>JAFMOC010000198.1:562500-595000 GCA_019802505.1 Corydoras sp. C115
CCAGTGGTCTGACCTCGAACATTAAGTTGGGAGCGTCTAATAATGACCTTCATCCATGGGTTCCCCATGCCCATCCAGTGGAGAACGTTTCGGACGCTGGGCAGATACACCCAGGACAGGGGGGCAATCTATCACACACTGTATAGGGGCAATTTAGAGCAGCCAGTTCACTTTGAAGCGTGTAGAGCGGAGCACCTGCTCTCTCAGATGAAGCGGGGATGAGGGTCTGGTTTATTAAATCATATCCAATGTAAATAAACCCGGCTTGTTGTATCTCGAACCTCATGTTGTATTTAAACTCCCGATGCCATTTGCAGAAGGCTCTCAGGGGCCGATCTCGGCCGCGCCCCTCCCCTCTACCCCCCTTCCCCCGTGTTTGACTAATCGATGGCAGACATCACTAATCCAAACGGAGCAGCTCGGTGCCGAGGGGCTGAACGCTCTTAATACCCCGAAGGGACCCGCTTTAGAAAACTGTACCATTTTTTAACCTCATTTTGGGGATTTTACCCCAAAAACCATGTTTTTGTGTTTGGAACTTTAAGGATTTTAATACGAAAAAAACGTCCGTGTTAGTTTTCTCATATTACATCGATTCAAGGTGAAAGTAATGCTCTTAATTGCCCCATATAAAGTGTGTGTTTGCTCAGTGATAGATTGGGGCCCTGTCCTGGGTGTATCTGCCTATTTCCCAAAACGTTCTCCCCTGGATGGGCATGGGGGAACCCCCCCCTGCACAGTGGCTTAGTGATTTAGCATGTTCTCCTCTAAGCTCTATGGATTCCCGGTTCGAATCACAATCTGGGTGGAGTTTCCTTGTCCTCCCCGTGTCCGCGGAGAACCGGGTTCTCCGGTTTCCTCCCACAGTCCAAAAACATGGATCAAGGTCAATTGAGTTCTCCAAATTGCCCCATATAGAGTTTGTGTGAATGAGCGAGTGAGTGTGTGTCCAGCGATGGATTGGATTTGCATCCTGTCCTGGGTGTATCTGCCAGGTGCCCGAAATGTTCTCCCCCCCCCCGCGACCCTAACAGAGGATAAAGTGGAAGATAATGGATGGATGCATCGCACCGTGTACCCATAACTACATAAAGAACTCTAAATGGTTCCACTCCAGGTTCCCGTTCCACATTTGATTTCCCTCGTATATAAAAAGCACGGTTCTGTGTTCCACCTTTCTAGTCACACCTCCTTGTGGGAGGTCCCCCCCCTCACCCCTCACCTCCACCCCACCCCTCACCCCCCCATGTTCCGTGGATTACAGAGGTCCTTTCTAAGTCGACTCAGCTCATAAATCTAGATGCTGAGATGTTTGCAGAAGAGCTCACGCCGGGTTCTCCATATTCATCGTGTGTGTGTGTGTGTGTGCGCGCGGTGTATTCAGGTGGTCGTTCTGCCCATACAGCGCTCCGGCACGGAACACACACCTGTTTCCTGTATCCCGAGCAGGCGCGTGATTCGCCTCTGGCCACGACATTTAGAGTAATTAACCTTAATTTGCCGAAAAGACAGAAATCCTTATTAGCGGCGGAACCCAGTGAAGTCTATCTCCCCCCTCCCCCCCCCGGTTCTAATGGGGGTCTCCGTTTAATCAAAATTCATCCATCAGAATTCAATGTAGACCCGTCTTTTAATTGGAAGTTACAATTCTGGTTAATGGTTCTCTAATTCGCAGGCTCTAATGGCGGGACCACTGGGATCCACTCCGTTCTCCGCCACTCCGCACCTCGCCGTGCCCCAAAGAATTCTCCCCGCGGGTGATCGCAGACCTCGAACCGTACCCACCGCCCCCGTCCCACTGCCCCCGGCCCCCGGCCCGTCCGCGGAGACTCCGGCGCCATCGCGAAGAGCAGCCTGGAAATTGGGTCAGACTGTCAAACCGCACCAAGGAGTCCACGGAGAAGACGGCGGGTTAAGCGGGGTTTACGGAAGAAGAAGACAGAAGAAGATCCAGAGGACAGGAGGTTCTCCAGCAGTCGGGACGCCACGTGCAAGTGGCTATACCCAAGAGTGGGGTGGGTACGGCGCTTGAAAAAGAGGAGGAATCGAGGGCCGTAATGACGAGGGGGATACGGCAGAGATGCATGGCATAACCATAAAGTGAACGAGAAATATTTTTTTGGAGCGTCCTTCTTGAGAGAAGGATGCCAGGGTACCAGAAGAAGATCCAAAGGACGGGAGGTTCTCCGGCAGTCGGGAGCGACCTTCTCGAGAGGAAGATGGCAGGGTTTCGTTGTTCGTCATGGAAGAAGACGCCAGGATATGCAACATTTCCTTGCCAGAAGAAGATCCAGAGGACGGGAGGTTCTCCGGCAGTTGGGATGGCCCGTGCAAGTGGCTATACCCACGAGAGTAGGTTTTAGGAACCCGCGGACATCACAAGGTGTGAGCGTCATCATAAAAACAACCAACAACAGGTATCCCAACAGGTACCCCAACCATCTGTGTCCAAGTGAACGAGAAAGGAGGAGTTTAAGGAGCGACCTTCTGGAGAGAAGGATACCAGAGTACATTGGGTTTGCTGGCCAGAAAAAGATCCAGAGGACGGGAGGTTCCCCGGCAGTCGGGATGGCCCGTGCAAGTGTAGTCTCCCACGAGAGTAGGATTTAGGAACCCAGAAGGTCCCGAGGTGTGAGCCTTGTCATAAAAACGAGCAAAAACAACAGAGATACCGTGATTCCTGTCCTCATTGTAGGTTGGTCTTGATTCAGCTTGTAAGAGTACGTCCGTCCGCAGAACATCCTGAAACAGCTGGCGGGTGTGGCGGGTACGGCGCTTGAAAAAGAGGTGGAACAGAGGGCTGTAACAACGAGATGTTGGGTGTCTCACCATTTCGTGTCCAAGGGAACGAAAAGGAGCGATCTTCTGGAGAGAAAGATGCCAGGGTTTAGTTGTTCACCAGAACATTGCTGACCAGAAGAAGTTCCAGTGGACGGGATGTTCTCCGGCAGTCGGGATGGCCCGTGCAAGTGGCTACACCCACGAAAGTAGGATTTAGGAACCCGCGGACATCCCGAGGTGTGAGCCTCGTCATAAAAACGAGCAAAAACAACAGAGATACCGTGATTCCTGTCCTCATCGTAGGTTGGTCTTGATTCAGCTTGTAAGGGTACAGCCGTCCGCAGAACATCCTGAAACAGCTGGCGGGTGTGGCGGGTACGGCGCTTGAAAAAGAGGCGGAACCGAGGGCTGTAACAACGAGACGTTGGGTGTCTCACCCTTTCGTGTCCAAGGGAACGAAAAAGAGCGACCTTCTGGAAAGAAAAATGCCAGGGTGGCGTTGTTCACCAGAACATTGCTGACCAGAAGAAGATCCAGAGGACGGGAGGTTCTCCGGGAGTCGGGATGGCCCGTGCAAGTGTCTACACCCACGAGGTTCGAGCCTCGGCATTAAAACCATGTCAAAAACAAGCGAGATGCCATGATTCCTGTCCTCATCGTAGCTTCTCTTGGCTACATTGCGCCCATTGCTGCGTGTACTTCGTAAGTCCGTACCGTCTGACGTCCGGTGTCTATTGACGCGAATCTTCAAACTTCCAAAGAAAGCTTTCCAGCCCTGAATGCGTTACAGACGATGACCTTGACTCGCGGTCCCGAAGTCACGCCGACCGAGAGAATGCTGGAGAAGGTACTCGGCGAGTTCTACGGATATACAATAGAGCCGGGTCAGGGTGGTGCACGGGAAGAGGGGGGGGGGTGTTGTGCTCCGGAGGTGAAAAGAGGGCGCCGGCACCGCAGCAGAAAATCCTCAGGCACGGCTGAGCGTCAGCAGAGCCGCGAGCCTCTTTGTCTCCGGCTCGTCTGTTCTCCTCTGCTCTCGGTTCCTGATTTGCTATCGATCAGGTTCCAGCCGTCCACAATTGCGTCTTCTCAAAGGCCAAATGTTCAAGGCTGGCATGTGCATTTTCTTACACGGCTTCATTCTGCAGCTCTTAATTACCGCGCTGGGCTGCGGCTGAAGGTCAGAGAGCGGAGGACCGGCCTGGTCCTGCTGCCGCATTGTCCTCAGCCGTGGTCCGAGTGTGAGAACGTCCCTCTTATTAAAGCACTCCGGACTTCATTCAATTCCAATATATATAAATAGAGATGGGCGGCATGGTGGCTTAGTGGTTTTGCAGGTTCTCCTCTCAGCAGTAGGGCTTCCCGGTTCGAATCGCAATCTGAGTGGAGTTTCCATGTCCTCACCGTGTCCATGTGGGTTTCCTCCGGGTTCTCCGGTTTCCTCCCACAGTCCAAAAACATGGATCAAGGTCAATTGAATTCTCCAAATTGCCCCATATAGAGTGTGTGTGTGAGAGAGAGAGTGAGTGTGTCCATTGCCCCCCTGTCCTGGATGTATCTGCCCAGTATCCGAAATGTTCTCCCCTGGATGGGCATGGGGAACCTCCCCACGACTCTAATAGATGGTAAAGTGGAAGATAATGGATGGATGGATGTAACTGTGTACCCTTTGTGTTCCGGAGGGTGTGGTAGCTTAGTGGTTAGGGGTTTTTGGGCTGTCAGTCACAAGGTGATTGGTGGGTTCCAATTCCAGGTCCACTGAAGTTACCCCTGTGGGTCCTTGGGCAAGACCCTTGAGCCTAATTGCCCCAGGGTGCTGTAATAACCCTGGGCTCTGGGCTCTGACCTTAACCAAGTTGGGATACTTGTAAGTCGCTTCGGATAAAAGCGTCCAGATTTAAGCGAATGTCTAGATTGAAAAAATTTTGTTAAGGGTACGTGTGTGACAGACGCACGGTGCATCGGAACTCCAACCCCTTCTTCTCACTTGAACTGCTTACGAAATATCCACCGACTCGAGGTCGACTTCTGCTCCTTTTGGCCGTTGCCACATCTTGGCGTTACTCATCTCGCGCTGGTCCGAGTGCCCTCGTCCCCTCGTCCCGCACCACACCCACAGACATGAATTCAAGGTGAATTGGCTGCTCTAAATTGCCCCTATATAGTGTGTGTGTCTGTGTGAGTGAATAGATTGGCGCCCTCTCCTGGGTGTGTCTACCCAGCGCCTGAAATGTTCTCCCCTGGATGGGCACAGGTTCCGAACACACTATAAGAAGAAAATATTGATTCATAAATGCGTTTATTGAAAACCAATAAATAAATAAATCACCGCCATCTAGTGGCCGAATGACAGAACGCAGCTTATAAAATCTATCAGGAAACATAATTGTATATCCAAACCATTATCAGTCGTATCACAGTTTAAGAACCACTGATTTATTTGATTCAGTATGCATCCGGGTCCCTCGTTCCCCTGTCGGTTCCGCTCTAGAACGCTCCCCCAATCGCATAACTGACGGTTTTTGCGTGGCGCCCCCACACAGTCCTCCACCCTTCACGCGACATAAAGACGTTTTTCGGCCGATTTTAATGCAGATTTTTCCAGAGAATCGTCTCCGCTTCAGACGGCACGTACAGGAAATAGGTGGTGGAGGTGGTGTTGGTGGAGGTGGTGTTAGAGGAGGTGGAGGAGGTGGTGGTGGTGCTGCTGTGTGATTCCTATCGCTGCCTGTTCTCATCACGGGTGTGAGGTGTGAGCTCCTCTCCATCGCCGTTATAGTGTAATCTCTTACACGAGGCACAGCGAGGCAGCGGAGGGTGGAAATGAGCTTTTCAGCCGTGCTCCCTCCCTCCCTCCACCCTCCCTCCACCCTCCCTCACCACCTCCCCCCCCAGCCTCTCTTTTGTACCCAGTGTCCTCCTTGCTTTGCACTGCCGTTCCTTTCAGCTCGCTTTCTCCTTCATTGTTTCGCTGCCGCCTTACCACAGCGCCCCCCCCCCTCCCTCCCTTACCCCCCTCCCTTACCCCCACCCCCCCACCATGTTTGTTCGGTGCAGTACCTGTAAAATCACCCCGTATGCCCCAGATATCTGCACAGCGGTCGCAGAGCTGCCGAGCAACGTCGCCGTCGGCCGCCTGCCTTTTGTTTTTCCGTCGCCTGTGTCTTTATTAGGGATCGGCTTTCGTGAGCGCGCAATTCAGGTCACCTGCTTATGCCCTCTAGGGGCGGAGACGAAGTACTGCAGCACGCACACACACACACACACACACACACACACACACACACACACACGCACACACACACACTCACACTCACACACAATTGAGGTAACAAAAATAGTAATACAATAGTTTTAACCGACGAGGCACAGTGGCTTAGTGTTTAGCATGTTGTCCTCTGAGCGCTGGGAGTTTGCATGTTCTCCCCGTGTCTGCGTGGGTTTCTTCCGGTTTCTTCCCACAGTCCAAAAACATGGATTCAAGGTAAATTAAATGCTCCAAATTGCCCCATATAGTGTGTGCGAGTATGTGCCCAGTGATAGATTGCCGCCCCCCCCCCCCCCCCCCCCCCGTCCCAGGTGTATCTGCCAGCGGCCGAAACGTTCTCTCCTGGATGGGCATGGGGAACCATTGGCGGGGTGGGGGTGGGGGTTGCCTATGCCCATCGGGCACTGGCACATACACCCGGGACGGGGGGGGGGCAATCTATCACTTGGCACATACTCGCACACAGTATATGGGGCAATCAATTTGGAGCATTTAATTCACCTTGTATCCATGTTTTTGGACGGTGGGAGGAAACCGGAGAAACCGGAGGAAACCCACACGGACACGGGGAGAACATACAAACTCCACCCAGTTCGGGATTCGAACCGGGAATCCCTAGCGCTGAGAGGAGAACATGCCAAACACCAAGCCACCGTGCCGCCCAATTCAAGGTAAATGGAGTGCTCCAATTTGCCCCATATAGAGTGTGTGTGTGTGAGTGAGTGTGTGCCCAGTGATAGATCGGCGTCCTGTCCTGGGTGTATCTGCCCAGCGCCCGAAACGTTCTCCCCTGTATGGGCGTGGGGAACGCCCCCCCCCCAACACCCCCCCCCCCCCCCGGTGAGAGGCGCCGCCTCATTTCTCTTTCTGTCGCTGCCGACCGAGGCCTCCTCTATCTTTTCATTTGCCTTCATCACTGGCGCTCGTGCTCCGTCCGTCCCGCTCCCTGTCCATCTTCCCTCGGCCCCGTCTCCGGGGTGGGGGGGTGGTGGGGGGGCGCTGACAGCGCTGGCAGAGACAGAGTGCAGACGTCCGGCTTAAAAGTGACCGCCCTGTCCCGCGGCCGCACAGCTGAGGAGGCGCAGATCTATCATGGGCGGCGCGGCCTGCCAGCCGAACAGCGGGGGTGGGGGGGGCATTCGGGCGAGAGCGAGAGAGAGAGCGAGAGAGAGAGAGCGAGAAAGAGAGAGAGGAAATGCGAGCTATCGCAGGTCCAGCATTCGCTCGGGATGGAATGGGAAGGCGACGGTAGCCGGGAATGGGGGTGGTAGTGGAGGGTGGTGGAGATGGGGGGGGGGGCGGGGTGGTGGTAACGGGGTACCGTGGCCGCGCTGTCTCCGGCTCGGAGGGGGGGCATTAATCATTATTGGCGCACACCTCCGTCCCAGGCGCGCCCCTCCACCCCCGACATAAATCATAATTCCTCCACAATAGATCCCCTCTCCTCCACGCCGAGGAAAAGTCTGCTACTCGTATTGATTTTCCCTCCCCCCCCCCGCCTTTCCCATCAACACCTGTAACCCCCCCCTCACCCCACACCACCACCCTCCCACACCCCACCCCTCACACCCACCCCACACTCTCTGATTATAAAACACAACTGATCTGATATTCATAGAATACTTCATAAACTTCATAAAGCGAGTCCCGCCTCCTCCCTTCAGAACCAATCACAGCACAGATGGAGATTTGTAGTTCTACGGTACGGAACGATGTAGTCCATCGGTTCTCCCTCCATACCCCCGTGAGACCCAGTCTGAAGTTAATGGTGGGGTTCCAACACAAGAGTCCATCAGAAAAGTTGGCACCAATCTTGACAGAGCACCGATCTGTCCTATATGCTATATAGGGGCAATTTGGAGAACCCAGAGAAGACCGACAGGTGAGGAGAACATGCAAATGCCAACCAAAACGGGATTCCACCTGGACCCCCAGCCCAAGGTCCATCAAAAAAGTTGATCCACAAAGCTCCTGTAGCAGTTCGCCAATCAATCCTATACACTATATAGGGGCAATTAAGAAAACCCGGAGAAGACCGACACAAACGCAACGGAGAACATGCAAATGCCAACCAAAACGGGATTCCCCCTGGATCCCCTGTCCTGCGAGGTGCAGGTGCTGACCACGACGCCAACG
Organism: Corydoras sp. C115; assembly: GCA_019802505.1. Taxonomy (NCBI): domain Eukaryota; kingdom Metazoa; phylum Chordata; class Actinopteri; order Siluriformes; family Callichthyidae; genus Corydoras; species Corydoras sp. C115. The sequence goes on from JAFMOC010000198.1 coordinate 570,686, forward strand.
ATCTGCTGCCAGTCCAGAAGAAGCGACCTGAAAAATGCAAGCTCTGCAAAAAATTTACACGTAACGAGAACCTTCAAGAAGAACCGACAAGAACCGATTCAGATTCAGTTCTGAGAAAGATCTAGATTTTAGGGGGTGCCCACCCAACATTAGGGGGGCAATTTAAAGCATTCAATCCACCTTGAATCCTTATGTTATTTAATAAATAAATAAATCTTGAGGGCGGCACGTGGCTTAGTGGTTTAGCATGTTCTCCTCTTAGCACTAGGGATTTCTGGTTCAAATCCCAATCTGGGTGGAGTTGGCATGTTCTCCCCGTGTCCGCGTGGGTTTCCTCCGGGTTCTCCGGTTTCCTCCCATAGTCACAAAACATGGATTCAAGGTCAATTGAGATTGAATTGAAATTGCCCCATATAGAGTGTGTCTGTGTGAGTGAGAGTGTGTCCAGCGATGGATTGGCGTCCTGTCCTGGGTGTATCTGCCCAGCGCCCGAAACGTTCTCCCCTGGATGGGCATGGGGAACCCCCCCCCGCCACCCCCCCAGTAGAGGATAAAGTGGACGGTAATGGATGGATGGATGGAATAAACCTTGGATCACGCGTTCTAAGCGAGGGCGCGGCCCGTCCTTTTTCCGCCCGTCGTTCTCATTTCCATCCGAGGTTCATTTCGGCGTCTGAACCGTGAACCGGACGCGCGTGCGGGCGACGGGGGCAGTGCGGCCGGTCACCCGGCCGGGATTGGAGGCCGCGAGGAGGGGGATATTAATGTAAAGTAGAGGGGACAAGGGCGCTCCCGTCCAATTACTCTGCACCCCGTCACCGCCATCCGGCCGCGGAACAACAGAGGAGGAAGGGATTAATTGCCTTGGACTCTGCCCCCACTACAGCCCCAATTATGGAAACATATTGGCTCCCGGTGTCGCGGCAGCCACCGCTGTGCCGGGATATTGTGTGAAAGTTCTAACTGCTTTCAGAGGTCAGGGCGAGTGGGCCCGGGCAGGGGCTGCGAGAGAAGTGAGCGAGGAAAGTGCAAATGTGAGAGTGAACAAGTCTGTGTGTGTGTGTGTGTGTGTGTGTGTGTGTGTGTGTGTGTGTGTGAGAGAGAGAGTGTGTGTGTGTGTGTGATTGTTCTTCAATAAAAAAAAATAATAATAAAGTTCGGCGGCACGGTGGCTTAGTGGTTTAGCATGTTCTCCTCTCAGCGCTAGGGATTCCCGGTTCGAATCCCCATCTGGATGGAGTTTCCATGTTCTCCCCGTGTCCGCGTGGGTTTCCTCCGGGTTCTCCGGTTTCCTCCCACAGTCCAAAAATATGGATCAAGTCAATTGAGTTCTCCCAATTGCCCCATATAGAGTGTGTGTGTGTGTGTGTGCCCAGTGATAGATTGGCACTCTGTCCTGGGTGTATCTGCCCAGCGCCTGAAATGTTCTCCCCTGGATGGGCATGGGGAACCCCCCCCCCCGACCCTAATAGAGGATAAAGCGGAAGATAATGAATGAATGAATATAAAGTTGTAGATTTAGTTTCATTAGTCTCAAATGAATTGCTCATGGCGTTGGGTGGGGCAGTGGTCAGCCTCTCAGCGCTGGGGATCCAGGTTCGAATCCCCATCTGGGTGGAGTTTGCATGTTCTCCCCGTGTCCGCGTGGGTTTCCTCTGGGTTCTCTGGTTTCCTCCCACAGAAAAAAAACAAGGAACAAGGTACATTTAATGCTCCAAATTGGCCCATATAGAGTGTCCGCGTAATCCTCTACTAGGGTCGTTGGGGGGAGGGGGGGGGACGTTTCGGGCGCTGGGCATATACACCCAGGACAGGGCGCCAATCCATCACTGGGCACACACTCACTCACACAAACTCTATATTCACACTCAATTTACCTTGAATCCACGTTTTTATATTGTGGGAGGAAACGCGGACACAGGGAGAACATGCAAACTCAGATCGGGATTAGAACCTGGATCCCCAGCGCTGAGAGGAGAACATGCCAACCCCTACGCCACAGTGGACTTGATATGTTCTACTTATTTATATATTTTCCAGATAGCCAAGTTGTTCTGACCCGGTTCCATTCCCACATCCCTCACGGTCTACTGGGTCCACTCGTTGCATGGATGGACGGAATGGGCGGAGCCAAAAATGGGCCAAAAATGACTGACAAGTAGGTGACAGTATCATACGTCTGCAGAGCCTGGCCGGGATGCCGCATTAGTATACCACACGAGGGACGCATGGGCTGCTTTGGGACACATGGGCCGTATTGAAGTTCTCATTTGAGGGCCACATTCGGCCCACGCGATGCCACACCCCAGCGAGTAGTGACCCATGTTAGTATACCACACGAGGGACACATAGGCCACTTTGGGACACATGGGCCATATTGAAGTTCTCATTTGAGGGCCACATTCGGCCCACGTGATGCCACACCCCAGCGAGTAGTGACCCACGTCGGTATACCGCACGGACGTATCATCTCCCACCTGCCTGCCCTTAAAGGACGGCAAGCCCATTACGTTGGGGCCGGTCCTCGCCGTACATTAACACGTCAAGCGGCTCGGCGTAGCCGCAGAATTGATGCCTTTGGTTTTTTTCCCCCCTCGTAGAGCCGAAGAGTGCATTGTGGGACGGCGGCTGTCGTTTGGACAGGCTGCGAGCGCTCGGCACCCGTGGTGACTAAGCACCCGCTCCCGCCGCTCCTGCCTCCTCTATGAATACTCTAATGTGAATAATGTTTCTTCGGAAACTCCCCGGTAATAAATGGAGTGCCATTCGGCACAATGGCAAGAATCAGGGTGTGTATTGATTAGCTCTCATCATCGACTCACTCCCACGCCCGTGATTTACGATTGTCTCTTATTTTTACATTAGCCGTCAAATCCATCTCGTCCTTCCCGGCCGGGGTCGGCGCCGGGCGAACAGTAAACATTTTCAACACGCGCCTCGGTTCCCGCGCCGGCCCATTAAACCGGGCGGCGCTCGTCCCGCTGGGAGGACGGCCTCCCGCTCGGGCACGACCAAATAAAAGAAGAAAGGACTGAATCATCCACGCCAGAGGTTCGTTAAGTCAACGTTCCTCGCCGTCCACTGGATGCTACTATCTGGCTTCACCACAGCCGGAGTCTCCCTCTTCGTCCTCCGTCCTCAGCATCCTTCTGCCGGCGGTCCAAACCACCCTGGTACCACCTCCATTCAACCAACAACTTAGTCCTCATCTCCACCCAATACCACGACCCTACAGGAATACCTCACAGGTACGGGGAGGCCATGCAGACACCCTTCCTCCACCTCCTGCCTGGTGCCTCCATCCTCAGCATCCTTCTGCCGGCGGTCCAACCAACAACTTAGTATCTCCACCTAATACTACGACCCCCAATGAAACCCCACAGGCACAGGGAGGCCATGCAGATTCCCTACCTCCCTCTCCACCTCCTCCCTCAGCATCCTTCAGCTGGTCCAAACCACCTTAGTACCACCTCCATAACTTGGTCTCCATGTTGACGTGTCAATAACACCGGACAACTTGAGTACCTCCACCCAATGCCATGACCCCCATGGAAACCCCCAAAGGTTCAGGTAGGCCATGCAGACTGCCTACCTCATCCTCCACTTCCCCCTGCCTGGTGCCTGCATCCTCACCATCCTTCAGCTGGTCCAAACCACCTTAGTACCACCTCCCTAACTTGGTCTCCATGTTGATGTGTCAATCCTAACGGACAACTGAGTACCTCCACCCAAAGCCACGATCCCCATGGAAACCCCCACAGGTTCAGGGAGGCCATGCAGACTGCCTACCTCATCCTCCACCTCCCCCTGCCTCTCCATCCTCACCATCCTTCAGCTGGTCCAAACCACCTTAGTACCACCTCCCTAAGTTGGTCTCCATGTTGACGTGTCAATCCTATCGGACAACTGAGTACCTCCACCCAATGCCATGACCCCCATGGAAACCCCCAAAGGTTCAGGGAGGCCATGCCGACTCCCCACCTCCCTCTCCTGCCTGGTGCCTCCATCCTCAGCATCCTTCTGCACCATAGTACCACCTCTCCACCCAATATCATGACCCCCCACGGAAACCCTCACAGACGCCGGGAGGTCACGTGACCACGAGGCTACCCGTGGAGAACCCGCGCCCGCTCCAGCAAGAAATCAGAGCACGGACCGGTCTTCTGGAAAACCCGGACCCGGTCTCGGGTCGGCCGCAGGAAGGCGGGTCTCTCCACCCGGCGACCGTAACCGCTAATGAAAGAGTTTATAAGGCGCTAAATGATGCGGCCCACTCCAGATAAACACGTTCTAAATAAACGATCGGGGGGGGGGGGGGTGGGGCGTGGGGGGGTAATTGCACTCTGCCAGGACGCCGTTAATAGAGTCGGCTGGGCTGATGAGAGGGTTAACTTCCCTTCCGAAGGAGCCTCTCACTGCCTCATTGAACTCTCATTTCTACAGAGATCTCGGCGTTCCCCCGGTTATCAGCGTACTTAAAAAGAAAAGCTAATTAGACCAAAAAGACCCATTTTTTTTTTTCCCCTCTCTCTCTCTCTTCTTCTTGTTCTCTCTAATTAGGTCCTTAACATAATTAGCAGGTAATGTTAATAATCCTTTTTTTTTTTTTAAACTCTATTAAAAGGCGGCGGTGGAGGAGGGGGAGGACGTCCTGTGGGCGGTCCCTCCGAGAGACAAAGTTGGAGACCGCCGAGACTTTGCCGCGGGACTACGGTTCGTCCGGGGTGGAGCGGCATCGCATTACAAGCCTCGGCCCCCGCGGGCGCAGCTACATCATCCGGTTCTCCGCCCCGATATAAGTGCCATCATATAATGTACCCCCCCCCCCCCCCCCCCCACGTACACACTCCCTCACTCCCATTCTGAGGACAAAAGCAATGGAACCATCCAACCCCCATTGTCGCTTAACAAGGGGTGGAGCCTTTCAATCCACCAGGGGGCATTGTGTCTTTAGCAATGCTCTCCCAAAATCAGTTTCCGAGGCCGTCGTCGTCGTGGCGACGCCGTCGCCGGCCGAGGCGTCCCGGTTTCCCGGCGAGTGGGTCCGCCGGCTTCCGGGAGGAGGAGGAGGAGGAGGAGGACGAGGAAGAAAGCGGCGGCGACCAGAAGAGGCCGGGTCCGCGTCTTTAATTAAGTATCTGAAACATCAATTTAAATGTAAATATCGGTGCTGCAGCGCCACTCATGCGTAAATTAGAGCGTTGGCCCGGCACATTTCTCTCGCTCGCCCAACTCCCTGCTCACTTACTCTGACATCTGTTCACATCTGCTGGGCCCCGGGCTGTCCCCGTCTCACACACACACACACACACACACACACACACACACACAACGCAATTAATACTGCCATCATTTCGCTCATGTCTGAATGTATAACCATTCGCACCCCACAAACACCTATTTGCATCAAATTCAGGCTCCTCGGGCCTATCCCGGCACACGCTTAAGCCTAATACCGGCGTCCCCCAGAGCGAACGGACCTTATTACAGCCCAATCGCATGGCGGTGCGCGGGATGTATGGTGGGTGTCATTCCGTCGGACGGTTGGCTACTATATTCGGAGCAGTGGCCACTTTTATTCCGGAGCTGATAAATGGTCCTATTTTCTCGCTGGCGCTCGTACCGGGGGTCTACCTCCCTCTCTGTCTGTCAAACAGAGAGCCCTATATGCGCCCTATTTACAGCGGGACGGGTCTGTTTTGGTTTTTTTTGTTTTTATGTGGCGTCGGCCATATGGTCCTATTTCCTGGCTGGTCCGGCGCCAAAGGCGCTGCTAACCGCCTACTCCGCGAGTCGTAACGCGGGGACGCCCGGCGAAAGGAGCACCCCCCCCCCCGGCTGGGTACCTCGGTCCGTGTGGATATCCGACCGGGGATGGTGTGAGACGGCGTGTCGGATTCGCCAAAAAAGGGTTCGTTCGGGTGGCTGCGCCATGACATCCTGGCTCGGCAAGTGAGGGCTGCCGAGTGGAACGGTGAGGAGGGGGAGGCGCCCCCCGACCGCCGGGGCTTCCCTGATCCGCGGTGTGAACTCGGGACAGACAGTCCGGTTTCGGCTACAAATCAGAGCGGCGTGGCGGGGCCGGCCCTCGCCTCCCCGTCTGCCGGGCCGTCAGGACACAGCCCATAAAGGAACCGTTTTATTACACGGACAAGGAACATCTCGGCTTACGAGCCCCCGAGGAGCCTCGGCTCGGCCCCGTCCATATTCCCGCGTCCTAATGGTCCGGTCGCGGCGGCGGCGGCAACTGTTCATCCTAAACGGCGACAGAGCTGATTAATCTGCTCATATTCAACCGGGAACCGTGAAGGGACGGAAAGTTGGACTTCGAATGGGGAGGGCGTCCGTAATAACGCCGTAATCTCCATCATCTCGTTTGGCGGTGACACTCGGGTAATGACTTAAGAAAATCGTGGCATTAAGGCGGCACAGCGGTGCGAGGGCATCGAGATGTAGAGTTAGGGGTGTTCTAGCGACACGTTCCCTCTGAGGAACAATGGGATGCCGTCTCGCAGGACAGAAGGACATCGCGCCAATCCAAAGACGGGATATCGGGTCCGGTTGTCGTTTATTTGAACGCTCTGATATGATTTATATTTAAGAATTGAGATGCCGGCGTTATCAGTTATCATAACGTTGTGTAAATTCCGTAATACAATGACACGCAAACAAGCCACAGGTGAAATCCATTACCTCACACGCTTCCCTGGCTCCGCCTCTCATTCAGCGGAACGTCGGCAAAACCTTCGCCCCCTGTGTAATTTCTATAGAGTGTATTTTGTTGCTACACCGTGATGCTACCATAGTAAATATAGCCACATGGGCTCGGGAGTACTTTAGAGAACAAATAAAAAAATAAAAAAAATTTTTTACACATTCCTCAAGAAGTGCAACCTGGAACTTCGATTCGCAGAAGGAACTCCAGTGGAACCTCAGTTTTTGCTGCTAATTCATCCGCAAACAATCAGTGAAATCCAAAATCCATGAAAACTGAGGCAACAACTTCCATTTAAAACAACGTACATCCAATAAATTTGTTGTATAGACTCTGAAAATACCAAAAACACATTTAATGAAGAATAAATGGAAGTGTTTAATACTTAAAACAGAACAAAATACATATATATCCATCCATTATCTTCCGCTTAATCCTCTACTAGAGTCATGGGGGCTAACAAACACACTCTTCCGTATATGGGGCAATTGGGAGCATTAAATTGACCTTGATCCATGTTTTTGGACTGTGGGAGGAAACTGGAGAACCCGAAGGAAACCCATGTGGAAATGGGGAGAACATGCCAACTCCACCCAGATTGGGATTTGAACCTGGAGAGGCGAACGTGCTAACCACTAAACCACCTTGCCACCTGTTTTATATATATATATATATATATATATATATATATATATATATATATATACATACAGTATATATAAGTGGACAGTTTTAGTTGCATACATATATATAAACAATCAACAAAACAGCATTCATATTTCTCACCATCTAGCTATTTTTTATTGATCCAAATAAAAAAAAACTGACAGCTTTTATTTTTTTTTTTTGTAAGCGCATTAACGCCCTTTACCACATTCCCTTTTTTATCGTTTGATTTTTCGTCCAAGATGGAAATTAGCGAGGACAGCGACTTTCCTGCACGCATTGAATGTTTAAATGATTTTCTTCTTTAATTCGATTCTGTTATTTCATTTTATTTATTTATTATTTTTATGGGCTGCTGAGTCTGTGAAATTTTTGGTTTATTGATGGCACTAATGGTGTTAACTTTATTTTTACTAAGCAATAAAACGACACGTAATGTGGACAGTGAGATATGTGTATGTCAAAAAAAAGAAAAGTGGACACTGTCAATGTCCTAAAAATAAAACAATCAAAAAAGACCAAACCAGTCGCATAAACCAGCATCTGTCATGGGCTGCATCGGCGCCCACCGCCTGCTTTACATGCTTTGGAGGTCTGATGGTTGTCCTGCTATATTTCACATCCATATACCTCGTTTATGAGGTTGTCTTTGCCCAGAAACCAATTATCCCTTGTTGAATTTATAAAAAAAGTGATCCCAGTTGGAGCGGGGGAACCGGCCCGGGCATGCTCAAAGAGAAGCAGGAGAAGGCAGAGGGGTTGGTGGCTGTGCCAGCGCCTCATCGGTGCCCATTGGCAGCGGAGGAGGCTTATGGAGGACCACCCTGACACCAGGATTTCCCCAGTGCCTCCGCCAGGCTGAGCTCCCGTGGCGTCCTGGCATCGCTCCCTGCGCCCATTCTTAGTCAACAGGATTAGACTTGCTTATTGCGGGCTCTCCGGGATCACCTCCACCCTGCATTGTACGTGCTCCTCGGTCGGGCGACACGACCGCCGAACGTGCCCCGCCCCCCCGGAAAGACAGACGAATCAACCTCTGGCTCGATGACATTCCACGAGAATACATTAGCCATGCCATTTAGGAAATAAATAGAAACAAAAAAAACATTCGTCTTTAGCCGCGATTAAAGGCCCCTTTTAATTATAAAGCCATTACGCGCCGCTAGCCGAGAACGTTAAGCCACAGTTGCCGATTGCCAACTTATTTATTTAATTATTTTTCTGGATGTCGACGAATTGTGGAATTCAAAATAATTAAATTGGGGTATGTCGATTTCGGTTGCGTTCTCGACACGATCGTAACGTCTGCGGATAAAGCATGTTGTGATGTAGCTACGCATATCGCAAAATTTATCTGAAGGCGTTTGTCGTACCTAAGAGTACATTCGTATGTTGCGTTTTTTCAACACGCCCCCCTTTTTGGTAGCGTCACCGGCAGCAGAGCGCGGTCAGCCACGTCAGTACGGCCGAAAGAAGGAGCATGCAGTAAGACAATAGCCCCCTGCTGGCCGTTTCTGGAAGTTGAAGGGCTCCCCCGAGTGTCTCGACATGGTCGGTGCAGCAGGTATGCACCATTTCACCCTTTTATCTTTATTTTATTTGGTGTAGGACGCACCCATTGTTTGAATTGAACACCTGTGTTGATGTGCAGTAGTAAGAGTAGCGCCACCTGTGGTATGGTTGGGGTTGTAGGGGTCAGGTGTGCGCCCGAGGTACAGTATGTGGTACGTAGGTGTTTGATATTGAGCCTATTCCTTATCTCCTGTGGTTCTACCTCACGCCATCGTTCGGGCCCCGGTGCCCGGGTCCTTTCGTTCCCGTGTGCTGGGAGTGTTCCGCGGGAGCCAGCCAGCCTTGGAAAAGAGTGTGAGCTGGCAGCGCCGTGACCTTTGCTGTGGCGAGCGGGGCACCGCGTACCGGGGGCCACTGTTTGGATTGGAAATTGTGCCGAGTGCCATTGGTGTCACATTTAAAATGCTAACGGTACAGAATGTCATTTGCGGAAACCCAGGCGCTTGCTCCAGAAAATTAATTCGGCTTACTCTCGGATAGCGGCGCCTGTCTCCGGGCCAGAATTACGCTTCCCCTTCTGACAAGAGTAATATTTAATGAATACCACTATTAATAACCACGGGGTCTCAGGGGGATCTCTCGTGATAATGGATAGACACAGACGAGGTTCCGCGTAACAGACGGGGCATTCGGATTTTTAAAAGACAAGCTACCTTTTCTACAAGCTACACCCGATTCATCCTGGTATTTTATTACTATTTATAAGATTTACCGGAACGCCTTGGGACTGGTGTTACGAGTGCACTGCACACTCCCCTGACGCCAGGCCAATTTTTTACCTTTAACACGTTTGTGGGCGGTGAAGGGGAGACCACAGAACCTTCATAAAACTCATTCCGGCACAGGGAGGACATGCAGACTCGGCCCCCGGCCTGGGACTCGGGACCTGTTCCGGAGAACAGGTACAGCCATGGCCATGCTCTTACATGTACACCACTTTTTTGGGTTCTAAACGGGTGCTCTGTCCATGGTGGGCCAGATGAAAATTTTCGGGGACGTGGGCCGGAACACTTTCGCATTCTGGAATGGTTCCGGTACCTTTTAAGACGTGGTAATGTGCTATTCGGAAAGAACGTTCAGAATAGATACAGGGTGGTTGACCAAGCATGCACTTGGGCATGTTCTCCTTCCCGATCACCAGGAGGTCGTAGACATAACGTCTACGTTGACCTCGGTGGGTCGTTGGGGTTATTATTTTTTTAATTATTAACCGAAAAACAAGCTAATGTGGCGTGAAACCATGACTAACGTTAATGCAAATGAAATGTGAAGGGTCTGCGTGCGACTGCGCAGACGGGGCAGCGGTGTGCACTGTGTACTGTACTAATGGAAGCGCTGGAGTGCAGATATTCCCTCATAAAGATTTCTATCCGGCTGCAGGTTTTCGGTTCTCTGTTCTTTCTCACGTTTTCTCTCTCTCTCTCTCGCTCTCTCTCTCTTTCGCGGCCGCCGCTCGCTGCAGTGCGGCGCCCATTTCTCATTTCAGATCAAAGCCATTTGTCTTGGGTGAACATGTTTGCTCTGGTCCGGGAAGAAAGAGAGTTCGCACCGACCCCCGCCTGCCATCACGCTCACTGATGCTGATGCCCTGCAGGTACCTAAACGTCACGGGACGCGATGACATCATCATCACGCATTACGCATCATCGGTACGGCGGCGGCATTAGCCATGGATGAGTAGGTGGCGCCACTTTTACTCACATACATACTCCATCCATCCATTATCTTTAGGGGGTTCCCCATGCCCATCCAGGGGAGAAAGTTTTGGGCGCTGGGCAGATACACCCAGGACAGGACGCCAATCTATCTCAGGGTACTCACACAGACACTCTATATGGGGCAAATTGGAGCAGTCAATCCACCTTGAATCCATGTTTTTGGACTGTGGGAGTAAACCGGTAGAACCGGGAGGAAACCCATGCGAACACGGGCAGAACATGGAAACTCCACCCAGATTGGGATTGGAATAATGTGCCGACCACTAAGCCACCGTGCCGCCCAGGAGAACATACTAAATACACAGACACACTCTATATGGGGCAATTTGGAGCAGTCAATCCACCTTGAATCCATGTTTTTTGGACTGTGGGAGGAAACTGGAGAACCTGGTGGAAACCCACGCGGACACGGGGAGAACATGGCAAACTCCACCCAGATGGGGATTCGAATACCTTGCCACCCAGGAGAACATACTAAATACCGATATTAGGTATTATATAGCAATTTTTTTTCATTTTAATAAATTTTCTACTTATTAAATTTTCCAACGATAATGAATTAATTAATAAATTTATTTCTATAGCATTTTTTTTCTTTTTTTTTCAGAGTTATAAACCTTTAAACCCTCAAGGAGCACGCCAAAGAGACAGCGGCAAGACAAAACTCCCTGTTACATTGATATTTTAAGGATGGAACCTCGTGAGGACCAAGGCTCAGTGGGTGACCTCATCCTCCTCGAGCGGCCGGGCAGCACCCACAGCGTGCAGACCGTGTGGTGGTCACGTGACCCATAAGTGACCAGCTGGGCCGTATGTAAAGCAAGCCCTGGCCGTTAGAACCCTTCCACCTTGTTAAGTCACGGTCCCGCTCATTGACCCCCGCGCGTCCTTCACGGAAATAAAAGTGGAGTCCACCTCACGGTGGCGGCGGACGGCGGCTCAAAAGCGCCGAATCATAAAAAGCCGGGAGCGAGCCGGTGAATTACGAGGAAATATGGCCCTCGGCGAACAGCGGGGGCCGCGAATGAAGCCATAAAATTATGAGCCGTTTTTATGATGGCCCATTGAAGGGGGATGCTTGTATATTGATGGTTCACAGGCTGTACCCCTCCTACCACCCGACCCCCCCACCACCCCCCCGCGCCGGGGACGAGCTGACGAGAGGCCCCTATGTAACTATTTTTCATGCATTTAATATATTAATTATCCAGTAAATGTTCCCAAGGCGGTGCTTGGGATGTTGGAGAGTGACAGCTTTTGGATGAAGCTCCTTGGCCACCCCCATCACGCCGTAGTGTATTACGTGGGAAAGGTCGGCCCGGGGTTAATGTAACTTTTTATTTGCTGATTTTTCATAGCCGGATGGAAGCGCCGGCGTGCGGCTGGTTCGGAAAGGAGAGCGAGCGGGCGAGGGAGCGAGGGAGCGAGGTGGAGAACGAGCGAAGAGGTGTACAATGACCGAGGCTGATAACACACGGAACCGAGACTGTGTATATATTTTTATGATCATTATTCTGTTGCCGTTGAAATACCATGTGTTTTGTAGCGACGGAATTTTTTGGAAATTTCCTGCTCCAGAGGAATCGCGGTTCTGCACATCATGGCCTCGGTTCTTCTTTGCATCTTAACTCCGTTATTTATTTATTTATTTATTTATTTTTGTTTGTTTTCTCCGGCGCTGGCGGCACGGTTGCTTAGTGGTTTAGCATGTTCTCCTCTCAGCACTAGAGATTCCCGGTTCGAATCCCCATCTGGGTGGAGTTTCCATGTTCTCCCCGTATCCGCATGGGTTTCCTCCGGGTTCTCCGGTTTCCTCCCACAGTCCAAAAACATAGATCAAGGTCAGTTCTCCAAATTTGAGTTCTCCAAATTGCCCCATATAGAGTGTGTTTGTGTGAGTGAGTGTGAGCCCAGCGATAGATTGGCGTCCTGTCCTGGGTGTATCTGCCCAGCGCCCGAGACGTTCTCCCCTGGATGGGCATGGGGAACCCCCTCGACCCTAATAGAGGATAAAGCGGGAGATAATGAATGAATGACTGAATTAATGTTTTCGAGGCTCTCAGGAACCACCGTCCGGTTGCGCGACCCGTTTTCGCTGAGGCTCACTTTAACGACAACAGCACTGCTGCAACAATCCCCCACCAAAGTGGTAGGGAACGATAGCTCAGTGGTCAGGGCATTGGGCTATCAATCTGAAGGTTGGGGGTTCAAATCCCAGGTCCACTGAAGTTACCAGTGTGGGTCCTTGAGCACGACCCTTAACCCTCATTGCTCCAGGGATGTTGTGATGAACCCTGTGCTCACCTTGTAAATAAAAGCGTCGGCTAAATGACCAAAAAAATAAATAAATGACCACCCAAATGATATCTATCCTGTGATGCTCCTGAGAACCAACAGGGGATGAACAAGAACCAAGAACGCAGATGGACTACAATCTGTAATGGTAAAACTACAAATTCCATCTACTATATGGTACATTGGGAAGGGAGCAAGAAGGGAGCGTGGCCAAATGTTGGACCTATGGGTGGTTGCTTCGAACCCAAATTCTACAGTTGGCCAGTAACAGAACCCGGATGAGGGCTTAGAACTCCATGTGTATATACAGTGGCGTTTATGGTTGTCCAGCCAACGGGGATGGTTCCCGCGGGCTATCCCGGCATGGGGGTATAAGGGGGGGACCAAGGGGACGTCCAAAGATGGCGAGAGAGTCCTGGAAGTGTGTTCACGACTCCGTGAGATTATCAAAATGGCTACCCGACCCGGCTACAGACACGTCGTGAACGTCGTGAGCGCCGCGGCGAGGGCGTCCGTGATGTAAGCGCCGGCGCGTCGCTCCCCTATTTGGCCACAATTAGACGTGTGCGCGGTTTGATGGGAGGAATGGCTTTTTAATGGCCGTATGCAGCTCTGCTAATTGGCCGACTCTGAAGTGCCGTCGAGAAACAATCGAATGAAGAGCTTCTGAAGTGATCAACCGTCTGCAGTCTCCCGGTGACGTCCTCATTTTCCGCACATTCCGCCTCCCTGATTGACTTCATTAGTTCGGCCGGCGTCCCGCTGATTGGATGTAAACATTAATGCGCCTCGCTAGACGTTCGCCGCCACGTCCGGAGGCGTGCTAAATTGATCCGAGATCCGGAGCCGGGACGGGGATCGGAGGGGGAACCCGGCCGGGAGCGGCGGGACCTCTGATACCGTTCCCCGACTCTCCGCGAGCGGCGCCTTCCGTGATTGGATTTCGTTTGGTGCTTAATTCCATTCCACCGTTTAAAAGTGGGCTCGAACTTTGAGAAATGTTCTGATGGAGGTTCCGCCGCCGCCGCCTGTCCCTGGGTGAAATAGGAGCTGGCTGTTCCAGCGCTCACAGAGAGGATCAGTTATAAATCATAGTGTGATGGACCGCACGGCGCCGGTCAATATCCCATCACCGGCGCTTTCAGGCTCCTGCAGAACCATCAGGACCAGACGCGGAGGGCAGGAACGTCCAAAGGACCTCGAATCAGTCCAATTTATATCCAAAAACAAAAGAGGACACGTTCTACTCGTCCTCAGATCATTCTGTAGGTTAAATATATATATTTTTAATTATAGACTTTTTGATCTCAGATGAGTCGTGAGATCAAACGATGAGCGGCTACAATAACTTTGATCTCGCTGTCGCCAGGAGAACATCTCCGGAGGTGATGAGATCAGATCTCACCACACCACAGGCAGATGTTCCAGACCACCAGAACATCAGAGAGCCTCCACCCACTGCTGCATTAGTCCACTTTCTGGAGGTTTGATGTATATTCTTATGTTTAATAGATACAACACGTCTTTACCTCGTGTTTGATCTCATTAAGGTTCTGAACGCTGTCACCGGGGATCGGTTCTTGATTCTGTTCCTCTGTCTTTATGGGTTTGTGTGTTCTTGATGGCATGTGTTTTGCATGAAGGATTGTATCATTATTATATGATTTTTTTTTTTATTAGATTTTTTTATTGTTATTTATTATTATTTGATTATTTTTATTATTAGTAGTAGTATTTATTATTATTATTATTATTATTTATTACTATTATTATTTCTATTTATTTATTCATTTATTCATTATCTTCCGCTTTATCCACTATTAGGGTTGCGGGGGGGTTCCCCATGCCCATCCAGGGGAGAACGTTTTGGGCGCTGGGCAGATACACCCAGAACAGGGGGGGCAATCTATCGCTGGGCACACACTCACACACACACAGACACACTCTATATGGGGCAATTTGGAGAACTTAATTGACTTGATCCATGTTTTTGGACTGTGGGAGGAAACCGGAGAACCCGGAGGACACTCACGCGGACACGGGGAGAACATGGAAACTCCACCGAGATGGGGATTCGAACTGGGAATCCCTAGTACTGAGAGGAGAACATGCCAAACCACTAAGCCACCATGCCACCTTTATTTATTTATTTATTTATTTATTATTATATTATGATTATTATATATATATTTTTTTATTATTTATTTTTTTCATTCATTATCTCCCGCTTTATCCTCTATTAGGGTCGCGGTGGGGTTCCCCATGCCCATCCAGGGGAGAACGTCTCGGTGCTGGGCAGATACACCCAGGACAGGGCGACAATCTATCACTGGGCACACACTCACACACACACAGACACAATCTATATGGGGCAATTTAGAGAACTCAATTAACTTAATCCATGTTTTTGGACTGTGGGAGGAAACCGGAGAACCGGAGAAAACTCACACGGACACGGGGAGAACATGGAAACTCCACCCAGATGGGGATTCGAACCGGGAATCCCTAGCGCTGAGAGGCGAACGTGCTAAACCACTAAGCCACCGTGCCACCCCTTATTATTATTATTTACTTTTTATTATTATTAGATTATTATTTATTATTATTATAATTATTTACTTTTTTACTGGACCTCCTCCATTAAGGACTGCAAACTGGGGCTTATCCCGGGAACACCCTGCAGAATACCACATGGCCCTATCCTGTCCGATTTCCCCCCCTCGCCTAACACGGGGTTAAGAGCGGATGGCGGGGGGCGGGGCGGGGGTGAAAGGCCGGAGCAGAACTCGGAAGGACCGATGTGCGGACAGCGCCCCCCTGCTGGCCGACCCGACGGCGCCACCCGACGTCCACCCGTGGGGTTGTACCTGGCGCCATGGTCGCCATGGCGACCGTTTTATTGACTCTTTTCCCGCGCCCTTATCGCGCGTCCCCTCAGCTGTGCGCCGCACACGCGGTGAACATACTAAATCTCCCCGCCTGCTTATCCACCTCCTGGTTTATCTCCTCCCGAAACCAAGCCTCCCCCCCCTCGCTCGCTCGCTCTCTCTCTCTCTCTCTCTCTCTCGAGTTCATTCTCTCTGGCGTTCCGTTTTCTGGGTTCTGCACAGCCGTCACTCTGAATTATTTTCAATGAGCTCTTTTATAGCGTGTGCCAGATCTCAGCTCCAGCCCATCACCGAACGCCGGGCTCCAGACGCGCTCTGCATTTCTATCAGCCCTGAGCCCTCTGCCTGCTATTAACCTCGCCTCTTCCTCATCCTCATCCTCCTCCTCCACTCTATTGCCTACTCTCTCACTCTTCACCTCCACCTTTCTTTCCATCTTCCTCTCATTCTTACCCTTTCCCTATATTTTCTTTTCCTCGTAACACTCCCCGACCCCCCCCCCTTCTGTTCGTCTCCGGTATTCCGTCACGTTCACTTGAGTTACTGCGGAACAGCGGCAGGACGTGGTGGATATCATTCATCTACGGGTTTTTTTTTTTTATGCCCCGTCGTCGCTCTAATGCTCCGGCAGAGGTGGAATAAGATACGAAAATAAATACCGCCGCAACGGCACCTCCAACCTCATACCTCAAATACACACGGTGCATACACACACAGCCTGTTAGGGGGCGCCACAGCGGGAGGATACATTCACGGTTACGTTTACGTTTAGGCACGGCTTCAATCCAGAGCGACTTGCACATGAGGAGAACACGAGTCCGGAGTTACGGAAGAACCGGCAACACCGTAGAACCTTTAAACCTCGTCCTGATCCTCGATTTTTTATTAATTTAATTAAATAAAAAAATGTATCTGAATTACACCGAACGGAACCAGTTTACAAGGAGGAGGAGTCCCACACAGAACCTCGGTCCTCACAGGGAGAACAGGTACCTCGCTGAACATCGGTCCTTACATGTGGGATGAGGACACTGCTGAACGGCGGTCCACACAAGGAGGATACCTCAGTGAATGTTGGTCCTCACAAGAAGGATACCTCAGCGAATGTCAGTCCTCATTAGGAGGATGAGTCCCCCACTGAACTTCAGTCACAAGGAGGATGAGTACCTCAGTGAATGTTGGTCCTCACAAGGAGGATGAGTCCCTCACTAAACATCAGTCCTCACAAGAAGGATACCTCAGTGAACGTCGGTCCTCACAAGGAGGATGAGTCCCCCACTGAACATTGGTCCTCACAAGGAGGATGAGTACCTCAAAAGTAGGATGAGTGCACAACTAAACATTGGTCTTCACAAGGAGGAGTCCCCCGCCCGTCTACATATGGAGTAGGTACTAGGAGGACACTCAGTCCCCCCCCATTGGCGCTCAAACCCAGAACGGCAGTATGTAGATAACTAAATAAATTAAACGATGATGAGGACACGAGTCGACTCCCGTTCGTGTTCAAACCGAATCAGTTCTGAGTTGTTCATTGTTCGTAACAGCCCCCCCCCCCCGACCTCTGATGCCCTCTCTCTGATTACGGCGGTCGGGTTCTCGTGTTAAAAGCTCTGGAACACGATGATTTTCAGAGGAGCTGCATGACCCCGCCCTCCGATCTGAACCTCGTTTGTTTCTGGATAATTGCTGAGTCGGCGACTTCGCTCCGTGTCAGCGAGACGCCGGTTTCAGGACAGTTAAGCAGCTGTGAGGCGGGTTCTGTGCCGGTTCTGCGCCGGGTTCTGCGCCGGGGTCCGTGACATCACGGTTCGGCCCCGTCTTTGATGTTTCACAAAACGATAATTAACTGATTAAATACAAGACATCATTTAATTAATTATAAAATGATCTAGAGGTTGTTTGTAAGGGCGGCACGGCGGCGTGGTGGTTAGCATGTTCTCCTCTCAGCGCTGGGGATCCAGGTTCGAATCAAAATATGGGTGGTTTGCATGTTCCTCCTTGTGAGGACCGAGGCAGACCCCAGAGGGAGAGGAGTCCCCCACTAAACCTTGGTCCTCACAAAGAGGATGTCCCCTCTAAACCTCGGTCCTCACAAGGAGGAGGAGTCACCCACTAAACCTCGGTCCACACAAAAAGTATGAGTCATGCACTAACTCTTGGTCCTCACAATCAGGATAAGCACACTAGTGAACGTCGGTTCTCACAAGGAGGTCAAGTCCCCCACTAAACACTGGTCCTCACAAAGAGGATGTCACCCACTGAACATTGGTCCTCACAAAAAGTATGAGTTGTGCACTGACCCTTGGTCCTCACAAGGAGGATAAGCACACTACTGAACGTCGGTCCTCACAAGGAGGTCAAGTCCCCCACTAAACATTGGTCCTCACAAGGAGGTTGTCACCCAATTAACCTCGGTCCTCAGAAAGAGGATAAGTCCCCCACTGAACATCAGTCCTCACAAAAAGTATGAGTTGTGCACTGACCCTTGGTCCTCACAAGGAGGATAATCACACTACTGAACGTCGGTTCTCACAAGGAGGTCAAGTCCCCCACTAAACATTGGTCCACACAAGGAGGATGTCACCCAATTAATCTCGGTCCCACATTAAACCTCGGTCCTCACAAGGAGGATAAGTACACTACTGAACGTCGCTTCTCACAAGGAGGACGAGTCCCTCACTACGGTCTATAGGTTGTAAGAGTGGCACGGTGCAGTGGTTGGCATGTTCTCCTCTCAACGCTGGGGAATCCAGTTTCAAATCCCCAATCTGGGTGGTTTGCACGTCCTCCCCATGTCCATGTGGGTTTCCTCCGGGTTCTCCGGTTTCCCACAGTCCAAAAACGTGGATTCAAGGTAAATCGGCTCTTCTAAATCGCCCCTATGGCATGTGTGTGTCTTTGTGAGTGAGTGTCTACCCGGCGATGGACCGGCGTCCCGGTGTGACGTGTACAGTGTCCTCACACGCATTCCGCTGCACGTCCTCATCCGAGGCATCGTAATAAACTGCAGCACCATATAACTCCCGCGGCTCTACGTCTATACGGGGGTTCTATATTGCTGAGTGCGTGCATCTTCCGCGGCTTCCTTAATGCACCTGTCACCACCCCGTCAGCGGCGCGCGCTTATCTATCGGATGGAACCCGGAGCCGTACGTCAGGGCCATTCCGCGGTAGTTTGGCTGTCGCGGGGTGTAATTTACCTATAGAACACAGGAGGAGCCGTTTATAATATGAACCGCGGTTAGGTGGATACAGTACGGCGTGTCGGGGACTCGTCCCGCCGAGTGAAGGGCGTCGCCGAACGACGGCGCCGACGCCTCAGAACCGCCGGCGGAAATTGTAGAGTACAACAAAAGCAGACGAAAGAGCAGAAAGGTCCTCCGTCAATAAAGAGAAGGATGATTACAGTAGAGAGTGGCAACTACATCACCCCCCCCCCCCCCCGCCTCCCCCACCCGAATCTGAAGCACTCCCCCTACCGCCTCCCACGCAAAGAGCTTCTTCCCGCGTAATAACAGTTTACAGAACAACACGGCGGCGTCCATAATAGCCGTGTTATAATACGCTCTAACAACTCCAATTATCTCCGTTATTGATTCATCCGCACGTTTAATAGGGACGGCCACGCCCCTCGCATTACCAGTCATTAAAGGTGTGGGACGGTGAAAATTCCGCGCCGTCTCCGCCGCGCCCGCCGCTGGACGAGGCTCTGACAGGCGTAATTTCTTCCCCCATTTGTTGACGAGCGTAAACACCGCACATCGGCAATCATTCCGACCCCTTTCTCTCGAAAACAAAAGCGGAACGCGGCGCGGGGAACGCCGGGCGAAACAAAAGTCCTCGAGAAACACGATTTTTTTACTTATTTATTTATTTTTTGACGCTATTTAAGTGGGTCGATTTTTTTTTTTCTTCTCGTTTCGCTTTCTTCGGGTTTTAACGACTCGGGCGGTTACGCCGAGAGCTTCGTTTTTTTTGCCTTCTCCCTTCGTATTACTTTCGATTTTCAAACTCCCGATGCCGTACAGATCACTGAGGCGGGATTCGACGGGATCTCGGACGCCGGTGTTCGGCGGTTGGGGCCGCAGCGAGGGATTGTAAACTTAATTTAACATAGTAATGAAGCCATAAATCTAACATGATAATGAATGTGAACAGACAAACTGCGCAGACAAACCGCAGGTGAGTTCCATTACCTCTGTAATACACTTCAGAACATAACATCCGTTTGTTACCGATTCCTTTAAGAGGACATAACGCATGCTACAGGAAAATGGAGACGGTCTCATGATGCACCTGGTCATGGGGGCAAAGAAAATGGGGTGGGGTCATACCTTCGTCGCAATGTAAACACGGAACGGAAGATGAATTCTGAGGTGTATAGCTGAAACAGTCAGCAGACGGTCAGCAGGAAGGAGTCGTGATGTCACAACTCAGGGTTGGGGGGGGGGGGGGGGGGGGGGGGGGGGGGGGGGGGGGGGGGTCCGAAAGGACGAAGAACCCATACAGCAGGACGAAAAACAACGAGGAACGGCGGCCAATACGAAGGTCCTGAATTCTGTCGAGAACCGACAGGGCGGAGAGTGGGATCAATAACAATACAATGCAAAGGAGCCGGCGAAGCTAAAGGACCAGAGTGTGTCCCGTGGGAGTCAGGTGACTTAGAACCAATCATCAAGCCTCTTTGGATGCAAGTCGGACGTTCAAATCTTTAATTCTCTACATCTGTTTTTTTATGATCTTTCCTTCCAAACAAACGACTTCAAGGCGCGGTGTGAAGTCCGTCATAGCAAATACCCCCTCTTAACCCCCCCCCCTCCCCCCAGGACAAACACCTCACATACATCCGTCTGCCCGCTCCACAGGACGAGGTACGGGACGGTGGGGTGGAATTAGAAGTCCCGTCGTTCTGCCGCACAGGGTCCGGGGGACGGGTGGGACCTCCCGGGGAGGTCGCGGCCCCGGCGGGCGGGTGTGGAACTCGCCGAGAGCTGGCCGGCGTATGGTCCAGCTGGCGAGGGCTTTGTGTTCGAGGTCTGGCAACGAGGTGCGAGGAGCCCGCTCACAAACAACAGACCCGCAGGACCGCAGACCGGGCCGTGGGTGGGTGGGGGGGTGGGGTGTCAGCTTCAGCCTGGATGTGAGGTCGCTCACCGGCACCTGAACAAATGCCACAGAGGTTCCACTCTGGAACACTCGCCAGCCAATGGGATCAAAGCCACACTATTTTCTTTGGGGGGTCCGGTTTGGGAGCAGGTTCCTAAAAGCCAACTTGTTCTCCGGTTATATGGCGTGAGGGCCCAGCGACGGATTGGCACCTGGGGGTCCTGCCGTCCTGCCCAGCACCCGGAAACCCAGAACGTTCTAGATGGGCTCCAATGAATGAATGCCACTAAAGTCAGGAGGCATGCTGGGAGATGTAGTCTGACCGTTCCCTGTTGATTGTGGAACCCACCAGGTCGGCGTTGCTAGAACCTTTATAGTAACGTCCCTTGATTGTTTGGGTTGTCAGTTTCCAAATCTGGTTGGTTTAGCTCTCTTAATTAATTATTCATTCATCCATTAATTACCTTCCGCTTTATCCTCTACCTCTATCCTCTAAGGTCGCACGGGTCCCCCATACCCATCCAGGGGAGAACGTTTCAGGCGCTGGGCAGATACACCCAGGACAGAGGGGGGGGGCAATCTATTACTGGGCAATTTTTCTAGAACAGTTCTCTAAAGTGTAGTACCCTTTAAAAAAAAGAGTGAATCTAATTAAGGTACTAAAGGGTTGGGTGGGTTCCCCACGCCCATCCAGGGGAGAACGTTTTGGGCGCCGGGCAGGTACACCCAGGGACAGGACGCCAATCTATCAATGGAGAATCCATGTTTTCGAGAGGAGAACATGCCAATCACTAAGCCCTTGGTTCCACATTAGCTTCATTCTGTCTGCCACTCTGCAGGAATCAAAGGGACAGACATGTAGGACCTCGGTGGCATCGCCACGGTAACGGCTCACTCCACACGCCGGGGTCAGGAGGCCGGGGAGAGGGCCGGGGGGGGCGGCGAGTGACCCGAGCCGGCTGTGGAAAAATATATTCCCCGGGCCGGCGCTCGGAACAACACTCCATCTTTAATCCCTGCCGCTCGGAGTCAACTATATAAACTATTAACTGCACATCCAGTAAATCCCGCCACAGAAAGGGCTGTAAAATCACCCCCCCATCCCCCCATCCCCCCCGTCCCCCCCAGCAAACAGCACAGTGAAGTGCCCTCGCTGTACGACCAAAAATAGTCATTTCCCACTACAGGCTTGTCCAATTGAGTCTTATCCACTCTGGCAACACCCCCCCCCTCATCCCCCGTCTTTAAATCGTGCTTTCATCAGCACCGGCTGAGATGAGGTGCAAACCCCTGACCCCGGAGATGGAGTCCGTGGGGGTCTAACGGGACCCGTCCTCGGGTCCGGGCGGTCCGACTTCATTACGTCCTAAACGGCACCTCGGCCCGATGACGGGATCGACGTCGAATTGGGGTGCGCCGGTTTCAGGAGCCTCGGTTGGACAGGGGCTCCCCCGGTGTCCCAGGACGGTCCATGCGGCCGCTGGATGATGGGGGTCAGGACGGAACCACCTTGAGGTACCATTGGTGCCACATGCGGTGTGGTTTGGTTTGTAGGGGTCACAGGAGGCTTTCGGTCTGGTGCAGTTCCCCACATTCACCACCAGGTTGTGCCAATTTCCATCCATTATCTTCTGCTTTATCCTCTACTAGGGTTGCTTGGGGTGACGGAGGGGGTTCCCCATGCCCATCCAGGGGAGAACATTTCGGGTGCTGGGCAGATACACCCAGGACAGGGGGGCAATCTATCACTCACACAGACACACTCTATAAGGGGCAATTTGGAGAACCTAATTGACATTGATCAATGTTTTTGGACTGTGGGAGGAAACCGGAGCGCCTGGAGGAAACCCATGCGGACACGAGGAGAACATGAAAACTCCACCCAGATTGGGATTCGAAACGGAAATCCCCAGCGCTGAGAGGAGAACATGCTAAACCACTAAACCACCGTGCCGCCCTATTCAGAATTAATATGATCATTTATTTGTTTATTTATTTCATCCATCCATTATCTTCCACTTTATTCTCTACTAGGGTTCCCCATGCCCATCCAGGGGAGAACGTTTCAGGTGCTGGGCAGACACACCCAGGACAGGGCACCAATCTATCACTGTACACACACTCACTCACACAGACACACTCTATATGGGGCAATTTGGGAGCATTCAATTCACCGTGATCCATGTTTTTGGACTGTGGGAGGAAACTGGAGAACCCGGAGGAAACCCACGCGGACACGGGGAGAACATGCCAACTCCACCCTGATTGGAATACAAACTGGGGAATTCCTAACACTGAGAGGAGAACATGCCAAACCACTAAACTCAGAATTAAAATGCTCATTAATTAATTGATTGATTTATTTTTAACCGGGGCGTCCCGTTTCAACGGCCGTCCTGAAATATTATTCCTCTCCCATTCCCTCCTTCACGCCGTCCTCCCCAAAACTCTCGCCCTCTACATGTCCGGCCAGCGGGGGGGCTGAAATCGCATTCTCTGCGCCTTCCGTCACTGACCTGAATATGTCTGCCCCCTCTGAAAACAGCCCCCCCTCCCGCCGCAGAGGGAGAGTCCACACGGAGACGATGGGAGCCCTCCCTGCTCCGTTTCGTAAATACGACGGTGCGGGATTCTGTCCCTCAGAACCGAGCCGGAGGTTTTGAGTTCTAAATTCTATGAAAATGGAAATTAGATTAAATAAAATTGCCTCAAGTTTTGGGGCGATCGACATGAAGGTCGCGGGTTTAGATCCCGGACCTACTGACGTGAACGCTGTGGGCCCTTGAGCTCTTGGTTGCCAAGCTGGGATACTTGCAAGTCGCCGTGGAGTGAATTTACGATAATTTATTACTATTATTATTAATTTATTATATATTTTAGGTGCGTCGACGAATCCGCTCGGGTCTCGTATTTAGATTTCTGTCGAATAAATAATGAGGAACACGCCAAAGGCACGCGATTACCTTCGATTTCATCACTTTAGTTTATGCAAAACGAAGGAAAATTAGAATAACGACGTGTTTTTCCGCATCCGTAGCGTTGTTTTCTCTCAGGCGGTTGTTCACCGCGTAGCACAAAGCGTACCGCTTGTCAGATTGTTACGAAGTCAGACGTTTTATTGACTTTCCATCGCGAAATACCATTTGGTCGTTTGGAGGACACCGTTCTCCGAAGCGTCTTCCGCGTATCCCAACTCGACGGTTAGCGTCGGAGCGCAGGGTTGGAACAGCGCCCCCCTGGAGCAATGATGGTTAAGGGTCTTACTCAAGAAGCCAGATTGGTAACATCATTGGAACCCACAACCTTCAGATTGATACCCAACATCCAAACCACTGAGCTAGCTAGCTACCTGAAT
>JAFMOC010000198.1:600000-602500 GCA_019802505.1 Corydoras sp. C115
TGTATTTGTGCGTGCTCGCTCAGCTGTACAGATGACCATTAAGCTGTAAATAAAGCCCCCCCCCCCCCCCCCCCCCCCCCGCAGGCCGCTCAGGCGGACGTGTTCCTGATAAACCGGCGCGCTCGCCTCACAATGGAGCGCCGATTCATTTGCATGACACAATTGGCTCGCCGCGCTGATGTGCTGCAGCCAGACAAGTGTAGCATTACAGCGAACAAGTTACCGCGGCGAGGGTTAATATAGACAATACCGCCGCAGATAATGGGAATTGGGTTCCTGTTTTTCAAACCTCTTATCGGGGAGGTGAGGAGAAAAAAAAAAAAACGCCTGCTCGGAATACGGACGACCGCCTTAAAGGGCCAGCGCGTCGGCAGAACCGGTGCTAAAGGATGGTGGTGCAGTGCCGGTGGTGTGGGGGCGCTGGTGTGGAGATGGTGGTGTGGTGCTGGTGGTGCAGGTGGTACAAAGCTGGTGGCCTGGATGCAGGGATGGTGGTGCCGGGATGGTGGTGCAGGGATGGGGGTGCAGGGATGGAGTGCAGGGATGGTGGTGCAGGGGGTGCAGGGATGGGGGTGCAGGGATGGGGGTGCAGGGATGGTGGTGCTGGGGGTGCAGGGATGGGGGTGCAGGGACGGTGGTGCAGGGATGGGGGTGCAGGGATGGTGGTGCTGGGGGTGCAGGGATGGGGGTGCAGGGATGGGGGTGCAGGGATGGTGGTGCTGGGGGTGCAGGGATGGTGGTGCAGGGATGGTGGTGCTGGGGGTGCAGGGATGGGGTGCAGGGACGGTGGTGCTGGGGGTGCAGGGAACGACCTACATTGGCATCTGGAGGACATGCTAAATTACATTGCTGTAACCTTGGGAAATTAATTTTATTTGTAAGCTGCACCCTGGTGGTGAATGTTGGCATTACAAAAACCAAATACCTGCCCGCCCCACCCGCCTCACCTGCCCCACCTGCCCCACCTGCCCGCCAAAAAGGCTGTTAAGAGACGGGATTGAGCACCTCGCCCGCGAATTAAGCCTCGAACCCCGGGGTGTTCGGGCTCTGCAGAGCGAGTGACAAAACGAGAGAGAGAGAGAGAGAGAGAGAGAGAGAGACCGCTACGACCCCCTGTCAAGTGCCCCCCCCCACACCCGCCCGCCCGCCCCACACCCGCCCCCCCACCATTCTGACATTTAAACCCTTCGTTAATTAGAGCGCCGTGTGACGACTTTCCTTCATCACTCACACACAGGAAATAAATAAATAAATAAAAAAAACGGGACATTACCCCACCCTTTACCACCCCCCACCCTCCTCGTTGCCCCCATTCCTCACCCCCCCCACCTGCACCCCCACCCCCCCCCCGGTCTTCGCTCCTTGATGGTAGTCGTTTATTACGGAGCGTTCCGATACAGTGGCATCACGCGGCGGTGGGGAGTTATCAAATATGGAAATGTGCCCCGGGCGACCCCCAGAACCCCCCCCCCCCCCGTTCTCTTTTACCCCCCCCCTCCACCGTTTTCATTTCCATTTCCATTATTTTGTCAGATTTTCGGGGGAAATGAGCAGGTGCTGGATATTTTGGGAGACGACGTTCTGTTTTTTTTTATTCTTTTTTTTTTCCCAGACGCGGAACGTCGTTCCCGTCATGATCTACCCCAGGTTCTCCGACAGAACCCTCGGCCCCCGGCCTCACGGGGCCCTCACGGGGCCTCGATATGTTACTAAAGGCGTGATGCTCACCATGACATCATTACATTTCTACATTTGTCACTATCAAGCAAATGGGGTGGTGGAAGGCGCTCAGCACTGCTGTGACACTCATGTGGTGGTGCAGGGGTCTCGTCTCCACCCTCATCCCGTCTGCCGCGTCCCGATGGAGGATCGGAGGATGGAGAACCCGGACTGAACGGCATGACGACCCACGGCAGAAAACACACACTCACACAACTGCACCACCAGGGCAGCGTCACTGCAGCACTGAGGAACATCCACCACCCTAATGATCCGGCTCTGTGGAGGTGCGGAGGAGAAACAGGACTACAGAACGTCATGATAGAACCACACATCCATCTGTATGAGAGAGAGAGAGAGAGAGAGAGAGAGAGAGAGAGATGGTGGTATATATAGATAGATAGATAGATAGTGAGAGAGAGAGAGAGAGAGAGAGAGAGAGAGAGAGAGACATATATATAGTGAGCGAGAGAGACATATATACAGTATATAGTGAGAGAGAGAGACATATATACAGTATATAGTGAGAGAGAGAGACATATATACAGTATATAGTGAGAGAGAGAGACATATATATAGTGAGAGAGAGAGAGAGACATATATATATAGTGAGAAAGAGAGAGAGAGAGAGAGAGAGAGACACACACACACACACATATATATATATATATATAGCGAGAGAGAGAGAGACATATATATATAGTGAGAGAGAGAGACATATATAGTGAGAGAGAGAGAGAGAGAGAGAGAGAGAGAGACATATATATATATATATATAGTG
>JAFMOC010000198.1:605000-612500 GCA_019802505.1 Corydoras sp. C115
TGTGTGTGTGAGTGTGTGTGTGTATGAGTGGGTGTGTATGAGTGTGTTTATGTGTGTGTGGGTGTGTGTGTTGGTGTGTATGAGTGTGTGTATGAGTGTGTGTGTGTTGTGCATTTTTAAAAGCTGCTCACTCGTCCTGACGACTGATTTTCTGAATCCAATAAAATAAAACAAAATTCAACAAAATAAAATAAAATAAAACAAAATTCAACAAAATAAAATAAAATAAAATAAAATAAAATAAAATAAAATAAAATAAAATAAAGGGCGGCACGGTGGCTTAGTGCTTTAGCACGTTCTCCTCTCAGCGCTAGGGATTCCCGGTTCGAATCCCCATCTGGGTGGAGTTTCCATGTTTTCTCCGTGTCTGTGTGGGTTTCCTCCGGGTTCTCCGGTTTCCTCCCACAGTCCAAAAACATGGATCAAGTCAATTTGAATTCTCAAAAATTGCGCCCGAGACGTTCTCCCCTGGATGGGCATGGGGAACCCCACCGCGACCCTAATAGAGGATAAAGCGGGAGATAATGAATGAATGAATAATAAAATTAAATTAAATAAAATGAAATTAAATTGAATTCGTCATCTTAAAACAATCGCTCCTTAAATCCGATTGGCCGAGCCGTTTCTCCAGCCGTGACATCATTGATAACAAGGACCCGCACATTCGTATCAATGCGTGATCTACAATACGTTATTTTTCGACACACAATATACTGTGTTCTGTAATTTGACCACCAGATGGCAGTGACGAGTGAATCGATTGTTCCAGAAACCGCAATCCTGTTACTCAGTGACCAGCGTTCACTTTAAATAATTAGAATTAACCAAGAACCCCTCTTAATGTGATTTATTCACAATAAAGCCACGCCCCCTCGTACCGTATTGCTTTATTAAAACAGCCAAACGTCTGAACCATGCAGCTCTGTTTGAGGGTTATCCCGTCGTTTAAACGCTCCCCCCGTGACCTTCAGCTGACCTCCCGCGTTCCGCCCGACCCGGATTCGCGCCTTCCATCGCTCTCGGTCTCATGACGGTTTCCAGAGAAGAACGCCGCCGCCGTGTCTCCGCCCGCCATCAAAACGCCCGTACAGGGTGACCTCATCCGGGGCGACGCCCGCCCGCCCGTCCGTCCTCCCGCTTCATTGTTGTCAGCGGTGATTCATGTCGCAGCCCACTCCCGAACGTGTCATTAGCATACTCTCGTCATGCGGGGGGTTAGAACCCAACACCTATTATTGACTGTTAAACTGTCAATTAGCACATTGTCTCGCGTTTCAAGGACACAGTCGTTGTCGTCGTGTCCCCCCCCCCCCCCCCGGTCCCCTCGTCCCCCACGTCCAGGATTTATGTGGCGTCCTCATTTTCCTGCGCGTTTATGTCGCCGCTGTAAACCTTTAACGGCCGAGAGCGGAACAACATCGCCCTCCGGCGAGTTCGTGGGAAAACATTCCGGCCATTTTACGGGAACGGCTCTCGAAACGCTGAAGACGGAACCGTAAAGCGGAACGCTGAAGACGGAACCGTAAAGCTTTTTCATGGACGCCGGCGTTTTTAACGGCGAGCGTGTGGCGCGTTGGTGAGAGTTCATTAATTCAGTTCATTAATAATAAACCACCGCGCAAACGAAGGTTCCGCACACGCCGACGTGACCCCCTACGAGGCAAACCTACCTCGGGTGGTGCGACCCTCGCGGCCATGCGCAGGACACCAATTAATTATATTAATTAATTAAAATAAAGGAAAGGAATAAGAGGCGGAGCTTACTAAGCCAATCATTAATCAGCTGCATCGACCGCAGGACACCAGGGGGAGCCCCTCCCACATCACACCACACCTACCTCAAAGCTTACCACACATACCCCATACCTCACCACACATACCCCATACCTCACCACACATACCCCATACCTCACCACACATACCCCATACCTCACCACACATACCCCATACCTCACCACACATACTTCATACCTCACACAGCGCACCACACATACCTCACCACAAATGCCCCACACTGCACAAACCAATACCTCATTAGACGTACCCCTCAACGCCTTACAGATACCCCATACCTCACACACATACCCCATAATTTACACACCTCACTACTCATAACCAACACACATAACCCATACCTCACACACAACACCACACATACCCCAAACCTCACTACACATACCCCACAGATACCCCACCACACATACATCACACCCCACCACCCATACTTGACACACCGCACCACACATACCCCATACCTCACCACAAATACCCCATACCTCACACACCGCACCACATATTTCCCATACCTTACCACATATACCCCATACCTTACCACACATACCCCATACCTCACCACACATACCCCATACACCACACCACACATAACCCATACCTTACCACAAATACCCCATACCTCGCCAGACATACCCCATACCTCACCAGACATACCCCATATCGCACCACACATACCCCATATCGCACCACACATACCCCATACCTCGCCAGACATACCCCATACCTCACCACACATACCCCATATCGTACAACACATACCCCATACCTCACCACACATACCCCATACCTCACCACACATACCCCATACCTCACCACACATACCCCATACCTCACCACTCATACCCCATACCTCACCACTCATACCCCATACCTCACCACTCATACCCCATACCTCACCACACATACCCCATACCTCACCACACATACCCCATACCTCACATACACATACCACATACCCCACACATACCCCATATCGTACAACACATACCCCATACCTCACCACACATACCCCATACCTCACCACACATACCCCATACCTCACATACACATACCACATACCCCACACATACCCCATATCGTACAACACATACCCCATACCTCACCACACATACCCCATACCTCACCACTCATACCCCATACCTCACCACACATACCCCATACCTCACCACTCATACCCCATACCTCACCACACATACCCCATACCCATACCTCACCACACATACCCCATACCTCACCACACATACCCCATACCTCACCACACATACCCCAAACCTCACCCAATTTATTTAATTTGGTTATAGTTTAAAAAAAAACTGAGCGAGTCTTTTGTTGTGAGTCGTGCTGTAAATGACCTCACGCCCAGATCCTCCACCCCCTGCCCTCAGGGGAGCGCGGCCGAACGTGGCGGAGCCATTTCATCCCGAACCCATCAAAGCGTAATGGGTCCCAGGTCATCGTCGCGCGGGAACGCCGTTCGGAAAAGCGCTCGCCGAGGGCCGGCCCCATCACGCCGCGGCGGGATAAACGGCGTCATCTCCGAGCTCTTCACCGCCCGTTTAAGCGTCCTCGTCCCCGCGCTCTAACAGCGCCCGTGAATTACCATCTCCAACCGGCCCCCGCCGGCCGCCACCCGGGCCCCGGGCCGTTCGGCGCGACCCGACCACGTTCCCCCGGCAGACTTCCCTGATTGGATCCGTAAATCAAAAAAATAAATAAATAAATAAAAAACAATACACAACACGGACGAATTAATCCCTTTTATTCGCCTTGGTTACACTTTTTTTTTGTTTGTTTTTTTCCGCCGCCCGCAAGATTTAGAACGTATCGGCGCCTCCCGCTGCCTTCAGCCATTATATGCTTCAGTTCATACATCTATTCGCGCGGCTATAAAACCGGCATCGACTCGCCGCGCAAATTGTGTTCCCCACAATAAATTAGATGCATAGTTGGGAGAGAAATAAATAAATAAATAAATAAATAAACCAACGAACGAAGCCACGTAAACGCTCTCGCGTGCGTCCTGCGTGCGTCCCGCGTGCGTCCCGCGTGCGGCGGAATGCTAATAGCGACCGGACGCCGCGTGGCGCCTCCTCGCGCCTCTCCATCTCGGCACGATTGGACGGGCTGGAATTGCAGAGAAGTGTGTCCACAGGCCCGCAGCCCCACGCCACCACCCCCATGCCCAACCCCAGCCCCCCCCCGCCCCCCCAACACCCCCCCCCCCATTCCATTCTCCCATCACCGACTTCCATTTCTGTGAAGCGAGTGATGTTCCGGCTGCAGCGAGGTGGCTGCAAATGCCAATGACCTGCGCCGGCTCACGGTTCAGCGGCTGATTCCTCGGGCGGCGGCAGCGGCGTTGGCATTGGCGGCGGCGGCGGCGCTCACTTTCCGCGGCCGAGGCGCGCCACATTCCCCCCCCCGTGTGTGCCGTGTGCGAGGCTTGGGAAATTTAATGCGCACTCCGATTTAGGGGCCCGGCGCCGTCCCCGCGTTAATCACGGCTTTTCGGGATGGGGGGGGGGGGGGGGCTGCGTTTCCGCTCGTCTGCTTTGAAGTCCGTCTTTATTTTCGTATTTGCTTTTAAAATAAAAATCAACTTCACGTCGTTTTCGGCGCCGCGCTTTCATCCGAAGCCACTTCCGCGTGGCCTGCCTTGCAGGTTTGAGGTCAGTGAGGGTTGGGGGCCTCGCTCAGGGGCCCCGCACTGTAACAGCCTCACCACTGAGCTACCCCACCCACAACAATTGTTATTTTGCAGATTCCAACTTGCTGGTTTGAGGTCAGGCTACAGGGTCTGCCACGATACAGCATCCCTAGAGCAGTGAGGGTTAGGGGCCTTGCTCAGGGGGCCCGTACGATAACACCCCAACCACTGAGCTACCCTACCCTCAAGCAAACAATTGTTATTTTGCGGATTCTGTTATACAAAATGACTTACATGGAGCGTCCCTGCAGCAGTGAGGGTTAGGGGCCTCGCTCAGGGGCCCGTACTGTAACACCCCAACCACTGAGCTACCCCACCCTCAACCAAACAATTGTTATTTTGCGGATTCTGTGATTAAAATAAATAACAAATAAACTTTTTGAGGTCAGTATACAGGGTCAGCCTGTAATAAGGGTTAGGGGCCTCGCTCAGGGGCCCGTACTGTAACAACATCACCACGGAACTACCCCACCCTCAACCAAACAAATATTATTTTGCAGATTTTGTGATCTATAACTAAATACACGTATTCCAGCTTGCTGGTTTGAGGTCAGGTTTAGGGGCCTCGCTCAGGGGCCCGTACTGTAACAACCTCACCACGGAACTAACACACTCTCAACCAAACAATTGTTATTTTGCAGATGCTGTGATCCAAAACGACACACAAATGTCCCAGATTGCTAGTTTTTGGGCAGCCATGATGGCTGTGAGGGTTGGGGGCCTCGCTCAGGGGCCCGCACTGCAACAGCCTCGCTACTGAACTACCACAAACTCCAAATCTCCTCTCGCTGATCAGTGTGCACCGCCGCCCGCTCACATCCCCAGCTCCACCACGGTGAGTTCGAGGGTCACGGCGGCGCAGCGTCGGGGCCCCCGGCTCGGTCGCTCGGACCCTCGTCGCCACGGAGACGGCCAGGAAAGCCAATAAAATTGCAAATTTCCCCCCTATTTTCACAATATCCTAAATAAACAGGAGCCGAGCACACAGTCGCTCGCCCACCATCAAATATTAATCCGGGGACCGCCGGAGGAACGCGGGGCCCCGCCGGCCGCTCCCTGAGTAAACAGCCGCGAGATTGCTGCGCGCCGCTCCCATCCGCCCGCCGTGCCAGAGTGCATGACAAGTTCTCCTCCTAATTACGAGGCGCTCTGTGTGCTCTGGACATCACGCCCACGCTCAGGACCGGGCCCTCGCGCCCGCCACCGGCCAATCAGGAGGGGCGCCCCGGCACGGGGGGAGGGTACGCCAAAACCTGTGACGTTCAACTTCAGCGGAGGTGACTTACGTTTTGATAAATCGCTTCAAAGTTGTACGCGCATACCGCGAGTATCCGGACACCGATAAAAGGTGCTGTGTCTGCATTGGCCACCAGGGGCAGCGAAGTGCACCACCTGAAAAGCAAGCCACTGGCCTTGGCATGGGGGGGTGGGGGGTGTTCCCCCATGCCCATGGACCGATCCATCGCTGGACACACTTACACACACACACTCTATATAGGGGCAATTTAGAGCAGCCCACTCACCTTGAATCTACGTTTTTGGACTGTGGGAGGAAACCAGAGAACCCGGAGGAAACCCACACAGACACTAGGAGAACGTGGAAACACCACCCAGGTCGGGTTCCACCGCAGAACTCACGTGTTCTGGGACCGGCGGCCCGGTTTAACGTCGACGCTCGAGGGCCGCCTTGTGCCGCGCGAGACCCCGCCCGCCGTTCCGCGCCTCGTTCCGCGAAGACGCCACAAATCTGCGCTGCGCGGAACCCGGACAGCTGGCGTCCCTGCGGAACCGCATGCCGTCACTTGTTTAATCATTTATAGGTGACATTTTCACGTCCCCACCCCGACTTTACGGTGCTGCCGCGCGCTCCCCGGCGCCGGATTCATCATTCGGGTTCTGCGCAGCCGGAGTTCATTCCGTGTTCTGTTATCTTCTGCGTGATACGCCCCCCCCCCAACTCCCCCCTCCCCTCGCGCCCGCTGCCAACCCACAACCGAGGAGGACGTCCCGCCAGTGTTCCATCACGTCTGACTCCACACGTCCTCATTTAGAACCCTGAACTCCCGCCGCGGCCCGTACCTACGGCCGGCGTGCCCAATCACAGAACGTTCTACGATCCGTAACTGAGGTGAACGAGGAGCTCCTGGTGATGCCTCCATGAGGAATGGCCGGGATAGGCTTAGACATCTCATACTGTCCTTTGCCGGTTCCACCTGGGGACGTTTAGACCTCAGAACGTACCCACACTGAGATTAGGAGGATATCTCTCATGGTTCCAACTGTAGGGTCACGGAGGGGGCGGGGCTTAAGGAAGGGAATTGGGATGGAGACCAATGGCATCGTCTTCCTGGAAGACGACCGACCCATGTCCATCCAGGGGAGAACATTTCAGGCTCTAGGCAGATACACCAAGGACAGGGGGGTGCAATCTATCACTACACACACTCCTTGAAACCGGAGAACCCGGAGGAAACCCATGAGGACACAATGGAGAACGTGGAAACTCCACCCAGATCGGGATTCGAACCTGGGTCTTCAGCGCTGAGAGGAGAACTTGCTGAGCACCAAGCCGCCGCGGTGCAAACCTCCTCCCAGACGCAGAGCCGTCCACGTTCCTGGACCAACGACCCCTTTGAGGAACATCTCAACGGCTCCATCTTCCTTCGGGATGAAGGATGGACCTCATACCTCTGCAGGAGACTACAGTATCCAGCAGTGACATAGAAACGGCCCACCCCCGCCCCCGGTTCACAACCTCCTCGCAGCCGTCCCCATTCCAGGACCAACCACCCCTTTGAGGAACATCTCAACAGCTCCATCTTCCTTTGTGATGGAGCCTGCAGGGCACATTTACAGAACCGCAGAAGCAAGAAAACTGATCATGACGTCACCTTGCCCCCAGTTCACAACACAAATTTCCAAACCTCCTTGCAGCCGTCCCCATTCAGGACCAACGACCCCTTTGAGGAACATCTCCAGAACTCCACTTTCCTTCGTGA
>JAFMOC010000198.1:617500-730000 GCA_019802505.1 Corydoras sp. C115
CGCGGCCCGCCTAATTAATTCAAATGAGGTCAGATCAGACGCGCTCCTCATATTCAAATCACCCGGGAACCCAACTCCGATTTAGAACGCAGGAGTTCTGTCGCGCCGAGTGTCACTAAACCACGGGCTCGACACCGGAACGCCGCGCCGGAACGCCACGCCGGAACGCCACACCGGAACGCCGGCCGGAATGCCGGAAGGGTTAAAGGTTAAAGGTTTGAGGGCAAATCGAATCATGACGTTAAAAAAACGTTTTATTGAAACAATGCGGACTCAAGGGGGCGGGGCACAGTGGCGTAGAGGTCAAATCCCGATCTGGGTAGAGTGTGCATGTCCTCCCTTTGTCCGCATGGGTTTCCTTCCCCAGTTCAATATCATGGACTCAAGGTGAATCGGTTGCTCTAAATTGCCCCTATACACTAAAATACACCAAGGTCAGGGCATATTACACACATACACACTATAGATTTACCAGTTCCTCTCACAGTGCATCTCCTCCAAAAACATGGATTCAAGGAGAATCGGTTGCTCTAATTTGCCCCTATATACTGTAGGGTGTTAACATACACTAATATAGACAAGGGACAGGGCATACACACACACACAAACACACACACAAACAATCACATACTCTATAGGTTTACAAGTTCCTCCCATGGTCCAAAAACATGGATTCAAGGAGAATTGATTGCTCTAAATTGCCCCTATTTAAATTGCCCCTATATACTGTAGTGTGTTAACATACACTAAAATACACCAAGGACAGGGCACGCACACATACACAAACACACACACTCTATAGGTTTACAAGTTCCTCCCACAGTCCAAAAACATTAGTTCAAGGAGAACTGGTTGCTCTAAATTGCCCCTATTTAATATGCCCCTATATAGTGTGTTAACATGCACTAAAATACACCAAGGAGAGGGCACGCACACATATACAAACACACACACTCTATAGGTTTACA
This sequence comes from Corydoras sp. C115, assembly GCA_019802505.1. Classification (NCBI taxonomy): domain Eukaryota; kingdom Metazoa; phylum Chordata; class Actinopteri; order Siluriformes; family Callichthyidae; genus Corydoras; species Corydoras sp. C115. Next base: position 618,469 of record JAFMOC010000198.1, read on the forward strand.
AGTTCCTCCCACAGTCCAAAAACATTAGTTCAAGGAGAACTGGTTGCTCTAAATTGCCCCTATTTAATATGCCCCTATATAGTGTGTTAACATGCACTAAAATACACCAAGGAGAGGGCACGCACACATACACAAACACACACACTCTATAGGTTTACAAGTTCCTCCCACAGTCCAAAAACATTAATTCAAGGAGAATTGGTTGCTCTTAATTGCCCCCATATAGTCTGGATTGGGCCACTTTTTTATCCACACGAATTGGCACCATGGCAACACAGTGGCGTAGTGGTCGGCACGTCTGCCACCCACGGGTTCTCCGTTTTCCATCCACCATCCAAAAACATGTATTCAAGTTGAATTGACTGGTCTAAATTGCCCCTATATAGCGTGAGCGAGTGTGTGCCAAGCAAAATAGGTTGGCGCCCTGTGCGGGGTGTATCTGCCCGGCGTCCGAAACATTCTCCCCTGGACCCTGGACTGACCTGAACGTCTGAGCAGCTATGGTTAACAGGAGCGCCCCCTACTGCTGAAGCCGCTTAATGACCACTTTTTATTTACTTTTATTAAGTTGGCGTAATTTTAAAACGTGTGTGTGTGTGTGTGTGTGTGCATTATGTCCACACTGACCTCATGAGGGCCAGCCCGGACGATCCAAAGGGCCGGGACAGGCCCCGGGGCTGTAAAATACCCCACATCCCAAAAACGATCGATACGCCGCAGTGATGCTCCTTCTGCATTCGTTATTGATATTTCCTCGCGACCTACAAACACGACCCGCGCGTACTGACCCGTCCGCGCGTCGGAACCGCGGCGCCGCACTGTGTTACGGAGTCCGGCTCTTCAGGGAACAGCGCCCCCTTTAAAAAAATCTATCAGTTCGGCTCCTGCGTCCCGATTCCGAAGCCTTATTGGCATTTACATCTGTATTAACGACCCCGGGCGTGACCCCAGGCGTGACCCCGGGTGTGACCGGATCGGCCCGGCCCGGCGGATTGCAGCTTCACACACACGTCACCGTCCACTCACCCGAGGGCCCCCGGGGTCCCAGCCTGCCGGGCCCCCGATGGAGCGCCGGACCCAGGAGCGTCCTCCGGTTCAGAAGGACCCCCCCCCACGCCAGGCGCGGGATTAACCCCCGCGGAATGACAATGGGCGCACATGTTCGGCGGGCCGGGCCGGGGCCGGGGCCGGGGGGGGGCCCTCACGTCCTAATCAGGATTAGGCTTAATGAAGTGGACGGAGTTAACAATAAAGGAAGGCGTCCTTTAAGCGAGCGCCTAATTCCGTTTGGTGTGGCGACGCCCTCCTCGCGCTCTCCCGCCGTCCTCCCTTTAATGACGAGGTGTAATCCTCTCCAAAATCAAAAAGGTGGGCGGGGGGGCGGGGGGGGGGGGGGGGGGGGGGGCGGGGGGCGATCCGCGTCTCGCTCCTGGACGTACGGAAGTCCGCCGCCATCTGTCGCCCCCCCGCCGCGGCGCAGCGCCGGCCTGCAGACTTCATCACCTTCAGCACCGCGCAGTCGACCGCAAACCCCGAATCCTGACCGCTTTATATATATATTCTTCAACACTCCCAAGCGTTGCTTAGTGATTTAGCATGTTCTCCTCTCCTCCCGGTTCAAATCCCAATCTGGGTGGAGTTTCCATGTCCTCCCTGTGTCCGCGTGGGTTTCCTCAGGGTTCTCCGGTTTCCTCCCACAGTCCAAAGACAAGGTCAATTGAATGCTCTAAATTGCCCCATATAGAGTATAGAGTGTGTGTGTGTGAGTGTGTGTCCAGTGATAGATTGCCCCCCTGTCCTGGGTCTATCTGCCCAGCGCCCGAAACTTTCTCCCCTGGATGGGCATGGATAATCCCCCCATAACCCTAGTTATAGAGTATACTATAGGATAGGATAACGCAAGAATAACGCGTTATGGGCAGCTGGGCAGATACACCCAGGACAGGGGGGCGATCCATCACTGGACATACACTGCACTGAATTGGCTGCTCTAAATTGCCCCTATACAGTGTGTGTGTGTGTGTGAGTGAGTGTGTGCCCAGTCCTGGATGTATGGGTGCTGGGCACACACTCACAAAATGGGTTCTCCGGTTTCCTTCCACATTCCAAGAAACATGGATTTAAGGTGAATTTGTTGTTCTAAATTGCCCCTATATAGTGTGTATGTGCCCAAAGATAGATGGCTGCCCAGTCCTGGGTGTATGGGTGCTGGGCACACACACACACACACACACACACAAACACTATGGGTTCTCCCGTTTCCATCCACATTCCTAAAAACATGGATTCAAGGTGAATCTGTTGCTTTAAATTGCCCCTATATAGTGTGTGTGTGTGTGTGTGTGTCTCAGTGAATGTGGCCAGTGAAAGGTTGGTGTCCAGTCGGGGGTGTGTCTGCCCAGCACCCGACACGTTTTTCTGCAACCCCCTCCCCCCCCCCCACAGAGTTCCCCCTCTGACATCATCAATGAACGTGAGTACCACGGAGCCGTTTTGTTTTTAAGCCACGCCCTCTCGCCGGCAACGACCCCCGGAAGAGTGAACAGAATCAGGTTCAGAGGTGTCCCGTGTCCCCCCCCCCCCCCCCCGGTGAACTAGAAAGCTAAAAAAGGAACCAATTAACTGCCCCCCCCACCCCCCCCAGCCCAGAGGGCCGGTTTGGGTTCGACAGGCGAGGGTGTCGGAGGCCTGACGGACCGAGCTGCTGGAGTTCACACCGGGGGTGTCGCCCAAAGAGCGTCATCATTCAGACCGTGCCAGGGACAACAGCAGCAGCGCCACCTCACCACCCGCCACCTCGCCACCCGCCACCTCGCCACCCGCCGCAGGACCGGCCGCAGCATGAAGGGTGTGATGCAACTCGCCCAGCCGGAGCACCGGACCAAAAATACACCTTAAAAGAGAGAGAGAGAGAGAGAGACAGATAGAGGCTCTTTTCTTTTGAGGTGTTGCCTCATTCTCTGGGGGCGTGGTCACTGGACGGAACCTGGATTTCTATTGGACCGGCGGTCCTGCGGGACGTCTTTAATGGACTTATATAGTTTTCGATTATTAAATACGGGTCACATGATCACCACACGATCTGTACACCCCCCCCCCCCCCCCGCTCACGGAGCCTCGGTCCTCGCAAGGTTTCCTCATTAAAACATCAAAACAGCAGGGAGTTTTGTCTTGCCGCCGTCGTTTTGGCGTGCTCTCTGTGACGATGTGCTCTATAAATAAATGACTGGAACTTGAACGTATATGGGGGCAATTTACAGCATTCAATTCACCTTGAATCCACAGGGTTTTTTTTTGTATACTTGAACGTATATGGGGGCAATTTACAGCATTCAATTCACCTTGAATCCATGTTTTTTGTATACTTGAACATATATGGGGCAATTTACAGCATTTAATTCACCTTGAATCCATGTTTTTTTTTTTGTATACTTCAACGTATATGGGGGCAATTTAATTACAAATTTCGTTTGTCCGTGAACGAAATGTTACGTCCTGTCCACATTTAATAAATAAATAAATTAATAAATAATAAAAAAATTACAAATAAAAAAGTAAAAAAAAAAATAAATAAAAATAATAATAAAAAATAAAATAAATATGGCGTCACGGCACCGAGCATCGTCCCATCGCGTCGTGATCGTGATGATTTCTCGGATGATCGTACCGCCCATACCCCCCTGTACCCCCCCCAACCAAACGTGGAACGTCCTGGTTCTGGGATCCAGTTTTGGAGCACTGGACTAAAAATACACCTTAAAAAATGAGAGAGAGAGAGAGAGAGAGAGAGAGAGAGCATCGGTTTCGGACCGCGACCTCGACACCCTCAGCCTCCTCCAGAGAGAGACGGCGCACCGATGTCAGGAGGAGACAGGGTCCTCATTTCAGGGGAAGGGTTTCAGAATCAATCCCGGCTGTCATGGCAGGCGGCGCCGTTGCGGTGACATGGCGGCGCATTTACATTTATATGTATATGCAGATGTGTCGCTCGGCGGCGGCGACGGAGACACGTAAAGACGTTGACGCGGTAATCACAGGGCGCCGCCCCGGTTACGGGGCCGGACGGGAGGAGAACAGGCATCCCACGGATAACGACCCGCGCCGGCCGTCACTCTCCTGACAACACGCAATGTCATGCAAATGTGCGTCTGAACCGCCGCCGCCGCGTCCCGACTGCCGATCAACCGCCGGACGAACGCCCAGGGCCGGCAAACCCGTATCCCATGATGCTCAGGGTATGCCGGCCTATTACAGGGCCTTTAATGAGCAAACGAGGCTGTTCCAGGGAGCCCCCTCCACTAAGTACCCTGCAGGATCTGCCCCTTTGAGTTCTGCTGCTCTAGTCACATGATGCACTGCGTCAATCAAACTCTGGTTATTAATTAATGACGGTGCTTTTCTATTGGACCGGTGGGACGCCCTCAATGGACTTTTCGATTTTTCGATGGTTAAATATGGGTCACATGATCACCACACGATCTGTACACTGATTGATGCTGCCCCCCCCCCCCCCCGCCCCGCTCAAGGAGCCTTGGTCCTCACAAGGTTTCCTCCTTGAAATATCAACAGAGCAGTGAGTTTTGTCTTGCCGCCGTCGCTTTGGCGTGCTCACTGTGACGATGTGCTATTGTAAAAAGAGCTCTATAAATAAATGACTGGAACTTGTACGCATATGGGGCAATTTACAGCATTCAATTCACCTTGAATCCAGATTTTTTTTTTTTTGGACTGTGGGAGGAAAACCGCAGAACCCACACAGACACGGGGAGAACATGCCAACTCCATCCGGATCGTTGAGAGAGGAACATGCCGACCGCTAAGCCACGGCGCCACCTTGTGCTTTCGTTTGGAATTCGGCAAAACATTTCTCCGAAAAAGTTACGTCCTGTCGACATTTAATAAATAAATAAATAAATAAAATTAAAAATAAAAATAAATAGGGCTGCCCCCCCCCCCCACCCAAACGTGGAACGTCCTGGTTCTAAGATCCAGTTTTGGAGCTTCAGAGGCTCCAGTTCAGAGGCGCACCCGTGTTCCCCTTCACATCTCGCTGGATGTTTCCCTCACCTCTGAGTGGCTGGGCTGAGGGTGGGGGGGGGGGCACCATGCACCCGCTTCATCAGTGTCAACGGGTTCGAAACAGCAGATCTCACCTCTGACTCCGAGCAGACAGCTGCCTCCCAAACACACTGCAGCTAACACAACACATGCGGACCCTCGCGGCCACCTGAAAGTGATCCCTGCACGTATCGGACGTGCAGACGGCGACTCTACGGCCTGCGCCGCGAGGAAGACGTCTTTCGGCGGTCATCTCTTCCCGTCCGCCGTCTTCGACGCACTTATTAAACGTAATCCTGCGAAGTTATTAAAACACGGCGGCGTCCGGAGAACTCCGGCCCGATTCAATTACCCGCCGCGTTTCAGGGAGCGACCGGACGGCCGGCCTTGCCGTCACAGAGAGCATCGCCGCCGCCGCCGCTTTGATTAACACCACAAGCACGGGCCGGTAACGAGCTCAGCGAGGACTCTGCGAGGTAGCGTTGGGGTCCGGGCGACCCCCGCGAGGCCGGAGGCCACTTTATGAAGAAACCATCTGTGGTTGCCACGGCGACAGAAAGCATTAACATTTTATTACATTTAAATTTAGACGACGCTTTCATCCAAAGCAACGTACAAATATCCCAATGCGCGATCACAGCGCCCCCTGGAGCAATACGGGTCAAGGAGCCACATTGGTAACTTCAGTGGACCTGGGATTGGAAGCCACAACCTTCTGATTGACAGCCCAACACCCATCTCACTCGGGTCACATGACACGTTTCTTCTGTTGTAGCCTATGACCCTATACGAAAACCAAAGTTAATCAACAAATATAATTAATAAATCCTATAATTAGCTGTTATTAGTCCCGACGTGTAGCGGAGAACAGTTCCACCTTGTAACGTGATTTATTCACAACAATAATAATAATAATAATAATAATAATAATAATAATATTGATAATAATAATAATATTGCTTTAATAAAATGCTTACAAACACACTATAGTAAAATAAAAACAAGGTTCGAATCATTAATGTGTTTACAAAATCGTTAATAATCTGCTCTTCTGCAGCGTAATCCAGTCCGGTTTATAAACTGAACACCGATCACTGAGTAACAGGATTCAAGGTTTCTCTAACAATCAATGTTTCACTGCCATCTAGTGGCCAAATTACAGAATGCAGTTTATAAAATGGTGTAACAGGTTTAGTGCTTATCTGTGTATATTAATCTGTATTTTACAATTAAAAATAATGTATTGTATATCACGCATTGATACGAATGTGAGGCGCTCAGAGGGGTGTGTTATTGATGATGTCACGGCTGGACCGACGACTCAGCCAATCAGACTCAAGGAGCGGATCGGCCGACTTTATAAATGATAAACGAGCATTAGAGAGGACTTATAGTTTTGTATCGTAAGGAGGACGAAGCACAGAGTCATGTGACCCCTATAGCACCACCGTACTTGGTGCTGATGGGGTAGCTCGGTGTCCACGGCCCCAAGGCCCCTATTCGCATGGCAGACCATGTGCTCGTTTAAAAAAACAAACAAACAAAAAAAAACATTAAATTGGGATATTAATAAGGCAAACATGAGGAGAACATGCAAACTACCCAACCCAACAAGGACCCAGTCCAAAGCGCCCGTCAATCTAATGCGGACCCGGTGCACTAACTAACGTTTGTTATTTAAATTGAGTGAATAGTCAGCTGTTGTTTCATTAATGGAATTGCTAAACCATGAAACATTGTCATGGTTGCCGTCATTCCCCGTTTTTTTTTTTTTTTTTAACCTTGAATTCATTCCGAGCTCCGGCGCTCCGGCCGCAGGTCGCCGGGTTATCGGCGGAATGAGATCCCCCTCCTGTCAGGTTGCGTCTCCGTTTGCCGATAGACCCTCTTTTTAATTTCTGCTTTGTCTTTAATCTGCCGTGGCCGCCCGGCCGCGGTAATCCCTCCGATAAGTGGCAGACAGATTGTGTTTCCCAGCAGCAGCAGCGACTGCCGCTCACGCCGTAAACCTCGTGTAAATACGAGACGATAAACAGCTGAAAATTCCGACTGGAGTCTATAAATAAATAAATCTCACAGGGACACAGGGAGGACATGCGGAGCATACAGACGGACTGGGATTCGAACCGGGATCTCGCTGTGAGGAGGACCGGGGGAAAATATAATAAATAAACAGAATGGATTTGGCGTCTCCCGGGAGACCCGGCGAGATCCTCGGCCCGTCCCCGTCCGCTCGGGACCGGCCGGGTTACTTAGCGAGTGATGTCATGGGAACCTGGCTGACCCCGTCCCGTTGGATTTGAAGTCCGCGCTGAGGGGTTTAGCCCCGACACCTCAGACACGTATCGGTTTCAGTCGGAAAAGAAATGAAAAAAAAAAATGAAAAAAAAGCAGCATGTCTCCGTCCTAGTGGCCTTCGCTGGGAAAGCTTCTAATTTAATTAAGCGAGCGTGAATTCACAGGCGTAAGAGATTCCCCGAGACCTGATACCACGAATTCCTGCAACAAGCAGACGGAGGACGGGCTTAAAAACAATAAAATAGAATAATAATGATGTTCTTCCTGCTGGAGCCAAATGATGAGTAACAGGATTACGGTTTCTATAACAATCAATTCAGTTTTTAATGCCATCTAGTGGCCAAATTACAGAACGCAGGTTATAAAAGCAGTGTTTAGTTTATATTAATCTGTATTTTATGATTGAAAATAATGTATTGTATATCACGCATTGTTACGAATGTGAGTCTTGGAGGGTGCTGGGATGGGTGCTGGCCCACCACATGGCAAGGAAACACTCCTTGGTATTTCTTTTGTGAAGAAACCTTGTGAGGACCGAAGTTTGGTGGACAGACCATCCTCCTTGTGGAACTGTAAAGACCAAAAAAAACCTGCACTCTGTGAGTGGAGCTCATGTGTTGTGTCCTTCAACCCAAATTTAGGACGGTTCTGCCTCCCCGTCGCAGCTGGTGTCACTGACATCAACACCAGGTAACGAGGGGTTCTGCTTCCCCAATAATGACCTCCTTAATTTTAGAGACTAAAAGAAAACCCGCACCCTGCGAGTACCCTCATTATCCAACGCTGGAACCTGACCTTGTAGACATTGTTGGACCTTCCCTTCCTTGTGAGGACCACAAACTGGTACTCACATTGTCTATTTTTAAAACACCAGGTAGCGAGTGAGAGGTTCTCCTCCCCCAGAAACGACCTCCTTAATTTCAGAGACTAAAAGAAAACCCGCACCCTGCGAGTGGAACTTATTATGCAACACTAGAACCTGACCTTATAGACCTTGTTGGACCGTCCCTTCCTTGTGAGGACCACAGACCCACATTCAATATGTCCAACAGGAGGTGCTGGGGCCTATCCCAGCACCAATCCTAGATCAATCATTCATGCACGCCACCACGTCACGACCACAGACGGCGATAATTCATTCTAATAAATATTATTGGTTGTAGCGATGGAGAGGCAGTCTCTGACTCAGCAGCAGTGTGTGTGTGTGTGTGTGTGTGTGTGTGTGTGTCCCAGCATGGCGTGAAGGGCTGCTGGCGGACAGCTTCCTGTGGGGACGGTCTGTTTGTTCTGTCCGTCTTCGCCACCAGCAACACTCCACTGTTTGTTTTAATCACCACTCTATTTGCCAAAGGTCTTTTTTTTTTTTATTTATTTATTTTTTTTCCCCGAGAGCTGAGAGCGTTCACCTCCGCGAGGCAGGCAGGACGCAGCGGGGGGACGGCTCTGCCACGCCGAGATATTTCCTAATTCATCTATTTCGTTTACTTCCGACTTATGTAAATATAAATAAATATATATAAAAAAATTTTTTTTTAAAAACAAACGTCACCGTTGGGTTTGGGAGAGTCTACTTTCGTACGCATTGCTTCGCACGGCGTGTGCCAGTCGAGTGCATCCCTCACCCTACGGACTACCGCCCCCCCCTCTCCCCGCCGCCCCCCCGTCCCCGTCCTCCCCCTTTGTTTGCTTTCCATTTTGTGATGTCTGGTACAGGGATTATTGGCTGCTCCGCCATCCTGCCTGGCCTTGTCTTCTGGCTGGGACGCCGCATCCACATGGCAGCGGACCAGACGTCAAGGCGTTTTGAGGACCCCCCCCCCACCCCCGCTCTCATCCGCCACCTCTTTTGTTCGGGAGCCTCCGAGTTTGTTTATCTATCAGCTGTTTTCTTGATCTTTTCCTCAAACAGGACCGGGCGTCCTCCGCGGCGAGCCCATATGTCGGCGGGCCGGTTTAAATGTTTTCATACGATTCCGCTCCTTCGGTCGTCGTCCGGCGTCCTCGTCGTTCCGAATTATTTTCCACCCTGGAAGCTCTTAGATACATTTTGGCACACAAAAGCCATCGCCCTCACCTTTGTCGTCTGAGCTTCTATTTAAGACGGTAAAGGGAGAGAAAAGAGAGGGAAAAAAAAAAAAAAAAAAAAAGAAATCAATAACGTATTTGGACGCTCAATCTTCCCGGCCGGGGTGGAAGGTGGGTTTTTTTTTGGCGGATGTTTTTGTCATTCATAAGCTTTGCTGACAAATCCCTGACATCATTTGTGGCTCGTATCGATAGCTTCTTCCTTAGCCGCAGAGGACAAATGGAACCCATTTGTCTGGCGGGGGCTGGAGGTGAGGCCTCGCAACACAAAGGCCTTTCTGCCAGTCAGCTCTGGCATTGGAGGCCGATGGTATTAGCACCGCGCTCAAGGTCAAAGTGTCCCGACGGACTGGCACGCCAGACCGGATCCCCATTCACAGAACCGAAATAACTTTTGGGGATGAAGCGGGCAGGATAGCGATTGGAACCCCAATCTTTGGAAACAAATCTGTCCACATGACATATGGAGGAGATCCTGTTTGGACCTGTTTGGGATATGTACGTGACCGACGTGACGCCCATCCAGATTGGGATTCGAACCTGGATCCCAAATGCTGACGCTCGGATGTTCTCCGCTGTTCAGGTTCAGGTTCCTCATGCCCATCCAGGGGAAAATGTTTTGGGCGCTGGGCAGATACACCCAGGACAGGGCGCCAAGCTATTGATAGGTACACACTCACTCACACCATATGGGGCAATTAAGAACATCCAATTGACCTTGAGCCATGTTTTTGGACTGTGGGAGGAAACCGGAGAACCCGGAGGAAACCCACATGGACACGGGGAGAACGTGCACCAAGATTGCGTTTTGAACCCAATGACGCTGTATGAAGGACATCCTTTTTGGACCCAAAGCGCCGGTTCTGGTTACCCAAGCCCATCCAGGGGAGAACGTTTCAGACGCTGGGCAGATACACCCAGGACAGGACGCCAAGCTATTGATGGACACACTCACTCACTCTATATGGGGCAATTTGGAGAATTCAATTGACCTTGATCCATGTTTTTGGACTGTGGGAGGAAACCAGAGAACCCAGAGGAAACCCACACGGACACGGGGAGAACATGGAAACTCCATCCAGATTGGGGTTCAAGGCGGACTACATATGAAGGACATCCTGTTTTGAGCCAAAATGCCAAATATGGACGTGACCAACGTGACGCCCAACCAGATTGGGATTCGAACCTGGATCCCAAGTGCTGACGCTCCGATGTTCAGGTTCAGGTTCCCCATGCCCATCCAGGGGAGAACGTTTCAGGCGCTGGGCAGATACATCCAGGACACCCAGGACAGGGTGACCGCGGCGCTCCATATTGAATCAGACCGACGGGGTCGCGACCCACCGAGGCTCGCCACGCCGTCCCAGTTTAACCGGGCCGAGGTTCTGCGCCTGCCGTTTTTAGAATGGAAACCAGACAGTGTTAATCGGGACACCAAATCCGCCCCTCCCCCCCACGTCTGGAGCAATGGGTTATTTTAAACCCGAGGGGGGAGATGGGACTACCCACTGTACAGTGTGAGGTCATGACTGCCCGTGCCATCCAGACGTCTCCACCCAGTCCCCTGTCCTGACTTTTTCGGATGGGGGGGGGGGTGTCAGATCCGTTCCGTATGCCGTCGTTGCGCTTCCTCGGAATGCCGTCGCCGTTCAAAAGGCCGGCGACGTTCTGAAAGCCCCCCCCCCGCGGGAAGGTTCTCCGAATGCTTCCCTTCTCCGACGCTCGTTATTGTCGAGTTCTTAAGTTTCAGCTATTCAGCTTCCAATTTCGGCGGCATTGGCGGCGTCCCGTATTAAAGCCGCCGAGCGTCGTACGAAGGATATTAGCCTTCATTTGAGCGTGCAACACCTGCCACTCCGCCGCTAAGCCCGCCAAACGTACCTGTTGGCACCTGCTGGCTGCGGCGTGATAACACATAAGCTAGCATCTCATTAACGGGGAGCGCGCGTGCCGGAGAGATGAGGCGGAACCCGCGGAACGTATTAGTGGCGTTCTCCAGGAGGAGGAGCGCGGCTGAGGCGGCGGAGATCCATCCGCAAATCCCCTCCGAATGACGGATCGGGCCACTTAATTGATGTCGTTAAATAAGTCGCCGTTAATTCCACCTGTTCTGGGTCGGCGCCTCGGTCGGAACGCCGTCTCCCGGTTCCCTACGGAGGCCGCGGTTACCATGCCGACGATCAGCTCCCAATCAACCTTGGTTCCGATCGGACCGAAGTCATGAGACGGCGTCCCTAGAACAATGAGGGTCAGGGGCCTTGCTCAAGGGCCCAGATTTGGCGGAACATTACGACCATATCTGTACAGTAACCAGAGAATGCATCATCTTGTCTCATTTTGCACTTTGTCCTCTATTGGGGTCACTGGAAGGTTCCACATGCCCATCCAGAGGAGAGCGTTTGGGGCGCTGGGTAGATACACCCAGGACAGGATGCCAATCACTCACACAGAGACACAGAGAATATATGGGGCAATTTCAGCAGTCAATTGACCTTGAATCCATGCTTTTGGACTGTGGGAGGAAACTGGAGAACCTGGAGAAAACCCACATGGACATGTGGAGAACATGGACACCATGAGAGAACATGTGGAGGAAAACCTATTGGTAGCCAAAGCGCCAAATATGGACGTGACCAACCTGACGCCCACACCGATTGGGATTTCCAATGCCCATCCAGGGGAGAACGTTTCGGACACTGGGCAGATACACCCAGGACTCTATATGGGGCAATTTAGAGCAACCAATTTACCTCGTGTCCAAGTTTTTGGACTGCGGGAGGAAACCAGAGAACCCAGAAAAAAGCCCACCATCATCTCCCAATGATACCTGAGGATACGGCATCACAAGCTCCACAAGTTGTCCTGCGGTCACCCCAAACTTGGGTAGACGGGGAGGAGCAAAACGTTGCCCACGGCCCAGAAGTCCAAACGTGAGAGGCAGGCCTTCGAAAGGCTAAATGGACGAGCAACAGCCCGGAAACTTGGCAAGTGAGAGACGCAAGGTCAGGGACCTCCTCTCGGAAAGAAAAGGGTGCGAGCCCATTTCTCCGGACCTTTGTTGCGCCGGCCCCTCCTGAGCATCCGGCTTCGTTTCCACTTCAATTTTTATTTTTTTTTATCATCAACCTTCCGCTCGCCTCTCAAGGAGATAGGATACAAGCTCTGACACGAATTAGCCCTCAGATTGACTGATACGGCGGCGCCCGGGGGACGGCGGGCGGAGCGCCTCTCGCCTTCCCTCGCTCCGGCTCCCGCTCCTTCCTCGCGTCCCCCCCCCCCCGCTTCCAACCCGGTGATGTTTTCCCCTGGTGGCTCCTCGTCAGTCACCCGTCGGAGCCGTGTCACCTTCCCCTTCAGAGCTGACGGACAGCCGCCGCCGGCTTCTGACGGAGTAATTTGCTCGGAATTTACAAAACGCCTCGGCATCAGAGACGGCAGCCGGCTTGTACCGAAAGCGATTGCATTAGGCGCCGAGTCGAGAGGTCCGTTTCCACTCATCAGCACCACTGACAGATACCACAGGGGTACCTTTCCAACAGATAGGAGGTCTTTCCACAAAAAGACGCCCACGGTATTCGGACCTTCAGACGTGGACGCCTTTAAAAGCGATGCAGAACTTCACGATTCCCCAAGTACCGGGTCGTGTCCTTTGGTCTCAGAGCGAGCAGGGTGCTGACCCTGCCTGGGAATGTGGACAGATATCACTGGGGTACTTTTCCTAAAGTTTAGGAGGTGTTTCCTCAAATGTATACCAACGTTATTCTGACCTTCAGACATGGACGCCTTTAAAAGCGATGCAGAACTTCACGATTCCCCAAGAAACAGGTCCGTGTCATGATGAGTGGTTTGAATAACCTTCTCCGAGATCCTACCCATCATCGGTTGCTCGCGCCAGAGTGGAGTGGGGTGTGGCATCGATGGAAATCTGCGCTGGATGGACCGGCGAGGGTCCTTTGGTCTGACCCAGCCATGGAACAGGGACAGATACCATGGGGGTACTTTTCCTAAAGTTTAGAAGACGTTTCCAATAGAGGACGCCAACGGTATTTGGACCTTCAGACTCTGAGACCAAAGGACCCCTGTCGGCACATTCGACGCCTTTAAAAGCGATGCAGATCTTCACGATTCCCCAAGAAATGGGTCCGTGTAACGATGAGCAGTTTGTCTTACCTTCTCCGGGATCCTACCCATCCTCGGTTGGCCACCTTGGCGTGGAGTGGAGGGGAGGGGGGGGGGTGTGTGGCATCACTGGATGGACTGGCGAGAGTCCTTTGGTCTCAGAGCGAGTGCTGACCGAGCCTGGGAACATGGACAGATACCACGGGGGTACTTGTCCTACATTTTAGGAGGCGTTTCCTCAAAAGAACGCAGACGGGATTCGGACATTAGGGACGAGGACGCCTTTAAAAGCGATGCGGAACTTCACGACCTTCTCCGAGATCCTACCCATCCTCAGATGTCCACCTTGGAGTGGAGTGGAGGAGGGTGTGGCATCGATGGAAATCTGCTGTGGACGGACCGGCGAGGGCGCCTCGGTCTCAGAGCAAGCAGAGTGCTGACCCAGCCTCGGAACGTGGGCGGAGCATCTGCACTCCGGTATCGACGGACGCGGGGGGCTCATCTTTCGCTGTCCGGCGTCCTGGCGATCCCTCACCGATATTATTGATCTCCGGCATGGACCTCATCTATTACAGGCCGACGGCGGCGGGCTGTACTGCTGAGCGGACGTTCTGCACCCCCGACGCCGCGGGACCTCGGCATGACGCAGTGCCGGTCCCTTTCGTTTGATGGAACGCAGCGTTTTAGAACTCAGTGGTCATCATCTCTCGCTTTCGCAGGGAAATTATGTCATGCCGGATATCTACACGAGGGTCCTGTGGGGTCCGTCCATGGACAGTGAGGATCATGGGGACGTCTAATGTGCGAGACTTCAAACAGACACCTGATTATACGTTTAAATTCACGAGCTGCCAATAAAATAAAAACCACACGCTCGCTCATACCAAATGGGGCAATTCAAAATCAGCCAATTCACCTTGGATCCATGTTTTTGGAGTGTGGGAGGAGTTCTGCAGTGTGGTGTCGTGTCTGGAGATGTTCCGTGTCTCTGTGAGTGACGTCCTCGTCGTTTAAAGGCACCGAGAACCGTTCTCCTTGACATCAGACCCCGTTTCTCCCTGACCTCCTTTAAAAGGTCTGACCAACCAATCAGATGCTCTCAGGTGGATTTCCCCAGAGACACACACACACCCACACACACACACACACACATCCCCAGACAGAGAGAGAGAGAGAGAGAGAGAGAGAGAGAGAGAGAGAGAGAGAGAGAGAGGGAGAGACACACACACCACGTCCCCAAAGAGAGAGAGAGAAAGAGAGAGAGAGAGAAAAAGAGAGAGAGAGAGAGAGAGGGAGAGAGATGGAGAGGAAGAGAGACATACACAATCCATTCTGCACACAAACACACACACACAATCAGTCCTGCACACACACACCACAATACCAGAGAGTGAGAGAGAGAGTGAGAGAGAGACAGATACACTGAAATAAATCAGGGTGTGGTTCATGAGGCAGGACTGCAGGTGGGGGGGGGGGAGTGATGTGACATCATTAACTCAGAACTCTCTCATTTGTCAGTTTTAATGTAAACATCGCAACAAATAGTTCCACCGAGTACCATGGACAAGCCATTACAATTAGTACCGAAGCGAACAGTTCCACTTAGTTTTGGGACAAGCAATCACACCTGGAACCAGAGAATATAGTTCCATTTAGTACCGGGACAAGCGATTGCACCTGGAACCAGAGAAAATAGTTCCACTTAGTACCAGAACAAGCGAAGGCACCGGGTACCGGAGCAGAGAGAACCAACTAGAACCGTAAACATCACTTAGTGTGGGGGGCGGAGCTAATCCCGCGTGCTGTGATGTGAGGGTTTTACAGTACCCGGTGCGGTTCCCGCTCCCCCCCCCCCCCCCCCCCGGTGCGGTTCCCGCTGCCCCCCCCCCCCCGTCCCCATCCTCGTCCTCCCGTCACTAATTACGGCGTTCCGTCGGCGCGTTGGAAGCAGACAGCGCGGCGAGCATATGGCGTAATATCCTATTAATGAACACTCTAAATTCAAACGCGGGTCGGCCGCCGGTTCGGCGTACGTGTCAGCGTTCCGCGGGGGTGGGGGTGGGGGGGGCGGGGGGAGACAAAGTGACCTTGCTTTAAAATGCAGAGACGGGTTCGAGTCTGCGAGTCCTCGGCCGGCCCGTCGTCCCACCGCGTTCATTTCTCAGAGCAATTATTGATATAACATTGGCGGACTGGCGCGGGTTCTCCGCCCGGTTCTGTCCGCGCTCTCCACCTCGGTTCTAGGACCCGTCCAAGAACACGGTTCTCCGCGTTCCGCCTGCGTGTACGGCCTTTTAATCCGGGTTCTTTATTCTTATCGTTCCAATCGAGGGTTCCGTCGCTCCGGGTCGGACCGGGATCCGTTTCAGACCGGGTCTCAGGGCGAGAGACCGCGCCCGGTCCAAACGAAGGTCCGGTCCAAACGGAGGTCCGGTCCAAACGGAGGCCCGGTCCAAACGGAGGCCCGGTCCAAACGGAGGTCCCGGATCAGAAGACAGAAGCGCTGCGACGCGTTAATAAATGAGCGGCGCAACGTTTTGAGGAGAACGTTCTGAGTGTCGTAAAGAAGCAGAACGTCACGGGTTCAGATCAAAGGGACTGGGTCATGTGACTGAAGGTGGACGTTTGGTTCTGAAGGACGGAACCTCAGAGTTCTATAAAAAAGAAACGCTGCGTCATGAACGACGTCCTGATGATTCAACAATCAATCAAATCAATAAATCATGAATCAGTCAATCAATTAACTCATGAATCAATCATGAATCAATCAGTCAAATCATGAGTCAATCATGAATCAGTCAATCAATTAACTCATGAATCAATCATGAATCAATCAGTCAAATCATGAGTCAATCATGAATCAGTCAATCAATTAACTCATGAATCAATCATGAATCAATCAGTCAAATCATGAGTCAATCATGAATCAGTCAATCAATTAACTCATGAATCTGTTTATAATGAGCAATGACAATAAAGTTGAATTCTACTCTATGAATCAATCAATCAAATCATGAATCAATAATGAATCAGTTAATCAATCAATCAAATCATGAATCAATAATGAATCAGTTAATCAATCAAATCATGAATCACTCAGTCAATCAAATCATGAGTCAATCAAATCATGAATCAATCATGAATCAATGAATCAGTCAGTCAATTAAATCATGAGTCAATCATGAATCACTCAGTCAATTAAATCATGAGTCAATCGTGAATCAATCAATCAAGCAATCAAATCATGAGTCAATCATGAATCAATCAATCAAATAATGAGTCAATCATGAATCAATCAATCAAGCAATCAAATCATGAGTCAATCATGAATCAATCAATCAAGCAATCAAATCATGAGTCAATCATGAATCAATCAATCAAATAATGAGTCATTCATGAATCAATCAATCAAGCAATCAAATAATGAGTCAATCATGAATCAATCAATCAAGCAATCAAATCATGAGTCAATCATGAATCAATCAATCAAATAATGAGTCAATCATGAATCAATCAATCAAGCAATCAAATAATGAGTCAATCATGAATCAATCAATCAAGCAATCAAATCATGAGTCAATCATGAATCAATCAAATAATGAGTCATTCATGAATCAATCAATCAAGCAATCAAATAATGAGTCAATCATGAATCAATCAATCAAATAATGAGTCAATCATGAATCAATCAAGCAATCAAATAATGAGTCAATCATGAATCAATCAAGCAATCAAATCATGAGTCAATCATGAATCAATCAATCAAATAATGAGTCAATCATGAATCAATCAATTAAATCATGAACGCAATCCTTTATTTACAACAATAAACCATGACGTTAACAGACTCCTCCTCCTCCACATCAACCACCTAAATCATCCACCACATCACCTTCCTCCTCATCATCATCATCATCATCCTCATCTTCCTCCTCATCATCATCACCATCATCCTCATCTTCCTCCTCATCAACCACCTAAATCATCCACCACATCATCTTCCTCCTCATCATCATCATCATCATCCTCATCTTCCTCCTCATCATCATCATCATCATCATCCTCATCTTCCTCCTCATCATCATCACCATCATCCTCACCTTCCTCCTCATCATCATCATCATCATCCTCATCTTCCTCCTCCTCATCATCATCACCATCATCCTCATCTTCCTCCTCATCATCATCACCATCATCCTCATCTTCCTCCTCATCATCATCACCATCATCCTCACCTTCCTCCTCATCATCATCATCATCATCCTCATCTTCCTCCTCCTCATCATCATCACCATCATCCTCATCTTCCTCCTCCTCATCATCACCATCATCCTCATCTTCCTCCTCATCATCATCATCATCATCCTCATCTTCCTCCTCCTCATCATCATCACCATCATCCTCACCTTCCTCCTCATCATCATCATCATCATCCTCATCTTCCTCCTCCTCATCATCATCACCATCATCCTCATCTTCCTCCTCATCATCATCACCATCATCCTCATCTTCCTCCTCATCATCATCACCATCATCCTCACCTTCCTCCTCATCATCATCATCATCATCCTCATCTTCCTCCTCATCATCATCACCATCATCCTCATCTTCCTCCTCATCATCCTCATCTTCCTCCTCATCATCATCATCATCCTCATCTTCCTCCTCATCATCATCATCATCATCCTCATCTTCCTCCTCATCATCATCATCATCATCTTCCTCCTCATCATCATCATCATCATCCTCATCTTCCTCCTCATCATCATCACCATCATCCTCATCTTCCTCCTCATCATCATCATCATCATCCTCATCTTCCTCCTCATCATCATCACCATCATCCTCACCTTCCTCCTCATCATCATCATCATCATCCTCATCTTCCTCCTCATCATCATCATCATCATCCTCATCTTCCTCCTCATCATCATCATCATCATCATCCTCACCTTCCTCCTCATCATCATCACCATCATCCTCATCTTCCTCCTCATCATCATCACCATCATCCTCATCTTCCTCCTCATCATCATCACCATCATCCTCATCTTCCTCCTCATCATCATCATCATCATCATCATCCTCACCTTCCTCCTCATCATCATCATCATCATCCTCATCTTCCTCCTCATCATCATCATCATCATCCTCACCTTCCTCCTCATCATCACCATCATCCTCATCTTCCTCCTCATCATCATCACCATCATCCTCACCTTCCTCCTCATCATCATCATCATCATCCTCATCTTCCTCCTCATCATCATCATCATCATCCTCACCTTCCTCCTCATCATCATCATCATCCTCATCTTCCTCCTCATCATCATCATCATCCTCACCTTCCTCCTCATCATCACCATCATCCTCATCTTCCTCCTCATCATCATCATCATCATCCTCATCTTCCTCCTCATCATCATCACCATCATCCTCACCTTCCTCCTCATCATCATCATCCTCATCTTCCTCCTCATCATCATCACCATCATCCTCATCTTCCTCCTCATCATCATCATCATCATCCTCATCTTCCTCCTCATCATCATCATCATCATCATCCTCATCTTCCTCCTCATCATCATCATCATCATCCTCATCTTCCTCCTCATCATCATCACCATCATCCTCATCTTCCTCCTCATCATCATCATCATCATCCTCACCTTCCTCCTCATCATCATCATCATCATCATCCTCATCTTCCTCCTCATCATCATCATCATCATCCTCACCTTCCTCCTCATCATCACCATCATCCTCATCTTCCTCCTCATCATCATCACCATCATCCTCACCTTCCTCCTCATCATCATCATCATCATCCTCATCTTCCTCCTCATCATCATCATCATCATCCTCACCTTCCTCCTCATCATCATCATCATCCTCATCTTCCTCCTCATCATCATCATCATCATCCTCACCTTCCTCCTCATCATCACCATCATCCTCATCTTCCTCCTCATCATCATCACCATCATCCTCACCTTCCTCCTCATCATCATCATCATCATCCTCATCTTCCTCCTCATCATCATCACCATCATCCTCATCTTCCTCCTCATCATCATCACCATCATCCTCATCTTCCTCCTCATCATCATCATCATCATCCTCATCTTCCTCCTCATCATCATCATCATCATCCTCATCTTCCTCCTCATCATCATCATCATCATCCTCATCTTCCTCCTCATCATCATCACCATCATCCTCATCTTCCTCCTCATCATCATCATCATCATCCTCATCTTCCTCCTCATCATCATCACCATCATCCTCACCTTCCTCCTCATCATCATCATCATCATCCTCATCTTCCTCCTCATCATCATCACCATCATCCTCACCTTCCTCCTCATCATCATCATCATCATCATCCTCATCTTCCTCCTCATCATCATCACCATCATCCTCATCTTCCTCCTCATCATCATCACCATCATCCTCATCTTCCTCCTCATCATCATCATCATCATCCTCATCTTCCTCCTCATCATCATCATCATCATCCTCATCTTCCTCCTCATCATCATCATCATCATCCTCATCTTCCTCCTCATCATCATCACCATCATCCTCATCTTCCTCCTCATCATCATCATCATCATCCTCATCTTCCTCCTCATCATCATCATCATCATCCTCATCTTCCTCCTCATCATCATCATCATCATCCTCATCTTCCTCCTCATCATCATCACCATCATCATCCTCACCTTCCTCCTCATCATCATCACCATCATCCTCATCTTCCTCCTCCTCATCATCATCACCATCATCCTCATCTTCCTCCTCCTCTTGTTTTGAGTCGGTTTTATGACTGAATTAATTATTTTCAGATTAATAATAATTAAACATGATCAATAACCGCCACAACATCCAGTTCTGATGGGTCCAGTGTTTAGAACCGTATGCTGCGTCCCAAATGGACCGAAAAAACCAGAGGAACCGGAAAAACCAGAGGAAGCAGAGGAACCGGAAAAACCAGAGGAACCAGAGGAACCAGAGGAACCGGAAAAACCAGAGGAACCAGAAAAACCGGAGGTACTTGAGGAACCAGAGGAACCAGTGGAACCAGAAAAACCAGAGGAACCAGAAAAACCGGAGGTACCAGAGGAACCGGAACAACCAGAGGAACCAGTGGAACCAGTGGAACCAGAAAAAGCAGAGGAAGAAGAACCAGAGGAACCAGAGGAACCAGAGGAACCGGAAGAACCGGAGGAACCAGAGGAACCAGAGGAACAGGAAAAACCAGAGGAACCGGAGGAACCAGAGGAACCGGAAGAACCGGAGGAACCAGAGGAACCAGAGGAACCAGAGGAACAGGAAAAACCAGAGGAACCGGAGGAACCAGAGAAACCGGTAAAACCGGAGGAACCGGGACGGCGCGGAACGCGGACCCTTGGCCGGAGCCCCTGTGTGAAGGTCAGCGGTGGGCGGGGGCTGAGTTTATTGTTGCGCGTCGCAGCCAATCAACAGCAAGTAAAAAAAATGACCTTAATAAAAACAGCAGTGCCTCTGCAATATGCAAATGATGTCGTAAAGGACGAGAGCCAATGAGAGCGAGACAGAGGGGTCACATGGTGGGAGGTGGTCGGCCTCATCACTCCTCGGTTCCGTGGTGCGATGGTGGAGGTGACCGAGTCGGCGTTCTATTGATGAGAACCAGGAGAGGGCAGCTGTGCAGGGGTCACCTCTGTGTGAGGGGAGGGAGGGCAGGCGCTGCGCCCCCTGCTGTCATGACGGCGAGGTCACAACTCCAATGTTACAATGCTCAGCAAAACAGAGAGAACCTCAATGAAGAACATCCAACCGTTCAGGTGAAGGTTCCTGTGCTCCACCGTCCGGATGATCTGCAGATCAGATGACTCCATGTCTCCAACCTCCACCATGTCTCCAACTCGCTCTGTAACCTCCACCATGTCTCCAACCGACTCTGTAACCTCCACCATGTCTCCAACCGACTCCGTAACCTCCGCCATGTCTCCAACCCGCTCTGTAACCTCCGCCATGTCTCCAACCCGCTCTGTAACCTCCACCATGTCTCCAACCGACTCTGTAACCTCCACCATGTCTCCAACCGACTCCGTAACCTCCACCATGTCTCCAACCGACTCTGTAACCTCCACCATGTCTCCAACTCGCTCTGTAACCTCCACCATGTCTCCAACTCGCTCTGTAACCTCCACCATGTCTCCAACCGACTCCGTAACCTCCACCATGTCTCCAACCGACTCCGTGACCTCCATCATCGATCTCCAACTGACTCTGTGACCTCCACCATCGCTCCAAATGACTCGGTCTGTAACCTCCACCATCGTTCCAACTAACTCGCTCTGTGACCTCCACCAGCTTTCTCCAAACGATCTGTAACCTCCACTATTGCTGTCTATCGCCATCTCTCCAACTGACTCCGTAACCTCCACCAGCTCTCTTTAACTCGCTCTGTAACCTCCACCATCGCTCTACAACCGACTCTTTAACCTCCACCATGTCTCTAACCGACTCTGTAACCGCCACCATCGTGCTCCAACCGACTCGGTCTGTAACCTTCACCATGTCTCCAACTCGCTCTGTAACCTCCACCATATCTCCAACTAACTCGCTCCATGATCTCCACCAGCTTTCTCCAAACAATCTGTAACCTCCACCATCGCTTCAACCCACACTGTGACCTCCACCATCGCTCTCCAACCGACTCTGTAACCTCCACCATCGCTCCAAACTTCTCGGCTTGTAACTTCCACTATCTCTCAAACTATCTCGCTCCGTAACCTCCACCATCGATCTCCAACCCACACCGTGACCTCCACCGTGTCTCCAACCCACACCGTGACCTCCACCGTGTCTCCAACCCACACCGTGACCTCCACCGTGTCTCCAACCCACACCGTGACCTCCACCAAACAACTTACTCTGCAACGTTTTTTCAAACCAACGTTACGATGCATTGAGGGGCAAAGGAGAAGGAGAACATGGAGAACATTGAAAGGTTGGGTGTATTATGTCCTCAACTCTGCCACGGCATCAGACCTGGACGAGTCCTGTTGGTTTTGATTGATTCCGATTGGCCGACTTAGATTTGAACTTTCCGTCACTCAACGACATCTTCGTGCGCGTTCGCGTGAAGAAAAACTTTATTTGAAACGATCCCGTTTTTTTCTTTATTGAAACGAAAGCGACGCGCGGGGGGGGGGGGGGTTAATTAGTAAATTCACCTTTAATTAGGAAAACCGTATTAAAAACCATAAGAGGAGCCAGAAGAGAGCCATCCGGTGGAGAGGAAGACATGAAGCGTCTGAGGAGGACAGATCCGGGACTGTACAGCAATGCGAGGACGGCCCTGGCACGCAGACTTGGCACCGCCGCCTGCCAAGTTGTAGGATTTACCTCAAAGCCAGAGGGTTTCGACATGAAAAGACTTTATCGGCGAGAGGACCCCGCCGAATCCCGGGGGAGGCGTCGCCCCGCCGCGGTGACGGGCGGAGGGAGCGCAGGATGAATGGAGGGGAATCGGGGAGAACGGCGGAGCGGGGGGACGCGCGGGCGGTCCAGGAAACGCGGTGCCAAGTCGCCAGAACAGAGCCGATAGGACGCGGAACGGGTGGCATGAGAACAATGATGTAAAACCGTAGAGTGGAACAGCTGCCTCTGGCAACGTCGGCGGCGCTCCACTCACATCATAATAACCTCCACACACAACAATTAAAGGCATAATGCTTCTTTATCTCCTTTAATACGCATTGTTTGTTTTTATCCACCCGCCCTGGCGTCCAAACCCCGGCGATGCGTTACATAACGGCGGTGGAGCGATTTGGGACACGGCCCTGGCTCCGTCACATGACGAGTCTCGATGACGAACGTTCCGGCGGCACGCGATGCGATTGAAGCGTGGAGTCATGTGACCGCGGGGGGGCTGTTCAGCGTGTAATGCCCCACGCTTCACATTCAGGTTTGATTCCAAGTCGCTGAAACTTCGGTACGGATATAAAGAAATGCGTGGCGTGTTCTCTCCGTCCCGGTCTCCTGGACATCCCGTAGAACCCGTGCATGTGCTCCCTGTACCGGCATCGCGTGGTTTAAAACTTCATACATTGATGGAAGAGATGGCAAACTTTAAAGACCTTTAAAGGTGACAAATTAAAATAAATAAATAGGGAAATTTTATGAGAATAAAACCCGTAAACGAAAAGGTGAGGCGGGAACCCGGAGACCAGAACCAGTGTTTACGAAGGGATGACGGTTGCTGTGGCAACCATTGTTTACAAACACAATAACAGTCATCATGGCGAGGATTATTTACTAAGAGATGACGGTTGCCATGGCAACCATTGTTTACTAAGAAATGACAATCGCCATGGCAACCATTGTTTACTAAGAGATGACAATCGCCATGGCAACCATTGTTTACTAAGAGATGATGGTCGCCAAGGCAACCATTGTTGACAAAGGGATGACTGTCGTCATGGCAACCATCGTTTACCAAGGGATGTCTCCATAGCAACCCAAAATTGATATGATATGTGGCAACACTGCTTACAAAGACACTACGGTCGTCATGGCAACCATTGTTTATAAGTGGATAGCGATCGTGGAGGCAACTGGTGTGTACATAAGAATAACATTGTCGTGTCGCTGTGGCAACCATTGTTTACAAAGGGTTGACAATCGCCATGGCAACCACGTAATTGTAGGCATCATGACATTTAATAAACAACTTGCAACGCAATGAAAATCAAGGCGTCGACCCAATTTAAGAAACGAAACCACAGAACAGAACGACTGCGGGCGCCGTCTGGCATCGCTCACGTACCTGCTGTTCCATCGCAGTGTGCAGGAGACATCAAATCCCCATGACGACCCGTCCACCCGCCTGCAGCAGACTGGACTGTTCCACATGATCCCATAGGGTTCCACACGATCCCATAGGGTTCCACATGATCCCAAGATTCAGCTCCAGGTGAGAAGGACCAGATGTCTGAAAGCTACAACCAGAAAATAAACATTAAAACATTATTACCATCAAATAACATTGCTGTAAATGGGTTGGGGGTGGCTTTGGGTTGGGGGTGGGATTAGGTTCAGTTGAGGTGGGGTGGGGTGGGGTAGGTTGGGTTGGGTTGTGATTGGTTGGGTTGGGATAGGGTGGCATAGGTTGGGATAGTAGAGAGAATCATAAACACAGAGAACATTCAGACCCATTACTGCAGAGTTTAATCTCAGACAACCCCCCCCCTCGCCCCCCTTCGCATCCTGGTCACTCTAATAGATCTGTACAGGATCAGGACGTTCCCATTGGTCGACACGGACAGCTCGCTGGATTAAAACACTGGTGTCTGAGATAAAGGGTTGTGTGTGTGTGTGTGTGTGTGTGTGTGTGTGTGTGTGTGCAGCAGAGGCAATTTTGTTCAGCACCGGGCGGCAGGTGGATGTGTGTTTGGAGGGGTACGGCTCATCTCCCGGTCCGAGAGCAAACGGTCAAGTGGTCAACAAAATGAAAATGGAAAATTGCTGCCACTTGTTCTCGGCTTTGAAAAACTGTGTGTGTGTGTGTGTGAGTGTGTGTGTGAGTGTGTGTGTGTGAGTGTGAGTGTGAGGTGGCCAGGTCAGAATGTATGAGCTAGTACTTTACTTTTACCAACAGATATTTTGGCAAACGCTGCAAAACCAGACCGGCACCTCAAACCCTATGAACCACAGAAGCAAGGAGAACATGCCAATCCACACTTGAAAATCCAGAAGATCTTCATGAGGCAATCTGACCAAGACTCTGGACGGGATGCTGTATGGAACGTTGTGTGGGGGTCTAAAGGGCAGGGTCGTGTGGAGAGTCGGGACTGCGGTCAGCATTTCCTGGCAGATGAGGAAGGTGCCTCACGCCGTGTGGTGGAGACACGCAGAACCTTCTGATCCTCACACGCCAAGAGAACCGGACCTCGGACCGCAGAACCTTCTGATCCTCACACACCAAGAGAAGCGGACCTCGGACCGCAGAACCTTCTGATCCTCACACTGCAAGAGAACTGGACATCGGACCGCAGAACCTTCTGATCCTCACACGTCAAGAGAAGCGGACCTCGGACCGCAGAACCTTCTTATCCTCACACTGCAAGAGAACCGGACCTCGGACCGCAGAACCTTCTGATCCTCACACGGCAAGAGAACTGGACATCGGACCGCAGAACCTTCTGATCCTTACACGCCAAGAGAGCCGGACCTCGGACCGCAGAACCTTCTGATCCTCACACTGCAAGAGAACTGGACATCGGACCGCAGAACCTTCTGATCCTCACACGCCAAGAGAAGCGGACCTCGGACCGCAGAACCTTCTTATCCTCACACTGCAAGAGAACCGGACCTCGGACCGCAGAACCTTCTGATCCTCACACGGCAAGAGAAGCGGACCTCGGACCGCAGAACCTTCTGATCCTCACACGCCAAGAGAAGCGGACCTCGGACCGCAGAACCTTCTGATCCTCACACGCCAAGAGAAGCGGACCTCGGACCGCAGAACCTTCTGATCCTCACACTGCAAGAGAACCGGACCTCGGACCGCAGAACCTTCTGATCCTCACACACCAAGAGAATCGGATCTCGGACCGCAGAACCTTCTGATCCTCACACGCCAAGAGAACCGGACCTCGGACCGCAAAACCTTCTCATCCTCACACGCCAAGAGAACCGGACCTCGGACCGCAGAACCTCTCACTTCACACCGTAGAGTCCTGCACGTTCTGTCATTTACAACCATCAGTTTACTGAAGGGTCAACAACTCCACACCCAAACTTAACCAGAAACTTAACCAGAAACTTAACCAGAAACTTAACCAGAAACTTAACCAGAAACTTAACCAGAAACTTAACCAGAGCCACATTTAAACAGGTTATTATTATTATTATTATTATTATTATTATTATTATTATTATTAAAGGTTTGAGTTATGTAGCATTTATTTGAAGTGACGTTAAACCTCACTAACCAGAGACAGAGGCTTAAACCTCACTAACATGGTTTAGATCTTAAACTTAATAACCAGCATTAAAACTTATATAACTTTGAGCAGCTTCTAAACTGAGATGGAGTTTACCTGAAGATGAAGATGATGAGGATGAAGATGAGGATGATGAAGATGATGAAGATTATGAAGATGATGAGGATGAAGATGAACCCAGTGGAGCTTCAGGTGGAGGAGCACAGGGCGGGGCCTGTATGGAGTTAATTGGATAATTAACTGATGCAGATCAGCTGATGGTGAGAGGTGACACAATGAGGTCTACCTGAAAGAGAAGTGTCAAAATAAAAGTCCTGAGTGGCAGAGCGGGAGGCCACGCCCACTATGACTATTATATGAGGGACGTTCTGCATCTGAGGTTCATGCATACTACATACTATATATTATATATTACATACAACACACTACATACTATATAATATACACTCTATAATACATACAACATATTATATGCTACATACTGTTCTAAATACTTCATATTATATTTTATATTCTATATATTATAAACTATATATGAAATAATACATAATATATACTATATACTAAATACTATAAATTATATACCTAATAATACATACTACATATTATATGCTATATACCGTACTAAATAGTACATACTATATAATATATACTAAATACTATGTACTATATACTATATACTACATATTATATACAATATATTATATGCAATATACTAAATACTGGGCGGCACGGTGGCTTAGTGGTTAGCACGTTCGCCTCTCAGCACTAGGGATTCCCGGTTCGAATCCCCATCTGGGTGGAGTTTCCATGTTCTCCCCGTGCCTGCGTGGGTTTCCTCCGGGTTCTCCGGTTTCCTCCCACAGTCCAAAAACATGGATCAAGCCAATTTAATTCTCAAAAAAAAAATAATTGCCCCATATGTGTGTATGTGTGAGTGTGTATGTGTGAGTGTGTGTGTGCCCAGCGATAGATTGGCGCCCTGTCCTGGGTCTATCTGCCCAGCGCCCGAGACGTTCTCCCCTGGATGGGCATGGGGAACCCCCCCGCAACCCTAATAGAGGATAAAGCGGGAGATAATGAATGAATGAATGAATACTAAATACTACATACCTCACACTACATACTATTCTATATCCGCTTTATCCTCCACAAGGTTCCCCATGCCCATCCAGGGGAGAACGTTTCGGGCGCTGGGCAAATACACCCAGGACAGGGGGGCAATCTATCACTGGGCCATACTATATATTATAATACTACATACTTTAAACAACATACCTAATAATACATACTACATACTATATATTATATATTATATGCTATATACGGGCGGCACGGTGGCTTAGTGGTTTAGCATGTTCTCCTCTCAGCACTAGGGATTCCCGGTTCGAATCCCCATCTGGGTGGAGTTTCCATGTTCTCCCCGTGTCTGCGTGGGTTTCCTCCGGGTTCTCCGGTTTCCTGCCACAGTCCAAAAACATGAATCAAGTCAATTGAATTCTCAAAATTGCCCCATATAGAGTGTGTGTGTGTGAGTGAGTGTGTGCCCAGCGATGGATTGGCGCCCTGTCCTGGGTCTATCTGCCCAGCGCCCGAGACGTTCTCCCCTGGATGGGCATGGGGAACCCCACCGCGACCCTAATAGAGGATAAAGCAGGAGATAATGAATGAATTAATGCTATACACTGTACTAATACTACATACTGTATGATATATACTAAATACTATATACTACATACTACTGGTTTACTTAACCAGCCCGCTGCTGTTCTGTTGGGACAACTGCTGTAATGCTGATGCAGTGAGGAAATTCAGACGCTAACAGAAAGAGAAATGTCAAAATAAAAGTCCAGCGCTGATGAGGGTCCCGTTCTCTCTGCACCCTCTCAGTAATTCAGACCTCCCTCGTTAACCTCGTACGATATAATTAAACCTCCTCTGAAACTCAGACACGCCAAACAGAAGCCACTGTATCACCAAAACGATCAAAATAAGCTCTGCGCCCTCGTCCGGCGCCTCTGAACGGGGGCAATTAAAAAAAACAAAACGCAGAGCGTGCACAAACGAGGGCGCTCATTGATCCGGCAGCGAGGGGCCCGCCCTTTTTTTTTCGGCGGCGCGCCCGACGGTGGCGGTCAGTGTGAATCATGTGGAACATGTGTCGAATTTACACGATAAAGGGTTCCGCAGCCGCTGATCGCTCCAGACGCCGTTCGACGCGACGCCAATGGCGGCGTTGACAGACAGGGCGGGCGAATCTGAGGCACACACCCCCACCCCTCACCCCATCCATCCACCCACCCCCCACAACCCCCCCCCATGTCTTGTTTTTGTTATGAGAGATTGTGTGCTAAATGGAGTGTGTGCTCGGCGCACTCTGTAAATTTGGGATCGTAATGAGGGCCGCGCCGCCGAATCGGGACGAGGGGACGCGACGCGGCGAGGCAGCGGTGAGCTGTGCGCGTGTCACGCCTGCATGACTGAGCCACGGGGCACTCCGGCCCTCACACACACACACACACACACACACACACACACACACACACACACACGCAGTGCCCAGGCCGCTGTTTAGGCGATATTGATGAATGTCGGGGAAGAGAGGGTTCTCTAAGCGAGGCTCAGGACGTGAGTGATGTTTCCTCGGCGCAGGAGCCGTATGTTTAAGATGCGACTTCATCTACAGAACGCACGCTCGCGCCCCCTGCAGCCTCGCCCATGACGTCTGCGTTTAAACGTTTCACGTCCTCCACGCTATTAGAGAACTGTCGAAAATCACTGCTGAGGAACGTCCATCATTCATTCGTTATCTTCCGTTTAATACTTTACTAGGGTCGTGGGGGGTGGGGGTGGGGCTGGGGGCGGTTCCACATGCCCATCGGGTGCTGGGCAGATACACCCAGGACAGGGCACCAATCCATCACTGGGCACACACATACACTATATAGGGGCAATTTGGAACAGCCATTTCACCTTGAATCCATGTATTTGGACAGTGGGGAGGAAACTTAATATATGCTTAATATATAGTGAGGGGTGGGGGAGGGAGAACATTTGGGGCGCTGGGCAGATACACCCAGGACAAGGCGCCGATCTGTTGCTGGGCACACACATTATATAGGGGCAATTTAGAACAGCCATTTCACCTTGAATCCATGTATTTGGACAGTGGGGAGGAAACAATATATGCTTAATATATAGGGAGGGGTGGGGGGGGGGCGTTTTGGGGCGCAGGGCAGATACACCCAGGACAGCACGACGATCTGTTGCTGGGCACACGCACACTGTATAGGGGCAATTTAGAACAGCCATTTCACCTTGAATCCATGTTTTTGGACAGTGGGGAGGAAACTTAATATACGCTTAATATATACGGAGGGGTGGGGGGGGGAATGTTTTGGGGCCCTGGGCAGATACACCCAGATCAAGGCGCCGATCTGTTGCTGGGCACACACATTATATAGGGGCAATTTAGAACAGCCATTTCACCTTGAATCCATGTATTTGGACAGTGGGGAGCAAAATAAATATACGCTTAATATAGAGGGGGGGGGGGCACGTTTTGGGGCATTGGGCAGATACACCCAGGACAAGGTGCCGATCAATCACTGGACACACACACACATACACACACACACACTATAGAGGGGCAATTTAGAACAGCCATTTCACAGCCACCTTGAATCCAGGTTTTGGGACTGTGGGGAGGAAACCGGAGAACCCGGAGGAAACCCACGCTAGCGTGGACAGAACGTTGAAACACACGCTCTATGGGGCAATTTAGAACAGCCATTTCACCTTGAATCCATGTTTTTTGGACTGTGGGGAGGAAACCGGAGAACCCATGGGTAACCCCTGCGGACACGGGAGGACATGCAAACTTTACCCGCTGAGAGGAGAACATGCTAAACCACCACACCACAATTAAAATGATTAACTTCACGCTGAGGCGGCATGGTGGCTTAGTGGTTTAGCATGTTCTCCTCTCAGCACTAGGGGTTCGGGGTTTGAATCCCCATCTGGGTGGAGTTTCCATGTCCTCCCCGTGTCTGCGTGGGTTTCCTCCGGGTTCTCCGGTTTCCTTCCACAGTCCAAAAACATTGATCAAGTCAATTGAGTTCTCCAAATTGCCCCATATAGAGTGTGTATGTGTGAGTGAGTGAGTGTGTGCCCAGTGATGGATTGGCGTCCTGTCCTGGGTGTATCTGCCCAGCGCCCAAAACGTTCTCCCCTGGTGGGCATGGGGAACCCCACCGCAACCCTAATAGAGGATAAAGCGGGAGATAATGAACGGATGGATGAACTTCACGCTGTTAGTGACGCAATTTTCATTTCGTTATTATATTTTATTATTAATTGCGACTCTAAACGACCTTATTTGCTCCGAAGGAGTAAAATTTGTAAATAAAATTGTTTATATAAAATGTTTTTCCTACATTTCTACGTAACGACGCCGCGAACGCAATCCGTTCCGAAAGGCCGCCGCCTCGCGCCGCATCGTCGAAATTCTGTCTGGTCTTTTTGTCTGAAATGAAGATGGAGGAGATTTGCGTCGGGCCTCCTCCCAACCCCTCCCTCCCTCCCTCCTCCCTCCCTCCCTCCTCCCTCCCTCCCTCCCTCCCTCCCTCCCTCCCTCTCCCTCCCTCCCTCCCTCTCCCTCCCTCCCTCCTCCCTCCGCCGGGCAATTATCAGCGAGCGGGTTCCTCCCGCAGAGAAACAAACTTTCGGAAATTCTCCGCAAGCCGCCAAGCGAAACCTATTTTCCTCCCGACGCAATTAACTGCGCCAACATTTACAATAATATGATTACAGCCACTTTGGCGAGGTTGTGCGAGGACCGGTGGAATATGAGGTATCAGCGAGGGGTTGATCGTTATGGCGGTATTTTCGGGAAGACTCGCATTTTCCTCAAGCAAACACAGGCCCTAAATTCTCGGCGGGCTCTAAAAGCCAACGCAGTGGAACCGCGATAACAAACACCGAGCCGCCGCCGCACTTTCTCTCCGGAGCGTCCTCGCTCGCCTTCCCGCTTCTTCCCGCTTCCCACCGCCCTGAATTAATTAAGCCTTTCACGGGCATGTAATTAGGAACATTAGCGAGTCGTAAAAACGCCACCGCTCTGTAAATGATGCGCGAGTTCGTCGCAAATTTGTTTGTAATTCCCTTTTTTTTTTTTTAAAGCGGCGACACCATAGGGTTCAACGTAGCTGTAGAGTCGCCCGGCGCCGCCGAGGTCCTCCGCAGTTTGAGAGCGGGTTCTCTTTCCTCGCTCAGAAACGCGGTTAAGCTTATTAAAACCAATGCATCGTTAACAAACCAACATTCGCAACTATCTAGCTAATAAAATTAAAAAATTAATTAAATTATTATTTTTTTTTATTAAAAAAAATTTTGAATTTGAAATTAAAATTCGAAATTCGTAAAAATTTCAAAAAAGAAATTTCACTGCTGGCTGTACCATGTATAACTACGTATGTGACCAATAAACCTGATTCTGATTCTGATTCTGATATGCAACCCAGATCGGGCTATAGCTTTGTTATTGCGAGCCAGGGGATAACATTTCGGGCGCTGCACAGATACACCCAGGACAGGGGGGGCAATCTATCACTGAGCACACACTCACTCATACACACACACTCTATATGAGGCAGTTTGGAGAATTCTATTGGCCTTAAATCCACGTTTTTGGACTCCACCCAGATCGGGATTTGAACAGGAGAACATGCTAAACACTACATCATCACACCCCCCCCACACACACACACACCTCTAATGCTCTATTAGAGTTGAGGGGGCCCATCCAGGGGAGAACAGAAAACCTTTTGGGTGCTGGGCAGATACACCCAGGACAGGGGGGCAATCTATCACACTCACTCATTCTAAATGGGGCAATTTGGAGCATTCAGTTTAGCCTGTTTTTGGACTGTGGGAGGAAACCGGAGAACCCGGAGGAAACCCGCGTAGACAATGGGAGAACACGGAGAGCATTCGAACCCCGGCGCTGAGAGTTTTTTTATTTTATTTTATTTTATTTTATTGTACCTCGTGACTTATAGAGGAGACCAAGACGAAGAAGGCACCAAATCCCAGCTGTATTCCGATGATCCAAGCTTTCCTGTGACAAGAACCAGAGAGGGAGAGAGAGAGAGAGAGAGAGAGAGCAGGTGAGCGAGAGAGATGAGAATGCTATGGGGTCTGTTGTTGCAGGGTGCATACCATCAAAAGGTTAAAGGCGTCAGCGGGGTGAAGTGC
Source organism: Corydoras sp. C115 (assembly GCA_019802505.1). Taxonomy (NCBI): domain Eukaryota; kingdom Metazoa; phylum Chordata; class Actinopteri; order Siluriformes; family Callichthyidae; genus Corydoras; species Corydoras sp. C115. Next base: position 651,285 of record JAFMOC010000198.1, read on the forward strand.
GAGAGTGATTGTAACACGAGGACCTAATCATGGGTTCCATCAGCCGAGGCATCCCTGACCCTGTAATAACCATATTCCATTGTTTCTGTTTACTGCCCCGCGAGAACCGAGTGAAAACCGGCGGGCTGGCCGCATCGATCCCGACCCCTCGTATCGAAACCAGATATTGATTTCCTTTCTCTTTTTTTTAAATAGGAAAAAGTGCATTGTTCAACTGAATGAGATTTCTTTTGGGATTCGGCTGAAATGAGCATCCTTTTGGAACGTCGTCTCTGGCGGATTTGGAATGGGGGGCGGCGGGGGGGTGGGCGATAATTGAATCCAGCCGTTCCGCTCTCGCGTGAGCCGTGGGCTCGTGTTTATTTTTTATTTTTATTTATCTGCTTATTTATTTATTTATTTAGCTAGATATCTATCGGGACACGCCCACGCCAATGAAGAAGAGTCGTCGTCGTCGTCACCATGTTCTCCCCGGGTTCTGTTTCTCATTCAGGGGGCGTACTGGACGTCTCCCACTCAATTTGCAATTAAGGCAAAATTTAGACCACTGAAGCCTGAAGGCAGGTGGGTGTCCTCGGCGAGGGTTGCCTAGCAACTGTGCAGGCGCCCGAGCCGGCGAGCACCTGGGCGGCGGCGGCGGCTGGAGCGGGAGGTGTGTAAAGCGGTCCCATCGGGTCACCGAGGAGAGCTTATCAGGGCCGGACGTGTTGGACTTGTGTCGAGGTGCGCACGGGGCGGGGTCACCGGCGGCTGGAAGAGGCCGGTCCCGGCGCTTATCCCCAGGCTCCTGCGGGAGCTGGATCGGTGTCGGTGGGCGGGTCGCGGAGACGTGGACAGTGGAGCGCCGATAGCATCTCGGCCCTGCGGCGCCCGGCGGCAGCCCCCGGCGTGACAGCGTTGGCCCGGAGCAGGTCCCTAAGCCTGTGTGAGGAGGATGAGGCCGACTTGCAGGCGCCGACCCGGGCACCGCAGGGATTTCAGGTTGATGGTCCGGATATCTCAAGGCTTATGTTTCGTTCCGTCGTCTCGGGGATTATTCCTGTCGCTAGTCGCACTCGGATCTCCTCGCGCTGCCGAAGATACTGTGAGTTGTTTGTCATGCGTGTGGGGCATCGGCGGAGATCAGTACCGTGGTCATCTCTCGTGGTCATCGCAACCCCAAGCAGAACCCTGACTCCAGGCCAGGGGCTGTTATTTCCTACTTGTCCCGCGGCTCCGTTCCGCCGCCCGCATCCATTTACTAGCGAACCCTGCACTCAGAGAGAAAGAGAGATAGTCGCTCATTTACTATGCCGTAGTATAAATAGAGTAAATCAAAAAGAAATGTAGGCCAGGGGCAACGATACGTCACCCCCACGACCGATTCCATACCTCAGGTGGCAAGGCAAGTGGGGCAGTCGTAAACCTGTGGTTACCAAACCAGCCTTGTGACCTGAAGGTCCCCAGATTGGCTTCCGGTCTCAAAAGGTATCACATATCACAACTTGTTGGTGGGAGTTAGGTTAGGGTGGTTAGGGGGTTAGGGCGGTTGCTTAAGGTCCCACATTGTCGTCATGTGAAAAACTTTAAGATTGGTATCCCAACATCCTTGAGATCCAAAGGCAGTCGTAGGCTTGGGGTTAAGGAACCAGCCTTGCGACCTAAAAGTCCCCAGTTTGGCTTCCGGTCCCAACAAGTATCACATATCACAACTTGTTGGTGGAAGTTTGGAGAACATGTGATACTGCACCACTGGAGCGATTCAGGTTAGGGCGGTTGCTCAAGGTCCCACATTGTCGTTGTTTGGAGGATTTCTAGATTGGTAGCCAAGAAGCAGTCATAGGCTTGTGGTTGAGCAATCAGCCTTGTGACCTGAAGGTCCCCAGATTGGCTTCCGGTCCCGACAAGTATCATATATCACAACTTGTTGGTGGGAGTTTGGAGAACGTGTGATACTGCACTACTGGAGCGATTCGGGTTAGGGGGTTAGGGCGGTTGCTCAAGGTCCCACATTGTCGTCGTGTGAAAAACTTTAAGATTGGTATCCCAACATCCTTGAGATCCAAAGGCAGTCGTAGGCTTGGGGTTAAGGAACCAGCCTTGCGACCTGAAGGTCCCCAGTTCGGCTTCCGGTCCCAACAAGTGTGGTACTTGTTGGTAGGAGTTTGGAGAACGTGTGATACTGCACCACTGGAGCGATTTGGGTTAGGGTGGTTGCTCAACGTCCCACATTGTCGTTGTTTGGAGGACTTCTAGATTGGTAGCCAAGAAGCAGTCATAGGCTTGTGGTTGAGCAATCAGCCTTGTGACCTGAAGGTCCCCAGATTGGCTCCTGGTCCCGACAAGTATCATATATCACAACTTGCGACTGTTTTCATCGCAGGCTAATGATTAAAAGCCACTCCTCCACTGCCCCCTAGCGGCCTCTGACGATATGTCTAGTATTCTGCACTGAGCCGGACACAGACAGCATTAGAACGGTTTATTATTATTATTGTTATCGATTGATTCTGACAGAGCTAGCGAGCCATAAATAACACATTATAAGCTCGGGCCATTTGAAATCTGACGGTAGGCCGTGATTGGCCCGCGGGCCGGACCTTGGACATGCCTGGTCTAGTGGTATAGTACGCTGCTGTGCTTCTAAACGTACTCCCTCCACCCGCTGCATCCGGCTGTGCGACGGAAATCCATCTGAAGTTTTAGAAGCCTGTAAGAGTTGCACTCTGTTTGCATGTTCCGTGGTACGCGGCTCGCGGCGTTCTTTCATAAATAAATCAAATCGATCAGCGTAATACCTGCGACGCCGGCACCGAGGAGGACTTCTGCTCTTTATACATCACCACGCCGCGGCTGAGGAAAGTTATACATCACGGCATTGGTTCCATCAGGAGTCGCCGCGGTTCTGCGGACCCTCTGAAACGGCTCTGAGAACGCCGAAACATCAGGTCGCCGGCCGTCGCACATCAGCTGATGTTTCTGCGTGAGAGTTCTGGTTGGTCATTGTTCTCCGTAAGACACAAAACTTTCATAAGTTATTAAATAGTACCTAAAACTGGGCGGGGCATGGGTGGCGTAGTGTTTGGCATGTTCTCCTCTCAGCACTGGGGATCCAGGTTTGAGTCCCGATCTGGGTGGAGTTTCCATGTTCTCCCCATGTCCGTATGAGCTTCCTCCGGGTTCTCCGCTTTCCTCCCACAGTCTACAAATATGGATTCAAGGTGCATTGGCTGCTCTAAATTGCCCCATATAGATTGTGTGTGTGTGTGTGTGTGTGTGAGTGAGTGTGTACCCACTGACGGATTGGCGCCCTGTCCTGGATGTATCTGCCCAGCGCCTGAAGCGTTCTCCCCTGGACAGGCATGGGGAACCCAGGTTTCAATCCCGATCTGGGTGGAGTCCCCTGTTCACATGGGTTTCCTCCGGGTTCTCTCCGTTTTTTTCCCTACAGACCGAAATAATGGACTCAAGGTGACTGCTCTAAATTGCCCCATATAGTATGTGTCTGTGTGAGTGGGTGACGGATTGGCGTCCTGTCCTGGGTGTATCTGCCCAGCGCCTCACTACCCCCCCGTGACCCTAGTGTAGGTGGACGGACGGGTACCCGGAAGTCCAGAGAGTCCAGACGTGGCCTGGTCTTTAGAACCCGGTGTTCTTGTGATTTCAGAGCAAATCAGTGCTGGTTATAAAATTCGGCCTGGCACAGGTTTCCAGACGACTCCCTGGCTGTCGTGCCCCGGTTGCTGCGGGGGCCGCCCCAGGCCGTGCGGTGTGTATTAGAGACCCCTCAATTTCACACATGCTTACTCTTGAGTGAGGTTCGCATAAAGGGATTAGGAAGGGAGGAAGTGCAAGGGAAATGGGATGTTAGACACCCTGCTTAATGGAGTGATGGGGCCTGGGCCAGTGTCCTTTCTATTTCCACCTCCCCCGACCCCCCCCCCCCAACCTCCCACAGCTCTGCACTAGTGCACCGACGCTCTAATCCATACTCCTCACACTGTAAATACATCCGGGCTGCAGTCTGGGAGCAGAAGGAGTCCGGAGAACGCCAGGGACTTTGCTCTCAGAACTCTCGGCGGGTGCCAGCAGCCCAGCTGTGAACCGACGTTAGGTGTCCTAAGTTTGGGGTCCGAAAGGAGGAAGGCACTCCGCAGATAAGCTGATCACCTCAGACGTAGATAAGCCAACCGATGAATCGGGTCATCGAGCGCCTTTTCCTGAAGGTTCCGGCGGGATTGTGATGGACGTCTCTTTCGGGGGGGTGCCGTCGGGGGTAACTGAGGCTTAACGGAGAGATTGGGGAGTCCTGGGAAAGGAGACAAACCCAAGGAACTCAACTGGGCATGACGTGAAAGTGGGTGGGAGGGGCCGACCGCTCGACCGCCAGGAACCGCTGGGGCATCCGATCCCGCCTCAGATGCTCGGCCAATTTCCTGTGGGTATCCGTCCTCCGGTTGGTCATCATCCCCCGTCCTAGAGACATTGGCAATCACGTCAAGGGGTCTTTGACAAATTCCACCGAAACCCATCTTAATCTGAGCCACCTGTAAGACACCCAATGACTTTAGAGTCATGTGACACCAACACCTACCGCCTCAGCACTGACCCCTGAAGGTGAGCTGTGGTAACAAACACCAAGATGATGGCCGCAGATCTCCGGTACGTTGACGGGGGAACCTCCATGGGTCAGACTTGGATGTCTGATCTCAGAACCCCATGACCCCGTCACCGGTCCACCACGGCGTACCACTTCAGTGAGATCCTGAACCCTGCTGGCCGATACCCCACAAGACCTCCAGTTCTGAAGGCGTTCTGATCCGGTCCTGTAGACATCCCAATGTGGTTCTCGTTCCAACTCCGTAGAACCCTCCAGAGTTACGTTTGAGATAAAACTGTTGACTTGATGCGCAATATAATACCTCCACCTTCTGACAGGTGGCGTGATGGAGCGATTAGCATGGTTATTAACGTTAACTGTTAAGACTCCTACCCTCAAAGAACGTCTGCCACCGTTTGGTGCAACGTGGTAATAACGTCGCGGCAACCCACGATGGATTCCGTTAGCCGACAACAATCCGCGTTAGATTAAACTTTTAATAATCATTGCTCGCCGGTGTTTAACGATTTAATAAGTCAAGATCACGCCATTCCAAACTCATTATCACCTTTAATTTAATCTCAGTCCGCGATTGGAGGATTTCTAAACGACTTTAATTTTATTAATTTAATTTATTTATTTAAAGGCAATTAACTTTGCAAGCGGACGGAACCTGCTGCGTTTTATTGGCCGCGTGAGGATGACGCTCGCTTCCTGGAGAGGCCGGAATCTCGCGAGGAACATCCTGAACCCGCGGGGGGGTAGGGGGGGGGGGGGCAACTCGGCATGAGTTGGTTTATAACGCCACGTCGACTGATTAGATCGAGAGGATAAGATTAGGCAACGCTTTTAAAGTCGTTATGCGTGCGTTCACGTGCCGTATTCAATTTAGATCCCGAGATTGTTCCGCAAATGAGCGATTAACCCGAAGAACCACGTCTTCCGCAACGACTGAAGGCGTTCTATTTACGATCAAAGAACGCTACGTTTTTATAATTTATGGTGATTTTTTTTAAATAGTATCCGTTACTTTCGCCGACCTGCGACGACGCTATTGATTTCATTGTTTTATTTCTTTCAGTCGATGCTCAATTGGCAGGTGGAGGACGGACAAACGGACAGACGGACGGAAGGAGCGAACCACGTAGAGAACCAGAGGCTTAAAATCTGATAATAAAATGTTCTGTAATTGAAAAATTAAACAAGGCTCAAGTTAATGACAAACCAAATATTTATGCTATTAAACCCCGACGACTTGGTCCCCACAGGGGGTTGAGGTTCCAACTCCAGCGTCAACGCGTCGTAGACGTGGAATTTCGAAGAAAGCTAAAATTAATGAATTAATTAGAACATTTATTTTAATTTTTTTAATTTAATTTATTAATTGTTAAATATAACAATTTAGACGTTGATAACTATAACGCTGACGAACCTGAACCTGCATGGATTTGTAAATTGGGTTCTCTGTGCCCATCCAGGGGAGAATGTTAGACAGATAAACCAACAACGGGCCCTCACACACCCACACAATCCATATGGGGCAATTTAGAACATCCAATTTCCCTTAAATCCATGTTTTTGGACTGTGGGTGGAAACCGGAGAACCTGGAGACAACAAAACGATGTTTTTGCGCCCATGCCCATCCAGGGGAGAACGCTTCGGGCGCCGGGTAGATAAATCCAAGGACAGGGGGGCAATCTATCGCTGGGAACACTCACAAACTATATGGGGCAATTTAGATCATCTAATTGACCTTAAAATCATGCTTTTGGACCGTGGGAGCAAAACGGAGAACCCGGAGGATACCACCATGCTGCCTCCCACCACGGGGGAAGGGGGGGGGTGCCCCATGCCCCATGCCCATCCAGGGGAGAACGTTTCATACACTGGGCAGATACACCCAGGACAGGGGGGGGCAATATATCACTGGGCAAACGCTCACTCATATAGACTCACACTATACGGGGCAATTTTAGAGCATTCAATTTACCTTGACAGGTGGGATGAAACCAGAGAACCCAGAGGACACCCACACAGACACGGGGAGAATTCCACCCAGATCAGGATTCCAACCTGGATTCCCCAGAGAGCCAGAGAGAGGTGTTAATGGAGCACGTCCTCCCCGTGTGTGATCTCCTATTGGTTGACGAGTGTGTGAGGGTGGGGGGGGTGTGTGGGGGGGGGTTTGTCAGAAGCATCTGTTCGGTCGCAGGGCGCGCTGTAATCCCCGACCTTGAACACGCCAACCCGCGCTCAGCTGTAGGGCCGCGTTAGCCCATTAACACCCCCCCCCACGCCTGGCCTGCACCGGAACCCACACACTGCGCCCCACGCACTGCCACCCCCCCCTTGCACCGCAGGACCCCCACGCTCATCAAGAGTTCCTGTTCTCCGGGCGTGAAGCTCCGGCCGCTCCAAATAAGAGCGAGATCGGAACGTCGGAACCCGCTTCGGATTTAGAACCTCACAACTACGAATGCCACATGGACGCCGACAGAGCGTGGGGCGGGATAAACGCCCCCCCCCGCCGCCTTGCAATTTCCTCGCAATGCCAAAATTTGTCGACTCTGCTTTCCCGTCCAGATTGACAGAACAGGCCAACGCCAGGCCTGATGAGGTCACTGCTGAAGGAGCCCCATTGCTATCTTCAGGGGACCTGGGATTCGAACCCACAACCTTCTGATTGACAGCCCGGCACCCTAACCTCACTGAGCTCCCATTGGCTCGGGACACCGACAGCCGAGTCAATGATGTCACCAGGAGGCCCAGACAGTTCTGTTAAATTCCCTGAACCTGCTACATACTTTCCACATTCCCTAATTTGCCCTGGTCCTTGTTGGGAGTGGGACCCCTTAGATGGTCGATTGAAGCATCACGGCGCCACCGGATCCCGCCATCATCACCGACGGTGATGTGTTTATGATCCTCCCCGTACGCCGGTACATACGTACGTACCCGGCCGGCGTCCCACTCCGAGGAGGATGAGGCGAACATCTGCGGGACGGTCTTCGCCGGCTCCAACCTCAACGAGCCCCAACCCCACCGTGGCCAATTACGCAAATTGCCCCCGAAAAGAGCGTTTTATTAGCATTCGTCTGCCGCTCGTCGGGCCGGTTCCTCGCCGGTTCTCCTGGAGGCGCACTGGAAAACAAATTGGCACATTAACTCGTGAATGGCTAAAGAGGCACTCCGGCTGCGCCTCCGGGGCTGCTGGGTATCAAAGTGTCTGCCGTTCAGAGCAATCTGTCTGCCTCATCATTCGCGGCGACACCGGGGCCGAGTGCGCCAGGCCTGCCGCGGGGGCCGTGCGCCGGCGCGAGCATTAGCTCCCTTTTCCTTTGGCAGACCCAAGCTGTTTGCCATTGTAGCCCAGAGAGCCCTCTCTATTTATCTGTTATTACTTCGGAATTGCCGCTTCAAACACAGGGGGGTCCTTCTGCTACGCCCGTTTTGGCCGCCGTCGCCGCTTCTGGGGTTGTTTTTTTTTTCTTGTTTGTTTTTTTTTTTCTTCCTCGTTTTCCCTTTTCCCTTTCTTTTTTTTTTTTTTGCCGCCGCCATTCCTTATATGTATAACCCACCTCCCTCCCTCCCTCCCTCTCTCCCCCCGAATCACCCAGCACCTGCCATTTCACTCCATCCAACGCGCCCCGCCACCCTCCTCACACACTTGGCTTTGTTTTTTCCTTCGGTTCGTCCCGGTCTACCGCCGGCTCCCGCGAGCAGACCGGCGAGGTCCGCACCTTCTCGGGTCGCGCTCCTTCGTCGGCTCTGTTCGCATTCTCCCCACCGCACCCCCCTCCCGCCCCCGCCCAACCCTGTTGGAGAAGGGTGTTCCAAATTTCCGAAGGATTATCGTGTTTGGGATTGCGCGTGGGTCGTGGTAATCCGGTTAGCGTTTAACCGCAGACATTCCAGTCACGCGCCTCAGCCCGGCTCTGGGAACGCGGACCGGTGATGGAGAACCCGTCGCATTTTCCATCCCGACTCAAACTTCCCTCTTCCCTTTTTCCGTCACTCTCTCTCTCTCTGTCTCTCTCTGTATCAGTAGTCCTGACTAAACAGTCCATGTCAGCTCCCCTTGGCAATATGGCGGTCGTCTTTGCCAGCACTGCCGGCTCATCAAAGGGTGATTTTCCACGCTGGCAGGCCGGGAGGCTCACTTCTCGGAGAGATGGGCCCGTGCCACGGCCAGGGACAGGTGGGAGGCGGGAGGAGGGGGCCCAGGGCATTGGACTGGCAGGATCTCTCCAATGTTCTGAGGAGGCAATCCTGGGCACGGGCCAGTCACTGAACTGAAAATAGTTCGGTTTTGACACTCGAGCAGAACCCGGCGCGCTCAACCTCGCAGGTAGAGCCGGGGCCAATATGGCTGAGGCGCACTCTCCCCTAATTCTAGTGAATCACGAGCTCACTACAAAGTCTTTAGGGCCCTTTGTTCCAGGATTGCTCTGTCAGCAAGTTCCAAACATAGGCCTTGGTATTATAACGTTGTTATGTGTTTGCAGAACCTTTAGTACATACATTTATATTACATTTGCTCCTTTTGCAGATGCTTTTTTTCAAAGCGAGCACATGGTCGGCCACAGCGTCCCCTGGAGCACTAAGAGTTAAGGGTCATGCTCAAGGAGCCACACTGGTATCACATTGGAACCCACAACCTTCTGATTGACAGCCCAACACACTAACCACTGAGCTACCACGGTCTTAGTGATAAGGTACGAGATATAAATATAGTACATGGGGGCAATTAAGTAGATTTAAAGGGTTAAATCAAAGGAGTTTTAGGATCCGTATAAATAAAAATTTGCCCTACGATGGCCGTGAATAGTTCTACGACTCGAAGGTCCAGTGTTCCATTCATGGGAGGGTTATTACTGCATTACGGAGTCTGCATGTCCTCCCCATGCCTCCCCTACAATATTACGGATAAACCGTGTGACCCAAGTAATGGGCCAGTGGTTCTCTGATGCAACTTTACATCTAAAGCCGTGATATTTAACATCTTTGTGGTGTTTGTTTGTGGCCCTCCTCCACCGTCCCCATATTGCGAGTCTCCTTGGCCGCCCCCTTTAATGCATCTTTAAATGAACTCCCACAAAATCCATACCGCATCTCTAAAGCCAAATCATTTCCCACGTCTGCAGCGGCGTTGACCCCGGTGGGCCGGTTCCGGTTCGGTGCCCCGGGGCCCTCCTTTTTTGGTGGGTGGGGAGGGTGTGAGGCGCCGGTATGAGGCGGACCCCAGGTGTGCCTAGACAGGCCGTTAAATTTGATCATTACCCTTCCATGGCCGCGTTCGCTCTTTTATAGACCTCTTACCGCAGGACCGGACGGCGGCTCGTCCACTCCCCGAGCCGGGAGAAGAAGGAGACGGAGAAATAGACCTCGGGACGAGGAGAGAGAGAGAGAGAGAGAGAGAGAGAGAGAAAGCAAAGACTGGGACATCACTTGTCAAGCTGACTGCGAGATGATATAAAAACAGCGGCGGGGGCGACGGACGGGCGCCATGATGAATGGGCGGCGGACGTTCATCCATCCGGCTGAAGGATTTGCGGAGCGGGAATTGTGCAGCCACACTGAGATCAGACACCGAGGAAGAGGAGGACGAGGGGGCCGAGGAGAACAGACGAGGGCGACGCGGGAGGAACGGGAGCAGGTGATGCGGTGCGATAAAGAGACCGTACAATACCATTCCTGCAGATCTACGCTCGTTTCAGCACCCCCACCCCGACGGAGGGTGTCACTCATTCACCGTGACAGCAGGATGGGTCGGTCCTATCCCTGCTTACCCTGCATGTTATTGTGCACCGCTCCCTGCCACGACCTTCAGATTAATCACTTTGCCTTCAGGTTCTCCCGGCCAATGGAGTCACGTACATCGGTTATCAGTTGCCACAACACGTAGACATCGCAGGTCCTCATGCAACGCTGTGGAGGACATGAATTTTAATACTGCTTCGTTCCTCCAGCCATTCATCGTCTTGCGCTTACTGGTGGGCTAGCTCAGTGGTCCGGATGTTGGGCTGTCAATCAAAAGGTCGTGGGTCCAAGTCCCAGGTCCACTGAAGTTACCAACAAACCTTATCCCTCCAGGGGTGCTGTACCAACCCCGTGTTCTGACCCCCAAACAAGTTGGGATGTTTGTAATAACCGACCTGCTAAATGACCAAATGTAATTTAAATTAATTTAATCCTCGACTAGGGTCGCGAGGGGGAGGGGGGAGGGTAGGCCTTAGGCCGTTACACCCAGGACAGGACGCCAATCTGTCGCTGGGCACACACACACTGTATTAGGGAATTTATTCGTATTGAATCTATGTTTTGGGACTGTGGGACAGTTTGGGGTTGGCCACTTCCTGTTTCAAGATGATTGCGCCCAAAGCAACGTCCAAGAAGACATGGATGAGCCACTTTGGGGTCTAAGACCTCAACACCATTCCTGATTCCCCAAGACCTTTGGGATGACCATGAGCCAGGCCTTCCAACATCAGAGTCTGTTGGACATCAATGGACATTAAACAATCCATCAGAATTAAGAAGCGAGATGTCCAACAATTGACCGATGATCCTGAAACCAAATCTCCTAATCGCCAGAAAAGTTCTAACCATGGACCCGTATTCGAGGACCATGGGTTCTTGAGGTTGGCGTTCAGAGAGACTCAACTCCATGGGGAACTGTTGGGAACAGTGCACAATGCAATGTCCAGCAGGACCTGGATGAGCCAGTTTGGGGTCTAAGACCTCAACCTGATTCCCGATTCCTGAAGACCTTGGGGAAGGCCGTGAGTGTAGGACAAATGTGCTTCTGGAAAGCAACCCTGAACCCAATTTATAAGTTATGCAATACGAAACATAAATAAGGCAAAAGAACAAACGATGGGAGAACATATTCTGGAAGCTGAGAGCCGATTTGTTGCGTCCTCGAACAAGAATCCTGTTGGCGGGCTGAAGGAGGAAGAGAGGCGAGATGGCAGGGGTTCTCAGAGGGTGGCAGGGCGCTGTCGCCATGCCAATGTCAGCAAACCCTGCCAGTCGCACCAGGCAAAAATCCACGTCTCGGGCTGCGCCACCCCGTACAGAGTCGCCTCGAACTCGCTGCATATGCTCCGTATGGCCCAGACAGCACCGTCCAATTTTCCACCATCTGCCGGACTCCTCGATTCCGTACCGCGGAAAGGTCACCGCCATCGCCGTCCAATTCGTAAACACCCGAATCGCAAAAGAAAAGCCCGTCGCCATCACGGCCATGACCCGACATTATGGCATATCATACACTTTAGACATCGCCGGCATGTCACGGGACTCCAGAAGAACATCCGAAGCGTATTTGGGGAGAACCTCCACAAGCAAAACAGAGAGCCTCGTAGTCACCGGCCTGAGAATAACATCCAGGACCTTTTTGGTGTACGCCAACAATGTTACCCAGTTCCTCCGACAGTGTGTGGAAACCCATTCCAAACACTCCGCTCACCTCGCAGGTTCTTCTCTCCATAGCAACAGCTTTCTGGACCTTCATTGGAGAAAAATACTGCCCCCATTAACAACTCATCCACCTCTGTGGTGGATTAAAAGCCCGGTGAGGGTATGAGGGTTGGAGGGTTGAGGCATATAACCATTGTCTAGTGATTATTGGCCTATGGAGCTGTCCACGGTTCTTGACCCAACAGATTTTAAGCTCGGGTCTAGGAAACGCTGAAGGTTTCAAGAAGATGTAATTGGGATATGGAGAACATACCTAGAACTCTCTGCCGATGACTGAACGGGGGCTTAGAGGTTGGCAGGTTCTCCTTTCAGCCCTAGGGATCCAGGTCCAATCTCGAATCCCAGGCTGGTTGAAGTTTCCATGTTCTCCCCGTGTCCATGTGGGTTTCCTTCAGGTTCTCCGGTTTTCTCCCACAGTCCAAAAACATGGGTTCAAGGTAACTTGAATGCTGCAAATTGCCCCATATAGAGTGTGTCTGTGTGAGTGAGTGTGATGAGCCATCGGGCGTGTACCGTTCTCAGGGACACCGCCAACCACAAGAACCCTTGGCCTTCGAATACTGGTCCTTTGTCAGAACTTTCCTGGAGATCGGGAGATTTGGTTCATTGCCAGACTCTGATGTTGGAAGGCCTGGCTCACGGCCTTCCCAAAGGTTTGGAAAATTGGGAATGGTGTTGATGTCTTAGACTCCAAACTGGCTCATCCATGTGTTCATGGACGTTGCTTTGTGCACAATCATCTTGAAACCGGAAGGGGCCATCCCCAAACTGTCCCCATGGAGTTGAGTCCGTTGGTATACCGAAGCACAAGGAAGGTTCAGCAATTCCTGAAAAACAACCCCACACTATAATACCACCACCACAATGCCGTCGGACGAGTACCGTTCCCATGGAGTCCCGCCACCCCAAGAACCCTTGGCCTTCGATTACTGGTCCATGGTTAGAACATTCCTGGAGATTTGGTTTCAGGATCCTCTGTCAATTGTTGAGCATCTCACTTCTTAATTCTGATGGATTGTTCTAGAATGCGTCTGTGTGTGTGTGTGTGTGTGTGTGTGTGTGTGTGTGTGTGTGTGTGTGTGTGTGTGTGAGTGTGTGAAACACAGTGGTGGGTGGGAGGCAGGGAGTGGTTGCCAGTTCTAACGGCTCTTTGAAGGAGATAAATGGCTTACAGATGGCCCAATCAATATATTCAAATGAGACATGTAAAGTAGCCGGGCGGCGATCGAGGAATGAGGACGACGCTAGAGCTCAGAGACGAGAACCATGTAGTCCGTCACGGGTCTACAACCGATCCCGTATGACTTTAATTGTACGCTTCGCCCTCGTAGATCCAAAGCTTTAACAGGTGGACAAGGTTAGAACCTCAATCCTAGACCCCCAACCAGCGCTCCTCGTGCACCTCCGTCTGCATCCACGTTCCGTTCCGTTATGTCAAAAAACCCCAAAGAAACGTACGCAAAGACAACGTACCGAGCGCCCGCCGTCGTCCTGCGCCTCGCCTCCGTCAGTCAACGCTCAGCGCCGGAACCGGTTCACACTGTACGGTCACCTGCCAGCAGCGCACGTAGATTAACCGAGGCGCCTGAGGATGTTAATTACAAGCGCTAATTAGAACGAACGTTTTCATTTACAGCATCGGAAGCCGACTCTAATTCCGTCGCCTGCTCACTCACTTCACCCTGAACGAGGGACCGGACCGGGTAGACCAGACCAGTGCACACACCGGCGGTACGATTATCGTCTAAAAAATAATCACCATGATATGATTATTACGATTATCGTGCAAGATTTAAACGCCAAATAACATTTTGTCATTGCCATGTGATGGATCGGCGTCCTGTCCTGGGTGTTTCTCCCCCCCACCCCCACCCCCCACGAACCTGGTAGAGGCGTTTGCTGAATATTAACATAAAATATAAATTTGCTTAGTAAAAATCAGAGTAAAAAAAAATTGTTACCTTAAAGAACGTCGTTATATTTATTCGATTGAAAACTTTTTTCTTGTTATTGCCCTCTTGATTAATCACAATAACAATTAATTGTCCCATCCCTACTGTGGACTAAGGTCGCTGTGGTGGTGGTGGGGGTTAGTTCCCCATGCCCATCCAGGGGAGAACATTAAAGGCGCTGGGGCAGAAACACCCAGGATTCACACTACACACCCATACACACTATATAGGGGCAATTTAGAGCAGCCGATTCACCTTGAATTCATGCTTTTGGACTGTGGGAGGAAACATGAGGGAGACATGGGGAGAACATGCAAACTCCACCCAGGTTGGAATTTGCTTTAAATTCGTAAGCATCCGTAAATTTATACTGTTATAATAAAATATTTGTTAGAACGTCAGACCGGGTTCCACTTCGGTTCTATAGTGTTTCGTGAAACTAAGAGCGCCGGGGGGTTTGAGGGGGGGAGTTATTAGCTCCTCATTGGTTGTAAATCTCTGAGAGCGCTACCTCACGTCAGTGGCAGGCCGTGGCCCCCGGGGGTCGCCTCCAGGGCGAAATGTTCCCCGGTCGGCGATAACATCCGGCACCTCCCCCTGTGAAATGCAAACATCCAGCACGACGTCGGCAAGGTGTTTTATCGCCTCCTATCAGATCCCGCCTCTCTTATCGGTTCCTTACACGCTTTACCCGCCGCGCCGCGCCGCACCGCCCGTTTCCACAAAATCACATTTGTCGGGAAAGAAACACGAGGAGATCATCACGATTGTTGCCGCTGCATTCACGGGATAGGATGCTGAGATGAATGTCATAAAGAGTGGCAAATAAATTTGCCTCGGGTGCTTTACTTTACAGAACCCGGTTTTGATTGGTCCAGTGGGTCGGCAGTGCTGCCAGAACGGTACAGCAAAGATTTACGATTCACTTGTTTTTTTTATTAAATTAAGTTTGTGGTGGAGCCGCTGGAAGTTCCGATGATGCTGCTGTATTACATAACGTAGAACATCAGTGTCAAACTCAAGGCCCGCGGGCCATATCCGGCCCGTGATACAATTATAACCGGCCCACTAGATCATTTTACATTAATCTATTATTATTATTATTATTATTATTATTATTATTATTATTATTATTATTATTAATAATTGTCCGGCCATTTGAAGCACCGATAATGATGGTACGATTATTGTCTAAAACATAATCGCAATATTACAATCATTACGATTATCGTATTGCCATATGCCCAAATGCTGGATGCCAGTACCCAGTGCCCCAAACATTCTGCCCTAAATGGGCAGGGGGAACCACTCCCAATGCGACCCTAGTAGAGGATGTTTCCCGATGCTACTGTATTACATAACGTAGAACATCGGTGTCAAAATATTATTATTATTATTATTATTATTATTATTATTAACGTCCCAGCAATTTAAAACACTGAAACAGATCGTACGATTATTGTCAAAAAAATAATCACGATATTACAATTATTACGATTATCGTGCAATAATTAAACACGAAATAAAATTTTCTCATTACCATGTAATGGATTGGCACCTGTCCTGGGTGTATCTGCCCAGCGGCCCAAACGTTCTCCCCTGCATGGGCATGGGCATGAGGAACACCCCCCCACACACACACACCCTCCCCCTATTTCTAGTGACGTTCAGGAAACATTGGTCGACCTAAATCGGCCTTTGAGTCTTGGCCCCCGGGGCAATTGAGTTCATAGAGGCCTCAGTGGAACATGAGGACGGGAACCGAGACAGCGCCTCCTTCCTCTCTGTCTTGTAACCCAGTAAAAGGGGCCTCGGCCTATTAATTGCCTTGACAGTGATAAAGGAAATGAAAGGGGGCGCTATTTGTCTTTAATGCCGTGCCTCGCATATTACCTCAAAGACAAATGGAAATCGTTTCCCGACGTGAGGCGCCCTCATTTTTTTCCTCTCAGGTAGGTCAGGGCCGGAGACTCGGGGGTGTACGGAGGGAGCCGCGCTCGTCCGCAGAATCTCGGAGTTCTCGCAGCTGCGAATGAGGTCACGTCACGGCGTGTCGGGCGACCCACACGGGTCGGAGGTCAGGGAGAGGGTCGACCGCACGCGGACACGAGCGCAGGGCCCATGGGGGTCAAGTGGACGTCTCGGGAGGTGGGGGGACGGGGACGCAGAGCTGTCGTTAGGCGTTCCTGACATGCGGACCCTCGCCGTCCCCGACCCCGGACCTCACAAAGACGCTCTGCTCGGCGGCTGACCTCGGCACGCCCCGCCCAACAAAGGGCCCCCGAGGCGGCTGCCTCGCCGGTGGAGAGCGGAGTCATTATCTGCGGCTCCTGTCATTTCCCTGAGTGCCTCCCGCTAACCCCGCGTGAACAGAGGGGGGCGCAACCTCGTTTCTCAGCGAGTGTCAGTGGGTCGAGCTGCAAGTGTTGAGTGGATGAGACGCGGACGGTGGAGAACGTAGAACAGTGTTTGTTCCGAAAGTGACGCGCGATGTCACCTTTAACCTGAACAGTAAATCAGAAACCGATCCACCCCGATACTTTAACATTGGCAGAATTATAAATTATATACAAGTTATATGAACAGTTTAATTTATGCTAATTATCTGACAGGATGTACTTACACACAAAACACACACACCACGCACACACACACACACACACACACACACACACACACACACACACACACACCCAACACAACACAAAAAAACTACACCTCACCCCAACTCAACACACCCAACACAACACACACCCCACACACCCCAGACACACGGAACCAAAGTGGGACTGCTGACGGCTTTGTTGATGTGTGAGCGTCACATATAGAGCTGAGCTCAATAACACAACCCAACACAACCCACCCAACTCAACAAACTACACCTCACCTCACCAACCCACCCAACACAACATAACCCAACACACTATATCCCACTCCAACACAACCCAACACACTACACCCCACTCCAACACAACCCACTACAACCCAGCACACTACACCTCACCCCAACACAACACACCCCAACACGACCCACCCAACACACTACATCCCACTTCAACACAACCCACCCAACCTACCACACCCAACTCCAACACAACCCACCCAACACAACATAACCCAACACACTATATCCCACTCCAACACAACGCACTACAACCCAGCACACTACACCTCACCCCGACACAACACACCCCAACATGACCCACCCAACACACTACATGCCACCCAACCTACCACACCCCACTCCAACACAACCCACCCAACACAACATAACCCAACACACTACATCCCACTCCAACACAACCCACCCAACCTACCACACCCCACTCCAACACAACCCACCCAACACAACATAACCCAACACACTACATCCCACTCCAACACAACCCACCCAACCTACCACACCCCACTCCAACACAACCCACCCAACACAACATAACCCAACACACTACATCCCACTCCAACACAACCCACCCAACCTACCACACTCTACCCCAACACAACCCAACACACTACACCCCGCTCCAACACAACCCAACACACTACCACCCAACACACTACACCCCACCCCAACACAACCCGCCCCACCAAACCCAACACAACCCAACACGCTACACCCCACCCCAACACGACCCACCCCATCAAACGCAACGCAATCAATCCAACACACTACACGCCACACCAACACAACTCCCCACCAAACCCAACACACTACACCACACCACAAACAATCACAACACAACCCACCAAACACAACACAAACAACACAACCCACCCCACCCAACAAAAACAACACACAAACAACCAAAGTGTGTGTGTGTGTATGTGTGTGTGTGTGTGTGTGTGTGTGTGTGTGTGTGCGCGCATTCATGAGTGAGTGAAACGTTCTCCCCTGATGAGCATGATGAACCCCCGCAACCCTAATATAAGATTAAGTAGATGATAATGAGATGAGATTCATATGCAATCGAGTTTGGGGCCGTGAGGGAGGACCGGGGGTGTCCTCGGTGGCGCTGCAGCTCGCGCCGCGGGTTCTCCCAGCGTTTCTGTGTTCTGAGCTTGTCTGGTCAATATTCCATTTTGAGGGGGGGGGGTTAATGTGTATTCACCCTGCTCTTATTAGGACAGCCCACCTCAATAGTGTCCCCATCACCCCCCCCCCCATCCTCCTGGTCCGCCGTTACCTGGTGATGTTCAGATCTGTGGAGTGTGTGTGATTCTGTGGACTGTGACATCATGTTGAATGTGATCTGCGCTGCGGCCCCAGAGGATATCAAAGCTCGGCGTATAAGCCGGTGATTTTCTGCCCCCACATGCAGGAGGCAGTAATGAAATGACTTTCTAACTACCCCGTCCTCTTTGTGAGGGCTCCGCTCATGGCTGATGCACTAATTGAATCACCACAGAGTCACTGTATCATTTCTAACTTTGGTATTGGGGTGTAATCAGGCATGCTGGGGACCAGCTTGGTGAGGTGGAGGGCTTCTTTGTGAGGCGCCCATCTGTTTGTGACACCAGGCCCAGTCGGGGCCCGGTGGGTGCAGGCTGACATAAAGAGAGGAATAGTAAGTAACATGTGCACGAAGATGGACTTCTGCTCTTCATTTCATCCATCCATCCATCTATCCAATAAACATGCCAGACACGTCTTTACAATCTCATTGTTCCATTTGAAATCAAACCAAAGATTTGAAAGATTGTTCTGAGGCATAAAAACCAAGAGACAGCCACAACAAGAAGAGAACATCCAAAGGAACCAATTTTTATACTGTTCTTATTAAAGTCTGAGAGAAAGTCAACGTGGTTCTGAGATGTTAGATGGACGTGGTTCTGAGATGTTAGATGGACGTGGTTCTGAGATGTTAGATGGACGTGGTTCTGAGATGTTAAATAAATGTAGTTCTGAGATGTTAGATGGACGTGGTTCTGAGATGTTAGAATGCCGTGGTTTTGAGATGTTAAATAAATGTGGTTCTGAGATGTTAGGACGGCTTGGTTCTGAGATGTTAGATGGACGTGGTTCTGAGATGTTAGATGGACGTGGTTCTGAGATGTTAGGACGGCTTGGTTCTGAGATGTTAGATGGACGTGGTTCTGAGATGTTAGATGGACGTGGTTCTGAGATGTTAGGACGGCTTGGTTCTGAGATGTTAGATGGACGTGGTTCTGAGATGTTAGATGGACGTGGTTCTGAGATGTTAGATGGACGTGGTTCTGAGATGTTAGATGGATGTGGTTCTGAGATGTTAGATGGATGTGGTTCTGAGATGTTAGAATGGCGTGGTTCTGAGATGTTAAATAAATGTGGTTCTGAGATGTTAGATGGACGTGGTTCTGAGATGTTAGGACGGCATGGTTCTGAGATGTTAGGACGGCGTGGTCCTGAGATGTTAGGACGGCGTGGTTCTGAGATGTTAGGACGGCGTGGTTCTGAGATGTTAGGACGGCGTGGTTCTAAAATGTTAGATGGACATGGTTCTGAGATGTTAGAATGGCATGGTTCTGAGATGTTAGATGGACGTGGTTCTGAGATGTTGGATGGACGTGGTTCTGAGATGTTGGATGGACGTGGTTCTGAGATGTTGGATGGACGTGGTTCTGAGATGTTGGATGGACGTGGTTCTTAGATGTTGGATGGACGTAGTTCTTAGATGTTGGATGGATGTGGTTCTGAGATGTTGGATGGACGTGGTTCTGAGATGTTAGGACGGAGTGGTTCTGAGATGTTGGATGGACGTGGTTCTGAGATGTTGGATGGACGTGGTTCTGAGATGTTGGATGGACGTGGTTCTGAGATGTTGGATGGACATGGTTCTGAGATGTTAGATGAATGTGGAACTACATCTGCTGCTGTTTCTGTGGGTTCTGTGATGGTTCCAGCTGTCTGGTTCTCTGCAGTGGACCTTTGTGAATGAGGATGGAGTGAGGCCATGGGTTCGGTTGAAGCGCCAACAGTTGAAGCGCCCCCGTCTGGCCTGCCTGCCGAGGGGAGGGGGGGGGGGCGATTTGTGGTTTTCTACGCATGTTGGCTCCGGTTCTACCCCTCCATCACTCAGCCGGGGTCGCGACCTCACTGTAAACGGCCTGAATGCAGGGGGTGAGGACGTGGAGGGAGGAGGAGGAGGAGGTGGAGGAAGAGGAGGAGGGGTTGGCCCCGTATTTTCGTTTTTACCTCTGCAGCACTCTCCTCCGGACTCAGGCGGAACCGCGGGGTTCCGTTTCAGAGGACATTATCCCCGGTTTTCCTCCTATCCCTTCACTAGCACTGCGTCCTCTTGTCTCCAGCAGGGCGGGGTCAGCGGGGCAACGCCGAGAACATCAGCGTGGGGTAATGTACTGGCGGGGCAGAGTGGAAAGCACTTTGTAGCTGAGCGGCGTGCCGTTTGAGCCTATCCCGGCTCAGCGGGGGCGCGCCGGACAGAGAGCGTGCCGCCGACTGCAAAAACAAATGGCGCCACAGCTTGGGGGCGCACACTCCCGTATGTTTGGAGACATGTGCGGGATGAAGGTCACCGCGAAGCTTCGACGGAACGTCGTGGAACGTCATGGGCGCGAGCGCGAAGGACGGCGGCGCTACGAGTAGCGACATCAACATCATAGGATTAACAAGATTGGATGACATAGCCTATCCTGGCACTTTTAGTCATCATGAGACTTGCCTGAAGAAAACCCATATAAAATGGGAGAACATGCCAAATCCACATATAGAGAAGCTTTCCCTTTGAAATCAACCAGTATGAATTATTGGGTTTAATATTTACAATATATCAGCCTATCCCAGCACTTATAGTCACTAGCAGGTCCACCTTAAAGAAACACACATAAAATAGGAGAACATACAAAACCACACAGGAAGCATATTTTTCTAACAATTTAAAACTGAACCTGATATAGTTCCAGCTGATCATTAGGTTCTCCATTTACGTTACATGACATAGCCTATCCCAGCACTTTTAGTCACCATAAGGAAACCTACATAAAATGGGAGAACATACCAAATCCAAACATGTAACATCATTTCCTAATCATTTAAAACCAAACCTGTCAGAGTTCCTGCTGACCATTAGGTTCTACATTGACATTGGATGACCTCAGCCTATCCCTGCACTTATAGTCACTCGTAGACCCACATGAAGGAAACCTATATAAAATGGGAGAA
Source organism: Corydoras sp. C115 (assembly GCA_019802505.1). Classification (NCBI taxonomy): domain Eukaryota; kingdom Metazoa; phylum Chordata; class Actinopteri; order Siluriformes; family Callichthyidae; genus Corydoras; species Corydoras sp. C115. Next base: position 672,458 of record JAFMOC010000198.1, read on the forward strand.
CATGCCAAATCCACATATGTAGCATCATTACCTAATAATTTAAAACCAAACCTGTTGGTTCTGACATTAAAATGTAGAACTTGATCATTAGGTTCTACATTTACATGATTGGATTACATAGCCTATCCCAGCACTTTTAGTCACCATAAGGAAACCTACATAAAATGGGAGAACATGCCAAATCCACATGTGTAGCATCGTTACCTAATAATTTAAAACCAAACCTGTTGGCTCTGAGATTAAATAACTATCCATCATAGAATTCCTGCTGATCATTATGTTCTACATTTACATGATTGGATGACATAGCCTATCCCAGCACTTTCAGTCATCATGAGACCCGCCTGAAGAAAACCTATATAAAATGGGAGAACATGCCAAATCCACCTATGGTGTAGCTTTCCTTTTGAAATCAACCAGAATGAATTATTGGGTTTAATATTTACAATACCTCAGCCTATCCCAGCACTTATAGTCACTAGTAGACCCACTTGGAGGAAACCTATATAAAATGGGAGAACATGCCAAATCCACACAGGTTGCATTGTTGCCTAACAATTTAAAACCAAACCTGTTGGTTCTGACATTAAAATGTAGAACCTGATCATTAGGTTCTACATTTACATGATTGGATTAGCCTATCCCAGCACTTTTAGTCACCATAAGGAAACCTACATAAAATGGGAGAACATGCCAAATCCACATGTGTAGAATGGTTTCCTAATCATTTAAAATCAAACCGATCAGAGTTCCTGCTGATCATTAGGTTCTACATTTATATTACATTATATAGCCTATCCCTGCACTTATAGTCACGCGTAGACCCACTTGAAGGAAACCTATATAAAATGGGAGAACATGCCAAATCCACACAGGTTGCATCATTTCCTTTGAAATCAACTAGGGTTGTTTTTTTGTTTGTTTTTTTTATATTTACAATACATCAGCCTATCCCAGCACTTATAGCGCTGAAAGCAAGATGTCTCCTCTTTTTTTGCAGAACTGGCAACCCTACAGATGGACAGCATGGCGCCCGGGGTCAGCGTGCCCGTTCCTGCGCCAGCATGTATATTCATGTGTGTGTTTTCACGCCTTCGTGCGTACGAAGCGGCCACCCTGTCGCCTCCGCTCAGCCGGGCCCCATATGCTGGCCCACGCCGCTCCCCGGACCCCGCCCACCCCCTCCTCCTGCCCCGCCCTCCCCGTCTACTCCGACTCCGCAAATTAGCACAATGCAGCGAGCGGCGCCCCCGCTCCCCACTTGACACCGGCCTGACCTCTGCAGCGGCGTGCGCAGCGCCCCCTCGCCATCGCATGCGCGTCCACGGACAGCGCCACCCCGGGAGGGGAGGGGAGAGGGGGGGTGAGATGGTAGGGGGGGGGCGGGTGAAGGCAGGAGGAGTCGGGTCGGGGGCTGCCGGGGGGGTGGGGGGGGTGGGGTTGCCCGGTCAATTAAATTCACATTGGAGATAAATGATTTGCAAACGATATACAAACAAGCGAGTGGCTCCTTCCTCGTGGCTTATCGACGGGCGAATCGGAACCTCGACTCACGGCCTCCCGCCCGTCTGCCCGCCCGTCGTATGGATGGCCCGTCGCGCCGGCGCTGAGGAGATAACACGTGGATTGAAGGAACCGTTGGGGCGGGGGGGGGGGGTGTCGATGCACATCGGCCAGAGCTCGGGCTTACAGTATCGTGGGGGAGAACATGCAAAACTCCAAATGCATTTAAAGCACATAAGGGGGTGCTCACGTCGAGTCGGTCTGCACGATAGGGTCAGGCGAGCTTTGGTTATGTTTTGGGTCGGCCTGTGTAGGATACACAGATGTGTGTGTGTGTGTGTGTGTGTGTGTGTGTGTGTGTGTGTGTTGTGTGTTTGTGTTTTGGTGACAGACCCCTGACCGTCCCCCTCTGTCTGCTCTCTGAGGAGTTGATGATACTAAAGACTCTAAACAGGACCCCGGCTGCCAGAGCAGCGAGGGGAGGAGGGCGAGCGGGCGAGAGAGAGAGAGAGAGAGAGAGAGAGAGAGAGAGAGAGAGAGAGAGAGAGAGAGTGAGCGGGCGAGTGAGCAGGAGGAGGAGGAGGAGGGAGGAAGGGCAGCTCAGCCCTTCACCATTCTGCTCCTTTACAACTTTACAAAATAGGCTTTTAATTTTCCTGAGCGTCGGGGGGGCGTGCGAGTGCTGCCGCCATCAATCATCATCATGAGGCTGCAGGCGCGAGAGGTCGCTCCCCCGGGTCCTCTGCCTCCTGCTGCCCGCCGCCTGGAGCGCCGCTCTCTCTCTCTCTCTGATTTACTCTCTCGCTCGCTCACTCTCGCTCTCTCTCTCTGATTTACTCTCAGGTTCTCGCAGGTTCTTTACCTCGTCTCTCTCTCTCTCTCTCAGGTTCTCGCAGGTACTTTACCTCGTCTCTCTCTCTCTCTCAGGTTCTCTACCTCGTCTCTCTCTCTCTCTCAGGTTCTCGCAGGTTCTTTACCTCGTCTCTCTCTCTCTCTCTCTCTCTCGGGTTCTTGCAGGTTCTTTACCTCGTCTCTCTCTCTCTCAGGTTCTCGCAGGTTCTTTACCTCGTCTCTCTCTCTCTCTCAGGTTCTCGTGGGTTCTTTACCTCATCTCTCTCCCTCAGGTTCTCGTGGGTTCTTTACCTCGTCTCTCTCTCAGGTTCTTTACCTCGTCTCTCTCTCTCTCTCTCTCTCTCTTGGGTTCTCGCGGGTTCTTTACCTCGTCTCTCTCTCTCTCAGGTTTTCGCAGGTTTTTTACCACATCTCTCTCTCTCGGGTTCTTGCAGGTTCTTTACCTCGTCTCACTCTCTCTCTCTCTCTCAGGTTCTCGTGGGTTCTTTACCTTGTCTGTCTCCCTCAGGTTCTCGCGGGTTCTTTACCTCGTCTCTCTCTCTCAGGTTCTTTACCTCGTCTCTCTCTCTCTCTCTCTCTCTCTCTCTCTCTCTCTCTCTCTCTTGGGTTCTCGCGGGTTCTTTACCTTGTCTCTCTCTCTCTCAGGTTCTCGCAGGTTCTTTACCTCGTCTCTCTCTCTCTCTGGTTCTTGCAGGTTCTTTACCTCGTCTCACTCTCTCTCTCTCTCTCTCTCTCTCTCTCTCTCAGGTTCTCGCGGGTTCTTTACCTCGTCTCTCTCTCTTGGGTTCTTGCGGGTTCTTTACCTCGTCTCTCTCTCTCTCTCAGGTTCTCGCAGGTTCTTTACCTCGTCTCTCTCTCTCTCTCTCTCTCTCTCTCAGGTTCTCGCAGGTTCTTTACCGCGTCTCTCTCTCGATCAGATTCTCACAGGTTCTTTACCTTGCCTCTCTCTCTATCAGGTTCTCTACCTCGTCTCTCTCTCTCTCTCTCTCTCTCAGGTTCTCACAGGTTCTTTACCTCGTCTCTCTCTCTCTCTCTCTCTCTCTCTCAGGTTCTCGCAGATTCTTTACCTCGTCTCTCTATCACTCTCAGGTTCTCAATCGCTCCATCCTCCTTCTCTAGATCTTCTTCTTCATCCCGCTCTGCATCCTCCTCCTTTCCTCTTCATCCTCAAAAACGGTGGACTGTGTGTTCTCAAAATCTTATCGTGTAGAACACACTGGCTTCAGAACCTTTTCGGGTTGCTGGGTAACGTGAAGAAGAACTGAGGAACCAAGACTAGAAGAACCAACATCTGCTGGTGGAACCTCACACACCCTCTTGGCCCAGGCCCGGCTCTGGATGGGTTTACTCCGGGTTCCAGACTCCGTGATGAGCTCTCACGATTTTAAACTCGTTGAGTAAACTGAACTGGACGCGATGATGTCACGTTCTCCGTCGTCAGATCTTCGACGTTCCTCGGGTCTGGTGGAATCGGTGTAATGGAAACACGAACTCGGGCCAGCTCCTCAAAGTCCAGATGGAGTGACAGAGGGCTCCCCCCTCAGGCTGCGGTGGATCTAGAACACGTACACCTTTGGTTCTTAATGAAGGCCAAACGATCTGAAACCATCATTAAGGCGGAGCTTTAGGGAACGAACTCCACCGTTAATTATGTTCTGCTCAACGAGGCTGAAGGTTCTATCATGGGACTGAGAACGTAGAACGTATTACAGAGGGTCAGATGTGGAGGTGGAGGTGGGGGTGGCGGTGCACAGCATCACACCAGTGGCTTTTGGAACACCGCTACTCGGGTCCTGAAGGATGACGGTTCCAAAAGGTCGTCTCCGGTCGTCTTGGTAACGAGGTTCCGTGGTGATGATGTCACCACGTTCATCACTGTCCGCACCGAGACGATTGGACGCAGAACCTCGTGTCGCGCTGCATCACTCTGTGAGCTGGGAGACGGTTCCAGTTGGACGCAGTTTGGTTCTCGATAGTTGACGAGGACATTTTTGGGAACATCCCTGAACAGGGTCTCAATGCTATTGTCAGGTTCCGCCAGCGGACGTTCCGTAAATCCGGGTTCTCCGGTATCCTCCCACAATCCAAAAACATGGATTCAAGGTGAATTGGCTGCCTCAAATTGCCCCATATAGTGTGAGTGAGTGTGTATCCAGCGACACATTGGTGCCCTGTCCTCGGTGTATCTGCCCAGCGCCCCAAACGTTCTCCTATTGATGGGAATAGGGATCTTCGACGTTCCTCGGGTCTGGTGGAATCGGTGTAATGGAAACACGAACTCGGGCCAGCTCCTCAAAGTCCAGATGGAGTGACAGAGGGCTCCCCCCTCAGGCTGCGGTGGATCTAGAACACGTACACCTTTGGTTCTTAATGAAGGCCAAACGATCTGAAACCATCATTAAGGCGGAGCTTTAGGGAACGAACTCCACCGTTAATTATGTTCTGCTCAACGAGGCTGAAGGTTCTATCATGGGACTGAGAACGTAGAACGTATTACAGAGGGTCAGATGTGGAGGTGGAGGTGGGGGTGGCGGTGCACAGCATCACACCAGTGGCTTTTGGAACACCGCTACTCGGGTCCTGAAGGATGACGGTTCCAAAAGGTCGTCTCCGGTCGTCTTGGTAACGAGGTTCCGTGGTGATGATGTCACCACGTTCATCACTGTCCGCACCGAGACGATTGGACGCAGAACCTCGTGTCGCGCTGCATCACTCTGTGAGCTGGGAGACGGTTCCAGTTGGACGCAGTTTGGTTCTCGATAGTTGACGAGGACATTTTTGGGAACATCCCTGAACAGGGTCTCAATGCTATTGTCAGGTTCCGCCAGCGGACGTTCCGTAAATCCGGGTTCTCCGGTATCCTCCCACAATCCAAAAACATGGATTCAAGGTGAATTGGCTGCCTCAAATTGCCCCATATAGTGTGAGTGAGTGTGTATCCAGCGACACATTGGTGCCCTGTCCTCGGTGTATCTGCCCAGCGCCCCAAACGTTCTCCTATTGATGGGAATAGGGAACTTCCCCCCGCCCCCCCCCCCCCCCCCCCCCCCCCCCCCCACGACCCTAATATAAGACACAGCCAAAGATAATGAATGAATGTTGCAGAAGTGGGCGGGGCATGATGCCGTGGTGGTTAACACATCCTCCTCTCACCGCTGGGGAGAGTTTGCATGTTCTCTCTGCGTCCGTGTAGGTTTCTGCCGGGTTTCCTCCCACAGTCCAAAAGCATGGATTCAAGGTGAATCGAATGCTCTAAATTGCCCCCTATAGTGTGTGTGATGGATGGGCGCCCTGCCCAGCGCCCGAAACGCTCTCTAGGCTGAGTGGGAGTTTGCATGTTCTCCCTGTGTAGGTCTCCTCCCGCAGTCCAATTCAAGGTGAAATCGGCAGCTCCAAGTTGCCCCTCTACACCCCCTAATAAAACCGTACGAGCATCAGACGCAGTATTCGCCGCCCGGCTTCCCCGAGACGACGCCCCCCTCCCCACCTCCCCCCCCCCCCGGCGTTCGAACGCAAATTACCGCTGACCCTCATTAGTAGCCGGGGCTTAATTATTCCGCATCATCCCGCCGTCCCGCGAGTTCTCATGGCGCGCGAGCACAGCGTGGTGTGCGCGATTACGCCGATCACTCTCGCTGCTCGCTTTCTGATAACGGGCCCGCTGCGGGGCGAGCAGGGGGAGGGGCTTGGCCCCACCCCCCACCCCTGGCCGACTCCGCCTCCAGTAATTTGGTAACAGGGCGGGGGCCGGACGCCGATCGCCGGACAATCGGCCGCCCGGCGGTGAAGTGTGTAACAGATCGTGTAACACATCCCCGCCGCACTCGCGCCTGACGTGGAACACCGGGTTCTCGCTCTCGCGCCGGTTCCCTTTACAGCTTTCAGCTTTTATACTTTTTCCCCCTCTCTCTCTCTCTCTCTCTCTCGCTCGCCCTCTCCCGTGCCGGGGGCTCTAATCTGATAAAAGAAGCCGAGAGGTGCGATAAGGCTGAGCCCCGAGCTCCGGGCGCCCCCCCCCTGCCCCCCCCCGCCGGGGCATTTAGTATGCATAGACCTCAGCTATCTGCTCCGCTGCACCTTGACTCCCACTGATCAAGCCGGCTGACAACGGAACCTCCACCCCCCCCTCCTCCGCCCCCTACACCAGCAGTCTCAACAGCACCCTTTTGCCCTGGAGAAGTGATGGGGGTGGGGGGGGGGGGGTGGTGGAGGGGGTGGGGGCGCAGACGGCAAGGGCACGGGGCGTAGAGCGTCCGGCTGGAGATCTTCTAATTCAGAAATCCGGCATCCGGAACCAAAAATCCCAAACAATGGGCGGAGCCACGGTCTAACAGAACCCGGACGCCGGAACGTCGGGTACCGCGGTCACGGGTACCAAACCACTAGAGGACGCAGTGTGGACGCGGGGCGGCCGGTCTGTTCGATGTGTTAATAACGATAATTAACGGTAACGAGATGAAAGCCGTGCCGTTCGGATACAACGTCTCCGGAGGGTTCTCCGAAATCCCGACGGAACCGGTCCGGCGCGACGGAGAGCGTTTGAAAAAGAATAATGTACAAAAACAGGGATTCAAGGTGAATTCAATGCTCCAAATTGCCCCATATAGTGTGTGTGTGTGTGTGTGTCAAGTGATAGATTGCCCCCCTGTCCTGGGTGTTTCTGCCCAGCACCCCAAACGTTCTCCCCTGGATGGTCATGGAGAACCAGACCAACCCCCCCACCCCCCGATAATGGATGAATGAATGAATGTTGCAGGCGTGGGCGGGGCATGAGAGCATAGCGGTTTGCATGTTCTCCTCGTGTCCATGTGGGTTTCCTCCGGGTTCAATCCAAAAACATCTAAATTGCCCCATATAGTGTGTCAATGTCTGTGAGTGAGTGTGTACCCAGTGATAGATTGCCCCCCTGTCCTGGGTGTATCTGCCCCCCCCATGACCCTAGTAGAGGATTAAGTGGAAGATTGCCCCTGTATCTAAATTGCCCCTATATCGTGTGTGTGTGTGTGTACCCAGTGATAGCCCCCCTGTCCTGGGTGTATCTGCCCAGCGCCCCGAAACTTTATTCCCTGGATGGACATGGGGACCCTTTGTTTACGCGTCTGTCCCAAAGGAAGCACACCAATAATGAGGGCGTGTCATGGTGGGGGGGGGGGGTGTGCGCTGATTGGTTACTTTTTGGTTCTATGGAAAACCATACGTGCGCAAGTTCTCCAGGGTTCTCCACTGCGTGTTATTCAGCTCACCTCTCTCTCTCTCTCTCTCTCTCTCTCTCCTTGCATCAATGTTTTCCCCTCTCGCCGGCGCCCCCTCTCGCCGGCGCCCCCTCTCCCGGGCCGGCGCTCACATCAACGGCAGGTTGATAACGCCGCCGGCGGAACCCTGTTTGGAATTTAGATGACTGTGCGACTCGCAGTCGGACGTAACCATCGAAATAAAGGGGGACAAGCCGGAAGACGTCGGCCACGAGAGGGAAACCCGACGAGGCCAAACGGGGACGTCGCCGAAACTGGTGTGGCCCCGACCGCGAGGGGCCCTTCATGCAGGTGATCGAGGCACATCGGAGAGCCAGGCACCTGCAGCGGGGACGGAGCACAAGTGCTCTCGTCGAAAACGGACAAATGCCTGAGCGTCCGTCGGCACCTCGCGGCTTGGCTGCAGCTCTTCGGGGCCCCCGCCCTGTGACGAGGGCCTCTGTCTGAGGTCCCATAGCACCCGCAGGCTGTTCCACCACCATTATCACTGAGCAGCACACAAGAGAGCAGCACGGGAGAACATGCAAACCCCATCCAGGTCGGCATTCGAACCTGGATGTCAGGCGCTGGGGGGAGGACATGCCGACCACTAAGCCACTGTGCCGAGTCGTTTCTGTGGGGAGTTTGCATGTTCTCCCGTGTCTCTTGGTGGACTCAGGGTTGGAACCGCCAACCTTCAGACCGGCACCCCAACGCCGTCATCACTGAGCTGCCGGTCAGGCTGAAGGTCATCAACCCTTCATTGTTTATCTACTCTACACCGTGGGGGCGGGGCCTCAGATCGAAAGTCCTGATTGTTCGAGAGTCGTTAAGGAATTCCTCTGATGGGATGTCCCCCATGTGCCTTCCTTCCCGCTCCTTATGGAGGTTCTGGCAGCACCCTTCACAGAATTAACCTCACGGTCTTTTTTGGCGCGCCAACGGTTTCCGTTTGTTGGTTTTAATTCCCCCGCCGCGTCGTCCGGCGCGGGAATAATTAGCGACTGTATCGGGGACTAATAACGTTATAGATTAATGTGGGAGAACTTGACGGGAGAACATCATTGAGCGAGACAAATCCATGATATAAATTGGCAGACAAAGCGGCAGGCAGTCAATATGGATTACGGCTAAGCCTCTCGTCTTTGTCGGCGTTGGCGTTGGCGTTGATGGGCTCTCACAGGTCTGCGGAGACGAGCGCTGCCAGGCGATGGGCTCGGATGGGCGACGGGGGGAGGGGCCCGGGCGTTAGGCCACATTGTTCCCACCCCCTTTAACCCTGGCGCACTGAGGCGCCATGCCGGTAGAGTCTCCGCGAACCCAAGTCAACGGTGTACGTGACGAAATAAACACTGAGGAAGACCCAGGACAGGGCGCCAATCCATTGCTGGGCACACACACTATATGGGGGCAATTTGGAGCAGTCAATTTACCTTCAACCCATGTTTTTACATGGGGAGGACACCCACATGGACATGGGGAGGACATGGAAACTCCACCCGGATTGGGATTCCAACCTGGATCACCACCACTGAATGGCGGACCACTAACCGCTAACCACTACGCCAACAGGAGTCAGTGTGTAAATTAAATTTAGTTTACTCAATAAACGTAATGATGGGTATCAAACACCACCATCGCATGCGGCACCACCCACCAGGACACGGCGTCCGTTTGCATGACTTTACTCCAGTTTTTTTACTAGTAAACACAGAATCGGAAGAACATCACCGAGCAGCGTCGGACTGACGGAGATATTCGGGGAGTGGGTGGAGACACCCTTCACGTAACCTTCCTCCCGTCGTCAGCGCCCGCGTCCAAATTCTTTAAATTTTACGCCGATGGCCATCGGTCGCCAACGGTCACTGAATGAGGCGACTTCTGGATCAGCAGCCCACGGCCGGCGTAGTGCCCGACGGGAATGGCGGTGAAATCCGGAGTGCCTGCCACCGAGGCCTTGCATCCGATTGGGTGGTCGAGGCGGCCCCTGTGCGGCGTTATCGTGGTTCCGCAGCCAGCGGCTTGTTTATGAATAAGAAATCTGGCGTGAAACCAGACGAGTGAGTTGTCTTTGTTTCGTCAAGTGTACCAAGACAGAATGCGTTGCACACATCTCTCTCGCTCTCTCTCTCTCTCTCTCTCAACCCCCCCCCCCCGCCCCCCATCTCCTGGGATTCTCCAGGGCAGCTGAACCTCAAGCGCCCCTACCTGACAAACTGTTGCCATGGGAATTGCTGTCCCTCGGTGATCCTTAGATGTAGCCCCCGCCTCCCGACCCCAATCTTGCAAACACACCCCGACACTCGCTCTCAAAAGAGGAATCTATATATAACATCACCACCACGCACCCCCTGCACTCCTACATCCATGTCGCACTTCAACAAGTTCTGTTACATATTCATGAGGCGTCGCCGTCGTCGTCTCCCTGGCCGCCTCGTCTAAACGTTAAAATAAAACACGAGTCCCGCAATGAAGGACAGCACCTCGTCCGTGGGATCATTACCCCTCTCCGCTGGTCCGGCGCTGCGGATGATACACTCCGTGACCTTTGCATTTCCTCGTGTTCAGTCGCCTGCCAGACGAACCCGTGCACCCCCGATGGATCCGACCGCGAAGCGACGAACTACAACACACAACCGAAGCTTTGAACTGGGAACAAAACCAAAACCCAGAAGCAATGGATGTTGCTCCGTAACTGAATACCGACCCAGCGCTGTGTACACAGTGGTATTTGGGGCATCTGAGGGCAGTTAGTCTCTACTGGGGTTTTATAGACTAGTCTGGCATCGAAGGATTTTTTAATAGAAAATGTTAATGAAATTACAACACCTAAGCAATTTTCCCACCTTTGAAGTGACTACAGGACCAAAAAAAGGGACGGGCAAAATACGGCCCGTGGGCCAGATGTGGCCCATTAAGGCTTTTTAATCCGGCCCACCAAAATTTGTTCCACTTGAAATAAAATTCCTTTTTAAATAAAGTTCCTTTTCCCGGTCATGTTTGCCCAACCCTGCCTTAGAGCATGACCATCATCATCATCATCAGGTTTTTTTTTTCATCATCAGCATCATCATCATTTTGCAGGAGCTTTAATCAGAAGCAATATATGTGTCCCAATATAATGTTTGGGATTATAACACAGGTTCAGGATGATTTAGGGCAATAGGGCCGAATGGGATCTGACAGGCAAACTATGGCCCGCGGGCCAGATGTGGCCCATTAAGGCTTTTTTAATCCGGCCCACCGGATTAATTTTTTTCCCAAATTAATGCAATTAAATGTTCTTTTATTAAACCTTACTTGCGTTCCTTTTCCCTGCTATGCCTGCATTTCCCCAAAAGATGGCACCATCCACTGGCCCTCCGAACCTGTCCAAACTATTTCAACCTGGTTGATATATTTGTAAGTTGCTTTGGATAAAAGCGTCCTGCTAAATGACCGAATATAATATGTAAATGTATGTAAATCAATGCCACGCCCCGATCACCCAATAACTAAGAGGCATGCTTCATAATGTACACATCACCGCCTCCCAAAAATCCATTATTAAGCTTCGATTTGGTTCTAACCGTACGTGTGAGGGAACGATTCTTCAGCGTCGCTGCTGGTATTCATCACCTGGCGCCCCCCCCATCCCTCCCCAAACAGGCAAACTGCTTACTACAGGGATCCTATAGACACGGGGACAAGTGGAAATATTAACAATCATCAGCTGACACAATGTCTCGTACAGATCTTTCATCCCAGAAGTGATAATTGATTTCATGGACGTTGAATAAATTACAATAAGTAACGACTCCGCTCACGTCCACAGCCATTACACTCGGAACATAACGAATGGACCGTCGGTCCGCGAGCCGGTGACACTCGGCGGCATCCGTCATCAGCCTGTTTTCGGGAAGAACAAGACTCCTGAACACCACCGACTCTAGAACCTGACCAATGGACGCATTAACAATACATACACTAAATGAACTCGGATCTTCGTTACATGACATCCAATAGCTAGAGGGTTCCGGAGCTGAGCCTTTGAAACCTCAGGGATGTTGTAGCGCCATCCCTTTGGTTTTCGGTCTTTACGTTTAACAGACGAGACGAAAAACAATAACAATATAAATAATAACAGTTCACGTTCTGAATGATGGAGCTGCTGTGGGGTTGGAGAAGCACATGGACCAATGGGGGGCAATGTGTGGACTGTGGGAACAATATTTGGGGTGTGGGGGGCAGGGGTTGCCCATGCCCATCCAAGGGAGAACGTTTGGGGTGCTGGGCAGAAAAACCCAGGACAGGATGCCAAACTATCACTGGGCACACACTCACTCACGCACACTATGGGGCAATTTAGAGCATGCAATTCACCTTGAATCCGTGTTTTTGGATTGTGGGAGGAAACCGGAGAACCTCGAGGAAACCCATGTGGTCATACAGTAGGTGGGTGCGCTGTGCGCCAGCAGCAGAGCGCAGTCAGTCATGCCAGCCATTCTAAAAGAAAGGGCAGGCAGCATGCAGTAACCGCCGCTGACTGTAGGTGGAGCCTGAGGGCTGTTGGCGTCTCGCCCGCTTGGGCAAACATCCCACTGAGCTCCTCCGAGTGTCGGAACGGGGTTGGTGCCTTTCGTACGTCACGCAAATTAATTTCGCATAGAGTATCGTAAAAATATATATAAGGTCGTACTTTTAGAATGGAGTCGTTTGGATGGAAAGCCCCTCCCACTACAGCGTTACTTCAGGTGCCGTACATGCCGCCTCCCACAGTGGACAGTACGACGGGATCCCCGCACGTCAAATTAAAACGTCGGTTGACGACGGAATGGAACGACGCAGAGCACTGTGGTAAACGTTCCGTGGTAAATTTTCCACAAAGATATGAAGAAACCGACAAACAAAAATAAATGAATAAACCAAAAAACGTTATAACGATGCGAAAGTTCGCACGCTGGTAATTTAAATTTACCGTAAACGTAGGATTTAACATGTAAACTGGCCTGATCCTTTTAGACTCAAACCCCGCCAGCTGTAGTATGAGGTCGGTCGGTCGGTCGGGGGTGGAGCGGGTGGAGGGGCAGCGAGTTGACTGTCTAGCTCTCACCTTGGTGGCACAGCGTCGGTCCTGGGCCAAGCCCCGCTCCCCCCGCCTGGACGGACAGACACGGCTTGGCCGGGCATGTCCCGGTGCCCGCTGCCAGCCTGCCCGCTGAACCATCTGACACACATTCACACCTTTCCCTGCTGGGCCCGGCATGCCTCCGCCACCCTACCTCCGCCCGAAGTGCACTCGGCGCAGGGTGAGGCCGGTAGTCTGGCTCCTCTGGCTTTTGTTTTCTTTTGTCGTCCCCGTCGTTCCCGTGTCCCGTACGTTCGGGTTTCCACGCCACGGCTATGCCACGGAAGCCTGACGACGGGTCCCGTCGTTCCCGGCCGCCGCCGTTCGTGTCGGCGTGTCAGGGTCACCTCAGGATCTCGGACTTAAAGGTTATCGGCACGGTCGCAGCCTTTCCGTGTTCCTCGTTCCGCCCCCGCCAACTGGGAATCACCTCGGTTCGCCTGCCAAATCGCTGACGTGGCGACGCCCTCCGACGGTCTGCCTGTCCATATGCCCGTAGTCTGCGACCATGTGACCACGTTTTAACGTTCGCCCTGCACCAACGACGATCTCAACGACAATACCTCCCGCGACCTCACAACCCCTTCGTGTCGCCTCGCGCCCCCCTCGCCGTCCCCTTCCTTGCCTCGCCGGCTCGGGCAACGTGGCACACGCCGGCCCCTCACGTGCCCACAGATGCCTCCTGTCCGCGGGTGGCACTTCCTGCGCAGGTGGGCCGTGGGGGCGGTGCGGGGAGCCGGAGGGGTGCATCCCTCTCCCGGAGCCACCCAAAAGCCACCGGGCCGAGCGGTTACCACGGGCGTCCTGAGCGCCGGCACCGGATTCTGATACCTCTGTACCTTCCGCCGTGGCTGGCATCTCTTAATCAATGTTAATTGGCCCCGATTAGCATATGTTAATGAATGATATTTACTCCGAATTAAAGGTACGAATGGTCCCAGAGGGTTTCCTGTTCATCTAATTAGAACCAATTAGCTGCAATTAACACGTGTAAATGAGATGCTATTGAGTCCAAAACAAACAGTGTGTAGCCTGCCCGGTTCCCATGCAGTTTAACCTGGACTGTGTGTGTGTGTGTGTGTGTGTGTGTGTGTGTGTATGTGTGTGTGGTGGAGTGGCATGGGCCCTTCATGGCGTGCACACACACACACACACACACACACACACACACTGTGGAAACGAGGGCAGGTTGGCAGATCCACAGCCAGGATTTGCGCTCCACCATCTGACACTTTTTCAGCAGATTGCCCTCGTTACCATGGAGCCCAACAATAGACGGATGATGTCACGATCACCAAGTTGCCCCGCGAGGGACCACATGACCGACTCGCGTCCAATCGTATTTAGTATTGACACTAGCAGATCCTCCAAATCCGAAAAAAAATAAAATAATAAAAATAATAATAGTTCCACGTTCTGAAAGACGTAGCTGCTGTCGGGTCGGAGTATGGGCTGTGGGAACCATATCTGGGGAGGGGGATGGGGGAGGGGGCGGTTCTCCATGCCCATCCAGGGGAGAACGTTTCGGGAGCTGGGTAGATACAACCAGGACAGGGGGACAATCTATCAATGAGCACATGCTCTCACAGACACACACTCTATAAGGGGCAATTTGGAGCATTCAATTTACCTTGAACCATGTTTTTGGACTGTGGGAGGAAACCGGAGAACCTGGAGGAAACCCACACGGACACGGGGAGAACATGCAAACTCCACCCAGATTGGGATTCGAACTTATTTTTTCCACATTCCATGTTCTACCCGTGTCCATGTGGGTTTCCTCCGGGTTCTCCAGGTTTCCTCCAACAGTCCAAAAACATGGATTCAAGGTGTATTGGATGCTCCAAATTGCCCCATATAAAGTGTGTGTGTATAGTGTGAGACCAGCCATGGATTGGTGTCCTGTCCTGGGTGTATCTGCCCAGCGCCCCAAACGTTGTCCCCTGGATGGGCATGGGGAACCCCCCCCCCACCCGCAACCCTAATATAGGATAAAGCGGAAGATATCGGAGGTCAACTGCAAGCCTGACCTCAGTGTCAGTGTGTTGTTAGGGTGATCGATCAGAAGGTCGCGGGTTCGAATCCCAGCTCCACTGACGTTCTGACGTTCCCAATGTGGGTTCTGGACGTCGATTTGTTGGGAGTTTGAGATAAAAAAAAGATTAAATTGTGGAGAATGTGTCATGAATATTATATTAGTCATTCATTATCTTCTGCTTTATCCTCTATTAGGGTCGCGGGGGGGTTCCCCATCCAGGGGAGAACGTCTCAGGCGCTGGGCAGATACACCCAGGACAGGACGCCCATCTATCGCTGGACACACACTCGCTCACACAGACACACTCTATATGGGGCAATTTGGAGAACTCAATTGACTTAATCCATGTTTTTGGACTGTGGGAGGAAACCGGAGAACCCGGAGGAAACCCACGCGGACACGGGGAGAACATGGAAACTCCACCCAGATGGGTATTCGAACCGGGAATCCCTTGCGCTGAGAGGCGACCGTGCTAAACCACTAAGCCACCGTGCCGCCCATATTATATTATATTATAAATATATATAGATATTATAATAATATGATATTAAGACTCGGGGGACACGGACGCCGGTGATCAGTCAATACGGTGAATACTCTTTGACGGGATCTGAAGCGGTGCAGATTATTGGGTTCGATTCGTTCCCCGGATGAGCGCCTGAATACGTGGGGGGGGTGGGGTGGGGGGAGCCTTTTGAATTCCGACTCGAGCACGTCGTCTAATCTAGGTCGGCGGTTCGGGTTGGGCGTCGACGGCAATCTGGCCCCGGCGTGGTCGGCATTACTCCCCGGGCTTTTCGGCGGAAGACGGCGGCGCGGCTCAGATACTTACCATCGGAACAATCGCCGGGGTTTTTCGGAGCGCGGGGGGGTGGGGGGTGGTTGGGGGTGTGGGGTGTTGGGGGGGGGGGTGGAAGCGGCTTTGTTCTGCGATAAGAAAAGAGGGGAGATACACGGCGAGAAAAGGCAATCCGAGGGGCTGAACAAATCCAGGAGCGGCATTATGGGATGGTAAACACGCCGGCAGGTAAGAGGCAGCGGATTTGCCGTCTCTTATTTTCCGAGACTCGCCGTATTTGGAGACGAGTACAAAGGGCTGGAGGGGGTAAGGCGAGGGAGGAAGGAGGGATTGCCCCAATGGGACAGAGGCAAAGACTTTAAGAAGGGTAGCGATTCAAGGGCAAAGGCACTCGAACGGAACTTCCGCGGCGACATCGTTGTACGCCGGTCCTCGGGTTTTCCCCGTGTCTTTATTTACTGGCGCGTTTGGAACGCAGGACGGAACCCAGACGCCGCATGTTCTCCTGGGTGCTCGGGGTGTAAGCTCGGCGCTTTAAAGGATCCCAAGATTTAACACAGACGAAGAAAAAAAGCTCGTAGCGACTTCGCAGGCTTGGGTTCGCGAATACGGAAGTTGGATGACGCGGGGTGGAGGCGCAGGGGTTAGGGTTCTAGATCGGGGTTCTGGGTGAGCTAAAGGTTAAAGGTTGGAGGCCCGTACCGCTCCCTGCCCCGGGTGTTCTCAATCGTTTCTTGAAGACGCCAATGGCGCCTTGCGATGGTTCCACCGTCGATCGGTGGAGAACGATACGGAGAGTCGGCACCGCGGTGAGGTGGAACCTCCAGGCGACGTTCATCACCGGAATGTAGAGAACGAGTCGGAATGCGTTGTAAAATCTAGGGTGAAGATCAGAGGGGCCGGATCCAGAGGTTCTACTGTAGATCAGGCATTCAGTACACTGAGCAGCAGAGCATTACAGTAAATGTGCCGGGATAGGCTGAGGGCTTGGACTTACAGCTGAGTGGACTGTTGAGTCCAGAACGTTCTGATCTCCCTGATGTTCTACAGAGAGAACCTGCAGGAACGCAGCGTTCTGGTGACCTGAGGTTCATGAAGTTTGGGTCCACCACTGCGACGGCCGAGACCGAGTACATCAGAGTTCCTATACACCCCCCCCCCCCCACACACACACATCTATGGTTGGTTCCTTGCGGTCTCGTGTAAAACAGCGCAGGATTACCGACCTTCCAATTCGTCCACAACGATGACTCTCCACGTCGTTAAACACCGGCTCTTCAGGACATCAGTCTGAGTCCCAATTCAGGTTTTACACAAACCCATCCATGTGGAGTCACTCAGTAAACCCGGTACTCCCAGCAGAACACCAAACACAGCAGAACACCCAAACACTGCAGAACACCCAAACACTGCAGAACACCCAACACACAACAGAACACTCAACACTGCAGAACACCCAACACACAACAGAACACCCAACACTGCAGAACACCCAACACTGCAGAACACCCAACACCTAAACACAGCAGAACACCAAACACAGCAGAACACCCAACCACAGCAGAACACCCAACACCTAAACACTGCAGAACACCCAAACACAGCAGAACACCCAACACCTAAACACTGCAGAACACCCAAACACAGCAGAACACCAAACATTGCAGAACACCTAAACACAACAGAACACCAAACACTGCAGAACACCCAACACACAAACACAACAGAACACCCAAACACAGCAGAACACCCAACACCCAAACACAACAGAACACCCAACACAGCAGAACAACAAACACTGCAGAACACCCAAACACAACAGAACACCAAACACTGCAGAACACCCAACACACAAACACAACAGAACACCCAACACAGCAGAACACACAACAGAATACCCAACACTGCAGAACACCCAACACTGCATTACACCCAACCACAACAGAACACCCAAACACAACAGAACACCCAAACACAACAGAACACCCAACACACAAACACAACAGAACACCCAACACAGCAGAACACCCAACACACAACAGAATACCAAACACTGCAGAACACCCAACACAGCAGAACACCAAACACAGCAGAACACCAAACACAGTAGAACACCTAACACCTAAACACAGCAGAACACCAAACACAGCAGAACACCAAACACAGCAGAACACACAACACAGCAGAACACCAAACACAGCAGAACACACAACACAGCAGAACACCAAACACAGCAGAACACCAAACACAGCAGAACACACAACACAGCAAAACACCCAAACTGAGATGAGATAACAGTCTAAAAACAATCTGTCTTCCTCTCTCTCTCTCTCTCCTTATTAGAATGAGATCTAAGTTCTCTCTGTTGCCCCTAGGGATTTGAGAAGGTACTACACCGTGATACACCCATGCCCATTCAGGGGAGAACGTTTCAGGTGCTGGGTAGATCCACACTACAAACACACTCTATATGGGGCAATCTGTGGCATTTAATTCACCTTGAATCCATGTTTTTGGACTGTGGGAGGAAACCAAAGAACCCGGAGGAAACCCACGAGGACACGGGGAGAACATGGAAACTCCAACCAGATCGGGATTCCAACTGGATCCCCAGCGTGGAGAGGCGGAGCCAACATTTACATATTAATTAATTCATATCACTTGCTTAATCCTTTACTAGGGGGGTTCCCCATGCCCATCCAGAGGTGAATGTTTCAGATACACCCAGGACAGGGCGCCAATCTATCGGACACACACACACTCTATGGGGCAATTTAGCAGCCGATTCACCTTGAATCCATGTTTTATTTTTTGGAAAAAATGGAACCCATGCAGACACGGGGAGAAGATGCAAACTCCATCCAGATCAGGATTCCGAACCTGGACACCCAGCGCTGAGAGGAGAACATGCCAACCACCGTGCGCCACCACTTTACAAAAAACGAATCAGAGGATGGGTCACGCCCCGAACGGCGAGAGTCCCGGAGCGTCCCCGAGCATCCCGAAGCGTCCCCGAACGTCCCGGAACGTTCCGGCTCAATTAAAAGCCGGGCGCGGCCCCCTGACGATCTCATCCCGCTTATCGTGGAGGTGCGTCGGCGTTGCGTGTGGTGCTGCAGCGAGCGCGGGGCCCGGCCCGCTCTGTGTTCTCTGTGTCTGAGCCTTCGGGAGACTGAACTCTCACCCGCCCCCCCTGCTGCCGAGGCGAGATAAAACTTCACGCTTCCCTTTTCTCCAGCTGAGAATTACGCCAGGAGAGACGATAACGCCGCACAATCAGCTTTCACCCGGAGGATTGGGCAGGGGTGAACAGCGCGTCCCGTCTCTTTAAGCTGACACACAGACGCCGCCGCCGCCGCCGCCGCCGCAGCTCACCCGTGGGCCCGTGGAGGAGCGCGCCGTCGCTTTGTGAACACGGACGGCCAGAAAGAAATGTCCTGTGGAGGACGCTTTTGTCTGTAGCTTTTGTCTGAGCCACGTGAGCGAATCCCTGTGAGGTCACGCACACAATACACTACCTTAAATACACTGCCTTAATTACGCCACCTTAAATACACCACCTTATATCCACCACATTAATTACACCACCTTAAATACACCACCTTAAACACACCACCTTAAATACACTGCCTTAATAACATCATGTTAAATACACCACCTTAAATCCACCACCTTAAACACACCATTTTAAATACACCACCTTAATTACATCATGTTAAATACACCACCTTAAATCCACCACCTTAAACACACCATTTTAAATACACCACCTTAATTACATCATGTTAAATACACCACCTTAAATCCACAACCTTAAATACACCACCTTAATTACATCATGTTAAACACACCACCTTAAATACACTGCCTTAATAACATCATGTTAAATACACCACCTTAAATACACCACCTTAAATACACCACCTTAAACACACCACCTTAAATACACTGCCTTAATAACATCATGTTAAATACACCACCTTAAATCCACCACCTTAAATACACCACCTTAAACACACCACCTTAAATACACTGCCTTAATAACATCATGTTAAATACACCACCTTAAATACACCACCTTAAATACACTGCCTTAATAACATCATGTTAAATACACCACCTTAAATCCACCACCTTAAATACACCACCTTAAATACACTGCCTTAATAACATCATGTTAAATACACCACCTTATATCCACAACCTTAAACACACCACTTTAAATACACCACCTTAATTGCACCGCCTTAAATACACCACCTTAAATACACCACCTTAATTGCACCATCTTAAACACACCACCTTAAATACACCGCCTTAAATACACCACCTTAAATACACCACCTTAAATACACCACCTTAATTACAGGAGAACCCTGAGGAAACCCACGTGGACATGGGGAGGACATGCCAACTCCACCCAGATCAGGATTCCAACCTGTATCCCCAGCACTGAGAGGCGGAGCCAATCTATCACTGGACACACACACTCACACAAACTATATGGGGCAATTTGAGAGCATTCATTTACCTTGAATCTATGTTTTTTGGACTGTGGGAGGAAACCGGAGAACCCGGAGGAAACCCACGTGGACACGGGGAGGACATGCCAACTCCACCCAGATGGGGATCCGAACCTGGAGGCCCAATACTAAGCGGAGAACATGCCAACCTTTAACTTTTAAAATAATTCAATTAAATAAAGAACGAGGCAGCACGGTAGCTTAGTGGTTTGGCATGTTCTCCTCTCAGCGCTAGGGATTCCCGGTTCGATTCCCCATCTGGGTGGAGTTTCCATGTCCTCCCCGTGTCCGTGTGGGTTTCCTCCGGGTTCTCCGGTTTCCTCCCACAGTCCAAAAACATGGATCAAGGTCAATTGAATGATCCAAATTGCCCCATATAGAGTATGTTTGAGTGAGTGAGTGTGTGCCCAGTGATGGATTGGCGCCCTGCCCTGGGTGTATCTGCCCAGCGCCTGAGACGTTCTCCCCTGGATGGACATGGGGAACCCCCCCCCCCACCGCGACCCTTATAGAGGATAGAGCGGAAGATAATGAAATAAAATAAAGAACGTGAGCTGGGGGGGGGGGGGTCAGAGAACCAATAAAGCACATGGCAGGCGTGGTCCTTAGGGCGGTTGGGTCGGTGGGTACCCAGGACGGAGCACCGGGCCGTCATCTGATTGGGTTTCCTTTAGGCCGTTGGGTTACAACGTGGCCGCCGGCCTCTATCGTTATTATTTCTTCGGCACGGAGAACGGCATCCGTTAAAACACGGGCTCGGTGGGCCGTTGGAATATATTTAAAATGATGGTTCCCCCGCGTGCTTGATTCATGGAACCTCTCACCGTTCCTCGCGAAAAAGGAGTCTGGAACCCGGGTCCTGCCTGTCCGTCCGTCTGAGCGAGATATACAGTTATCGGCGGGCGTGGGCCGGATTTATTTCCCGACCTAATGCATACGCATGAGGCGCGGCGCTCCCTAATGACCGGCGCGGCGCCGGCGTGGGGACCCACCCGCGATGTTCTGACGAGGAGAACCCCGAGGACCTGATTTGCATCGTGTTTCGTCCTCCAGGAGACGAGATTACAGGTGATTTATTAGAGCGGCGCTCCCGCAGCCGGATCCGGCGGCGTTCCGGCGGCGTTCCGGAGGGAGGCGCTCGTTTGGCAGGACGTTCCACGTTCTTGGCATTCGTGCCGGAACGTGCTAATTCCTTAAGAAGTGTAATTAAATTACGGGGCGTCGTTTGTTTTAACGAGCTGCTCGAGTGAAACGGACAGAACGAGCCGACGGAATTAAAGGAGAAGTCGGGAGGCGAGTCGTGTCTGTGCACCTGTCTGTCACGGAGGGACGGGACCGCAGAACCCACGGGTGGGGTTCTAACAGCGTCATCCAATAAGATTCCAGCGTTCCAGCAACTAATGACTTCATATTGATCATATTGTAGAAACTAACTACATCTACAAAGACCTCCATCATGTACCTCCACCACCTACTGACCTCCATCATGTACCTCCATCACGTAATGACCTCCATCATGTACCTCCATCATGTCTTGACCTCCATCATGTACCTCCAGCATGTACTGACCTCCATCAATTACTGACCTCCACAATGTACCGACCTCTATATTTGTACCTCCATCATGTTCTGACCTCCACTATACAATGACCTCCACCATGTACTGACCTCCATCATGTAATGACCTCCATCATGTACTGACCTCCACAATGTACCGACCTCCACAATGTACCGACCTCCATCATGCACCTCCATCATGTACTGACCTCCATTATGTACCGACCCACATCAGGTACTGACCTCCACTATGTACCAACCCCCATCATGAACCAACCTCCATCATGTCCTGACCTCCATTATGTCCTGACCTCCATCATGTACTGACCTTTGTTCTGAAGCCTATCCCGGCACTCACAGACAGGTTGCCAGTCCATTTAACGTCACTTCATGTAGACCTCATTACAGTACATACATCATGACTGGACGTAATACGGTTGCATCACTGCACATTAGCATGTTCTCCTCAGTGGGATTGCGTTTGTATCCTTTTTAAAGAGGTGTTCCATTTGGTCTCAGGACCTCGTCCACGCTCTCAGCCATCTGGACCGGCAGAGCCGGACAGGGGTTGAAGGTGTTCGCCGTCCTCTGCCCCGACGGCCTGAGTGCGTGCCAGGACGCTCGTTTCTAGCCGCCAGCCTCGCCGCCGTCCGGCCAGAAACCGGAGGGTGTGAAGATGCCAGCAGCATGCATCGCCCAAGACGGACCGGCACGCTCCCTTCGTAAAACACGTACAGGTCGCGACCTTCTCACCTTTTCAACTCCTCGCCACCCCCGAAGACGCCGCCGCCGCCACCGCCGCCCCTCCCCCAGCCTCCAGAGCGGGGCTCCCCGCCGTGCGTACCTGATGGCTCGTTCAGGCGCGTGCACACGGGGGAGAGGAGACGGGCGCCCACCGCACGCTGCTGCCTCCCCAAAACTATTTACATGGCCTCCTTCTGTTTCATCTCCGGAGAAGCGGCGGGCGACCCATCCACCGCCGGGGCAGAACAACCCACTTAGTGTAATGTGCACGGCGTCCTGCGGCGGGGAGCCTCACACCTGACACCAGAACCTCTGTCCTCAGAGACCTGATGATGATGATGATGATGATGATGATGATGATGATGATAAAGATAATGATCATGATGTCATTGAGTGTTGGGCCAATTCCCCTGGGTAAAACATTAACGATGTCCATACCATACAACCATCATATAACCTTCCTCCTCGTACATAGTGGACATAGTGCTTGTCCATTATCTTCTGCTTAATCCTCCACTAGGGTCATGTGCAGGGGTGGGGTTGGGGGGGGCGGTCCCCATACCCATCCAGGGGAGAACGCTTTGGGCGTTTGGACCGGGAATTGAACCAGAGAGTGAGGGAGTTCGGTTTGATTCCCCGGTCCCACCAAGAATTCAGGCTGAAGTGCACTTGGGCAAGAGACCTAACCCCAATTGCTCCCTTGATGATATATACAGGAAGGCACTTGTACCCAGAATGATGGGCAGCCCTGTATATGGCACCAAGGAAGCAATTGGGGTTGGGTGCCTTTCCCAAGGGCACTCACTCACTCACTCACTCACTCACTCACTCACTCCCTGGTTCAATTCTTGATCCCACCAAGTATTTAGGCTTAAGTGCACTTGGACAAGGGACCTAACCCCAATTGCTCCCTTGACATGATATCAAGGAGGACGCTCATACCCAGAGTGGAGGGCAACCTTGTATATGGCACCAAGGGTACAATTGGGGTTGGGTGCCTTACCCAAGGGCACTCACTCACTCACTCACTACCTGGTTCAATTCCCGGTCCCACCAAGTGCTCAGTCTTAAGTGCACTTGGGCAAGGCGCCTAGCCCCAATTGCTCCCTTGACATCTTATACAGGAGGGCACTCGTCATTGAGAGGAAGGCGCTTGTACCCAGAGTGATGGACAGCCTTGTATATGGCACCAAGGGAGCAATTGGAAATGGGTGCACTGCCCAAGGGCACTCACTCACTCACTCCCCGATTCAATCCCTGGTTCCGCCAAGTACTACAGCTGAGGTGCACTTGGGCAAGGCGCCTAACCCCAATTCCTCCCTTGGGCTTGTCCATGTCATATACAAGAGGGCACTCATACCCAGAATGGTGGGCATCCCTGTATATGGCACCAAGGGAGCAATTGGGGTTGGGTGCCTTGCCCAAGGGCACTCACTCACTCCCTAATTTGTCACCTGTCCCGAGCCGCTACAATTTAACTTTTACTATTCGTGTGGGATATTTTATTAAATTGCATTGTAGTAGATTAAAGACATGATGTGAGGTGTCGCACCATCGTGACACTGTTTCTGTGCAAACTACTAATTTTGAGTGCTACCTGAACACTTATGTTAGAATGTTCTCCAATTTTGAGAGAATCACTGAGAACACTGGCATTTTGGATTTGAACAAACTTAAAATTGCCAGAAAATCTTTCTACTTTTCAAACAAAACCGTTTGTTTTTCTCCACAGGGGACGTAATTTACTGAGAAGATCTACAGACTTCCCAATGTGGCGCATCTCCATGCCACTTTTACGACTTCTGCCATTGAAATATTATGTATATCACTAAAATTTTTTACTCTTAGAGTATTTTTTACCAAAAATTGCACCTATTAACAAATTTTGCACTTATGTTTTTTCACATTTTCTGACTGACAGTTCTTACTGATGTTTTTCTTTAATTGCTCAGGTTTAATACAGGTTCGTGAATGTACTGTGTTGTTTATAATTTTCGGTATTTTCAATAAAATAACGAGATTTTGTGCAATTTGTGCTCATTTTCTAATAATGAAAAACACATATACTTTTATTTCTTGTTCCTAAAATGTTTTAAGGCGTTTGCAACAAATGTGAGAACAAAAACCTTCAAATGTTGAGTTGAAATAATTGATTCCAGCACATTACATCATTATTAATCTAGATTGAGGTTTATTCAACTCAAAAGTTCACTTCCAGTTCGTTAGGCGTTATAGTTGAAAATTACTTAAATTAATTGATTTTCTGTAGTAGGCATTATTAAAAAATAATAATAATTAAGACAATCACTTGCCTCAAACTCTTTAGGTTGAATCAACCCGTCCGGGTTTGGAGCGTTGAAGCTGTATGTCTTCACAGCAGCGTCTGTCCCCTGATGATGGCAGTTTGAGTATCGATGTCTTAAAGAGCTAAATTGTGCAAACCTGCAGTTCAGACTCTTTTTTGATTTAAATTATTTATTAAATGTCAAAGTCACATGACTGACTGTTAAAAATAAATGTATTTGTCTATTAATTATGGCTAAAATCAGAGCAGTTGTTTTTTTTAAAGAGGGCAGATTGAGAGAACAGCATTGGGAGGTGATGCACTTTCAATAAAATGAGTTTTAATGATACTGACATTGTGATGTCATAATGCAAACCGAGTCACAAGTAGTACTGAGACTCACAGTGAACGGTTATTTATATAATTAATTTAATATGTGTTATGTGTGCAATGTCTAGTGAGGGGAGGGGGGAGGGTTCCCCCATGCCCATCCAGGGGAGAACGTTTCGGGCGCTGGGCAGATACACCCAGGACAGGACACCAATCTATCACTGGACACACACTCACTCACACAAACACACTCTATATGGGGCAATTTGGAGAACTCAATTCACCTTGATCCATGTTTTTGGACTGTGGGAGGAAACCGGAGAACCCGGAGGAAACCCACGCGGACACGGGGAGAACATGGAAACTCCACCCAGATCGGGATTCGAACCGGGAATCCCCAGCGCTGAGAGGAGAACATACTAAACACCTGCCGCCCGTGTGCAAGGTAAGTGTTTGTTATTGTTGCATGTTAAATACATAATTAAGTGTAATATATTATTATTATTATTATTATTATTATTATTGTAATAAAGGAAGAAATGGAGGGGAAGCGAAATAAAAACCTGATATATATATATATATATAATACAAAATAGAAAAAAACGTAAAAGAAAGGAAATAATATAATAGGAAAATATAAGAAAATAAAAAAGAATAAAAAAATAGCAGTAAAATAAGGGGGTGTGGAGAAGACTTTATATTATTTTTATTTACATTAAAAGAAATAAAAGACAGAAATAAAACTATAAATCTGTGAGGTTTGAAATGAAAAGTCGACTCGAGTGGCGCGTGGAAGGTGTGGAGTGGCTTGCAGTCCAATCTTCGTGGGGACCGTGGGAGCGTCAGCTTCAGGACCCACGTGGCAGTTCGGCCACGACGTCTCTGACGGACGCGCGGGTTCTCCTGCATATCAGCCATCCATTCAGCCTCCCCCCCCCCCCCCCATAACAGCGCGCGGTGGCAGGTGAAATATCTCTCTCCAGGCGAAAGTAAAGCCCCGTCCCTCTCCTGATCTGAGGACATAAAACAAAGCCGCGTTTTTTTTTTTTTTTGTTTTTTTTTTTCTCCTCATCGCACACAAAAGTCGATGAAGACGAAAGGCGCGGGTTCTCCGGAGCCCCGTGGCCCCTGTGCCGTTCCGGGACCCTCCCTCCTCTGCCTCTCCAGCTCGGACCCGCGTGGGGTTGAGGTGTTGAGTCAGCTGTCACGTGGTATCATCGATCGCGCGGCAGTCGATCGTGGACAGGACGATGTAGATCCGACTCGAGTCGAGTCGAGTCGATCCGATCCGGTCGAGATTCGCAGTTCGGCTGGGATGAGGGCGACCATCAAGAAACTGTTAAACATCCCACCCACAACCACGAAGCACCGGGTTCGGGTCCCATCCTGTGGGAGCATAGTGGATTTGCATGTTCTTCCGAATGGCTGGTTTCGTTTTCGATTGGACCACGTGCTTAGTGTGGTCTTTGAAGCGTAGCGAATCGCCATCACTGTAGACATTGAGGTCAAAGACGCGGGCGAGCTCTTTGGTATGTTCTCGCCATGCAATAGTCGGGTTATATGCTTAGTGTGGTCTTTCTGGGAAAGAACGTCTGGGAACAGGCACGTGGTCCAAAACCCAACAATGGCATGGTGAGAACATACCAAAGATCTCTCTCATCCATTTCTTTGATCTCAAAGTCTACAGGAAGCTAATGACTATTGCAATATTTCCCGATGTGATGACGTTTCGCGGCGAAAAGATAAACAACCTTCTGGCATATTCTATTTTTTTCATCACCAAATCTTTGTGAAATGGAACCCTGATTTTTTTTTCTTTATGGTTCTTTAATATTTCCTCTGTAGGTCGGTCGTCATTGCCATCCTTTGAGACCGCCAGGGACCACGTGACTATACAAAGCTAAAATGAAAAATAAGGACTGTGGATTTTTTTTTCTCGGCTGCTGTAATCCAACCTGAGGCTGTGGAGGTGATGTTCTCACGGAGCTGCTGAGTGTTCTGAGGTTCCATGTGCAGTGTGTCCCCTGAGCATGGCCCACCGTGTGATAACATCTCAAAGCGAGTGCTTATCGCCAACCATTATATTATAATCATTAGTGATCGTGGCCCCTTCACCCGAGCTGCAGGAGAAGCGCAGGGATCCATTAATCTAAACTTGAGACCGGCACTTCTCGTTTTATTCTTGCCCAACGGGGAATAATATAGTAATAGGCCCAGATCTCATCATTGCTCTGGCTTATCGTTGGAGAATGGAGAATTTTTTACCAAACTTAAAACTATTACCGAGCAGCGTATTAACAGCCTGACCTGCTTTCCAGTAACAGCAACCTCATTAAATAGACTGCAAATAAATGTAACTGGAATTATTCCACTCCGTGGAAAGTCACGCGTGGACAGATTTTAGGAGGCAATCAGGGATGGAGAGCTCGTTGGTCCCACGCCGTCCAGAACCCTGCAGAACATCCCGCGACGGTTGGTCAGGGGTTCGGGAGTGGAGAGTGGGCTCGGTGTTCCAGTGATCGAGCGGATCTATAAGCTCTATTGGATTTCTCCCGCCAGTCCGCAGCAAAGTTGGGAAGTCAGGAAAATGTTTAGAGAGCTGACGGTCAATAAAAAAAAACCTGACGAGTCCATTCCGTCGCTCTGACCCCAGAGTCGAGTCCGTCAGCCGTGCGACTCCGTCCATCCAAAGCTGTCAGTCAGAATGAATTATGAAAACTCAGCAAAAAATAAATAAAATAAAATAAATAAAAGGAAGCCGCTGTTTTGTAAGCACGTGTTTATTTATATAAAGTGTGAAACGCAGGGAATTCTGGGGGAATCGGTGGGTCTCGGCGCTCTTGCACGCGGTGACGGACAGCCTGGTCCTCCCCCGGTCACGTGTCACGTGGGCAGCGTGGACGAGCCGCCCGCAGCCGGCGCAGACCTGCAGCGTTAATAAAGACAATCGTATCATTTCAGTATCGTCGATGTGAATTTCACATTTAAAAATAAATAAATAAATTTAAAGTGCGATTCCCGTCGCTGCCAAACACTCTGAGGCTTTTTTATGCGGATTATTTCCGCTTCTGCACGTCAATCGTGGAGAAGTCGTTAAAGCATTTCACTGCCAGCTGCACCGTGTAAAAAAACACACACGTGACAAACTTTGATTGGATTTGTTAAATAAATAAAAATAATACAACTAAACAATTGTACAAAGCACGAGAGAAAGGAGGTGAAGATTTAAAAATTAGAAGTCAATTTGGTTCCCACCAATAATATACAGCCTTTATGTTTTTGTCAGCAAATTTACAATTGAGAAAATTATTTCATAATAAATAAACTACTTTTAATATTATCATCATCACTCTTATTATTATTATTATTATTATTATTATCATTATTATTATTATTATTATTATTATTGCTGTTGTTGCATATAATTGCAATAATCCAGGTCCATGTGACGCCAGTTTTGTCACGACTTTTTAAATAAAGTAACCATTCTATGTTTGTTCTTATAGCAAATATATATACACTTATACATATAACTTTTTTATCGTTTCAGTTAATATTTTCCCCATATATAAATCGAAGAACAAATGCGACCCGCTCTATTTTTGGCATTAGCAGCTCGTTTGAGTTCAGATTTTTATTTAAGTTTTTTGTGAAAATGCGCAAAACGTAGAGGAGCCGCTGTCTGATCTGACAACCGGACTGCAGAGCGGCACCAACGTCAGACTCATGAATCAAAAAGCGTAAACACACACACACACACACACACACACACATACACACACACACACACACACACACACACACACACCCGCGCGCTGGCTCACGGTCCAAATCCCCCACCTCTCCGTCATCACCCGGTGCGCTCAGCTGATCAAAGCTCGAGTCAGGCCGATATTTCTGCCTTTATTAGCACCTCGCTTCGCGTCGCGTCTGCACCCCACACTGCCCCTCTCACTGCCCCCTCACTGCCCCTCTCACTGCCCCTCTCACTGCCCCCTCACTGCCCCTCTCACCCTCTGCCCTCTACTTACGGAGGCATCATTGAGGACGATGGCAACATCCTCCACGCAATCGGGCCTCTCACTACACAACTGTCTGCTCACTCAAAACCTAAACTCAAACAAACTAAATTAAACTATGTGTCCCCATTATGGGACAAATAAAGGTTTATCTTATCTTATCGTAAACTAAAAAACTAACCAAGTTCTGTTGCAAAAGTTTGAACTCCCTGCAGCTTCCGTTACGAATTCAAAGCACCTTGGTGTAAAATGTAAAGATATTAACAAATAAAATCTCAAATATTCAGAACTCACATATTCGAATTTATATATATAAAGCATGACGTGAACTATTTCCGGCACCGTATTTTAATTTCATTTTTGATCTTTAAAATCTTTTAATGTATAAAATTATTTTTGTGCCTTAAATCTCAGACCTGGAAACAAAAATCCGAAGTTGTTTCGTCTCGAAACCGGATTCATTTTATTGGATGATAATAGTTTAAATTGTCATTTGAATGAAGTGAACTTTACGTTTCTTGAACTCGTCGTTTTAACGCCTCGTCAGTGAAATCTAACGAGCTTCAGTGAGAGCTGTGATGTCTGCACTTTAATACGAAAATAAATCTCAGCTATCACTCATTTGTCAGCTGCACTCTGTAGATGACGGCGGCACATTAGAGTGCGACCTCGAGATTGATGTAGATTTAATTGTAGAAAACGTTGCATTGTGTTGGTCACTGTACTGAGCATGCGTGGTACAAAGGAGACGCGCGCAAGGCATTTCTCGATCGATAGCTCCCTCTAGCACCGTCACTTCCGAAACTCTCAAACTTCAAAGCCACGAGGTAAACACCGTCCTTTAAAATATAAGAAATCAGAAATCTCCGAATTTATTTGTAAAAAGAAAATGTCATGAAAAAAACAAACATTTTTTTCCAAATTTGCATTAAGTTAACAAATGTATTGGGTTTTCCTTTTAAATGATTATTTATTTATTATTATTCTAATTAGTAGTAGTAGTTATTGTAGGATTACTATGTTACATTGCAATTCCAATATTTTCCAAATAATTTTTTGGACATTTATTTTTTGGAATGCACAGATTTGGTGCATTCGATAGCTGACGTGTTATACATAATCAATACATAATTAAACGAGTGATATTTATATCATCATTATAACAATTATAAGTATCTATTATTATTGTTGTTGTAGCTTTTTTTATTATAGCATCAACTACACAACGTATTGCTTTCTTATTTCTTTAGGTATTTGGGTTTTTTTAACAACATCAACCATAATAATAATAATAATAATAATAATAATAATTATTATTATTATTATTATTATTATTATTATAATAATAATAATAATAATAATAATAATAATAATAATATCTGATTGTGCTGATATATTTCCATCTTTATTTTTAGCTGTAGTATGAGGGACAAATAATTGAATACTTGCAGCAGTCTAAATGTAAATGCAGGCGTCAAATCAGCCTTCAGCAGAGACTAATAATTTATTTATTAATGACAAATGAGGATGCTTTAGAAGACAACGAACGCCATTAATTTTTTATTTCTTTTTTTTTTTTTTAACCAAAAAAACACGTGTCTTTATTTCCAAGGGCGCAAAAAAAATCTATCAGAAAAGATTTTCATCAATTTTCATATATATATATATATATATATATATATATATATATATATATATATATATATATATATATATATATATATATATATATATAATAATTATAATTTGGCGTTAAAAACAGTAGATAAAACACAGAACGTTGGTTGAAAACGGGTGAAAAAAAATAATTATTGGATATAATGTAAACGCACTGGCGCGTGTATGTGTGTGCGTGTGCACGCGCGCGCGCGGGGGGTGTGCGTCTATAATCTGGCTCTCTGTGTGTGTGTGTGTGTGTGTGTGTGTGTGTGTGTGTGTGTGTGTGTGTGTGTGTGTGTGTGTAGTTGTACGTGTTTGCTTTTTTGTGTTGTGTATGAGTTTAACATTCAAACAGACGATTCTTTTTTAACATTCGGAGCTTTTTAAGGACAAAATCCTCGAACAACAAATCCGCTCAATGAAATCGTTTTTAAATGTCCAGCTTTAGGCCTCAAAGAATTTCACCCAAGCCACGTGACTGAATCCAGAAAATAAAAATCAAACGTGCACAATAAAAGGTCCGCCGTGAGTAATAAAACTCTTAGCGGTTTAATCGATGTATCGAAGGCTAATAATCGATGTATATTGGTCTAATTGGAGTGTGTGAGGTTGTGTGAGGGCCATTAGGAGCCGCTGAGATGATCCAGCCTCGTGTAAACTTCAGACCCGTTCAACCAAAGAACCGACGGAGCAGCGTGTTTATTAAAATGCCCTTTACACCGCGATTCGACTCCGAACTGATTCACGCCATCGAGTGGAACCGGCTTTGAAATACACCTTAAACGCCGGCAGGTGAGCCCGAGCGAGGGACGTTGTGTATTGGCTCTGTGTGGCATCTCTGCGATCTTCTGCGATCGGCAGATGTCTATAGAGTTGCAAAATAAAGCCATAATAAAAAGAAATAAACCAAATAACGGCGTTCCGGTCAATACCCAATAGCGTTGGTTATGTTATGATTAAATGTTCAGATATTAACGAGAATAAAGTTCAATATGTCATTTTAATAAGGTTTGGGGTTTGTTGCTTCTAGATTATTTGGTTGAAAACATTAAAATTTGAAACCCATTGATTGGTATAAAGGCGACGTGTCGACTCCCGAGTGGAAAATCATATTATTAATATAATAACGATGTGAGAGATGGATTTCTGAAATAAGGAGAGGAACCTACCTGGTTAAAAGGTTCTGCCAGTCCTCTCTGCTCGGTCGGAAACGATAACCGGATGTTTAAAAACTAGAAAGAGAATTAAAATCGGGGCCGTCTGCGCCAATCGGGCTGAAGCAGCCCGCATTTACCAACATATGACACTTTCTAGGATTTTTGACAATTGGTTTGCTCTGTTCCCTATAAATAGGACCGAGTGCACGGGCGAAGCGGCGAGGAGACGGCTAATGGTCACTTGAACGGAAAGACGCTGATTGGCCCTGGTCAGCCCTGACGTCACGGGGCTCTGAATAAGTCTGGCTGGTGCGCTTTGCGGGAACATTCAGATCACTGACGGCTGTCTGCGGAGCGTCAAATCCCGCGGCGACATGCCACACACGCCCCGTCCTTTCTAGCATCTCGTGGCTGCTTGGCGCACCGACGGAGGAGACGCCTGAACGACCGGGAGACGCGGCGGGCACGGGTTCGGTTCCTCGGCTGGACGCATGGACACATGGACGCGCAGAGGCGCGCTGGGGCAGTGACACCGTCGGCTGGTTCCGTCCAAACCCGGCTGCGTTAGAAGCGGCGGACCAAGAACCCACGCGAATTCCCCTCCAGTCTCGGGATGGTGGTCGCCGCGTAGCCAGCATCCGGTGGGCAGCTCCCGATCGCCACGTGCACTGGGTTTTATTCGCATCCCCCGATATCGTTGGTGGATGCGTGGGACGCCGAGGATTGACGTCTAAGTTTTTGGGGTGTTGTGTTTTTTTTTTTTTTTTTTTTTTTTTTTTTTCTTTTCTTCTGCTGGTTGTCGTCGTTTCCGGACAGCTTTATGGACCGCCGCGTCTAAAAAGAAGTGCTGCAGAGAAACCCAAGAGTTTCCCCAACGCAACTCTTCACCAAGACACGGGGAAGACTTGGAGTAACCATTGGCCTGTTTCTCGTGACGTGGGCGTGTGAAGACGCGGGGAAGGTCTCCGCGGCTGTGGACGAACACGCGGCGTTGCTCGCGGGAGAGCATCCAAGGACGATGGTCCACTGCGCGGGCTGCGAGAGGCCTATACTGGACAGGTTTCTGCTGAACGTGCTGGACAGAGCGTGGCACATCAAATGCGTGCAATGCTGCGAGTGCAAGTGCAATCTGACCGAGAAATGCTTCTCCCGAGAAGGAAAACTCTACTGCAAAAATGACTTTTTTAGGTACGTCGGAGACCGGGCTTTATCGCAGCGTTACAGAATGGGAACGACGACTGCAAAATTTTTAAAATAATTGCTTATCAACATTGGACTCATATCTCGGTGATAGCTTTTTAAAATCGACCCCATGCTCAGAGAATGTGTGAATAGCAATGATTTCCCCTCAACAGGGGGTTAATTTTAGTTTATTTTAGAGTCGGACGCCAAAATTTAAAATTATATCAAAACCCCTATGTATGAAAGGTTGGTGAATCATTTCAAATTTAAATTGACGGTAATTAGTTTAGTTTATTGACCAACAGACCAACAGAAAACAGGAAAAAAAACAAGAACCACCAAAATTTATTACCAATTATAATCGAATGTTTTTTGTTTTTTTTGTGTATTCTGCGTGTGATATCATTTTAAGTACGCTACACCAATTGAACATTGAACACACCTCACGTTGTTTGGCGTAATTCCTCGGACGCTGTGTGCATCCTCGACCTCTCGATTGAACCCCCCAGAAAAGCGAAGTGTGAAAGGCTTTGTCAACGAGGTCTGCGTGCTGGGGTCTTTGATTAGCCCGGCCGCTAATTAAAGGCTCGTTAATTTGAATTGTCATGCAAAGCGAAGTGCAGATCCACTAATGCTCTGTGTACCCTCACACTCGCTGAGGTGTGTTAGGAAATCACACTCCGCGGCTCGGGGTGACACATGGATCGGTGCTCCCGGCCTCCGTGTGTTCGCTCCGATTCGAGCGCACTTGTGATAAGTGGATTTGGATTTTTAAGAAACGCCGCCGAGGTGGAGGTCGGCAGACAATAGCAACAGCGACACAATACACAATACACAATACACACAACCCATCAGAGCCAAATACTGACTGTGCGCAGTTTACGTTAGTTTGGTCGTTTATGGCTCGTCTACTATTTATACACTAAATACGACTTTGATTTAATTTTAAAGGATGCCTTGCTTTAGAAACTGATTTTTTTGCGCAACGTGGTCATCTGTTTTCCGTTCGCGAAATTAATCTCCATTTTTTTTTTATATTATTAAATTAAATTTATTTATTTATTTTCCATTGGCAGGCGCTTTGGCACCAAGTGCGCCGGTTGCGCGCAGGGCATCTCCCCCAATGACCTGGTCCGCAGAGCGCGCAGTAAAGTGTTCCACCTGAACTGCTTCACCTGCATGATGTGCAACAAGCAGCTGTCCACGGGGGAGGAACTCTACATCATAGACGAGAACAAATTTGTCTGCAAAGATGACTATTTAAGCAACAGCGCCGTGAAAGACACCAACCTGCTCTCTGGTAAGATAAAACAAAACAACAACAACAAAAACACTGGGAAATTAATGACACTTGTAACTGCTACAAGTCTTAATTAATACACGGTGTGCACGCGTCACGACCGGTGATCCGTCGATTGGGGGGTGGGGTGGGGAGTTCATTATTTTTTTGGAAGCAAAGGTTTACAAGTTGGTGTCTAGGCAAAGATGCACAAGTCATTATTCGTGCTTCGATGGTGATGGGTATGAAGGGCTGTGATATTTTTGCCAGCATCATATATATATATATATATATATATATATATATATATATATATATATATATATATATATATACACACACATAAAATGGGGGTAGTGTGTAGAGTACATAATAAAAAAGGGGTACGTTTCATATATATATATATATATATATATATATATATATATATATATATATATATATATATATATATATATATATATATATATATATATATAATTCTATATATTAAGGAAGCAAAATTACATAGGGGACTATTTGTTTCTCGATTTTTTAAATTTATTTTTGGCCTAACATGTGACTCTCTGCTCATCCTCAGTGACGGCCTGCAGCGACCCGAGTTTATCGCCCGATTCTCAAGACCCGCTGCAGGACGACGTGAAGGACTCGGAAATCGCCGCCTTATCGGACAAAGAGACTGTGAACAACGAGAACGACGATCAGAACCTGGGCGGCAAGCGGCGCGGCCCCCGCACCACCATCAAAGCCAAACAGCTGGAGACCCTAAAGGCGGCGTTCGCGGCCACGCCCAAACCCACACGCCACATCCGGGAACAACTCGCCCAGGAGACGGGCCTCAACATGCGCGTCATCCAGGTACGGAGGCGCGCGCCATTAATGGCCACCAGATCTCGATCGTAGATCTTTTAGTTGATCTCCAACCAATATTTGGTTAAAACATAAAAAAACGGCCCATCATGATGGTTGTCCGGCGGCTCAGCGCGGCTTTTTTGGGTTCTTTGCTGAGGATGTCCCGTCACAAAAAAAAAAAAAAAAAAAAAAAAAACTAACAAACAAACAAAAATAAAACAGGACGAGGTTTCGCTTGCGTGCGCAAATTTTTTAATAGGTAAAAAAAAATAATTTATTGTTTTTTTTTTTATTATTGTGCGTATTCTGGCCCGGGTGATGGGGGACGGTGCCAGCTGGCGCTGCCTGGGAGAAAAGAGGAGAAGCTTGGCAGCGCGGCCGCATCACGCTCTGCGTCCATATTTAGCCATGCTGTGACGCTTCTCACTCAGGTGGAAAGCCGTGAAAAAAAAAAAAAAAAAAAAAAAAAAACATTCAATTCTGTTCGATTTTATGCATCAAGCACACGAATCACTAAATGCTGTTAGCCATTAGCCTTTAGGACAATAGGAGTGAGGTGTGCGTCAATTTCAGAGCGTAAATAAATCCGTAAGTTCAATCTGATGCCATCCAGGTGGAACAGATCCACTGATACAGCGTTCCAGTGCAGATAACGTATTGTCGGGGAAATCCGTGGAAATCATTGCTCTGGGGATAATACTTTAATGAGGCTGAGCATCAAATCTCCCCGATTTAGCGACTGTTAAAGACCACCAGAGTAAACAGTAATTAGCGGCAATGAGTTCAAGGGTCGTCTGATAGATTACTATAAATAATAACCCCACTGAGACGGCTCCTATTGGTAATATCCTTCCTCTTATTAATTAGACGTTTCAGGTCCCTGCTGCTGCCCCCTCAGTCGAGTTAAATGGAGGGTTAAAAGATCATTTACTGAGGTTACAATCGAGTCGCCAAGTGGCGATAATTGGGAGCGATCTTTCCGAGCAACGGAACTTCTCCGGGAATTTCACAGAATCCAGAAAAGGCTGGGCGGACTGGCGGCTCTGCGTTTATGGTCCATGGATAACATGAATGGAAAATAAACTTTAAAATAATAACAACAACAACAACAAAATAATAATGATCCGGCTTCGATTATAAAAAAATTAAATTCCGTATGCCGCTATTTATGCATTAAAAAATTACTCGATCCCACAAACTGGTGCGCACAAGGATACATTTTATTTACTGAAAATAAAAACTATTCTGGGCATCGAAAGAAAAAAAAGACTTGTGTAGTGAGGTTGTTTACTGAAAGCTAACGTGGTACAATTTAAAATTAAATTTAAATTATGTATAATATAAGTATATAAGTAAATCTGTTAATTGCACAGATGACAAAAAGTTTTTTTTTATCGTAGTATAAAATGTAATATAATTGTATACAGTATGCTGTACCATATAAAAATTGCACTACACCCTGTACTATTTGATTTATTTAATTTATTTGATTGTTTTTTTTTTAGGTCTGGTTCCAAAACCGTCGCTCGAAGGAGCGGCGCATGAAGCAGCTGAGCGCGCTCGGCGCGCGGCGACACGCGTTCTTCCGGAGCCCGCGCAGGATGCGCACGCTGGTGGACAGGCTCGAACCCGGCGAGCTGATTCCCAACGGGCCCTTCTCCTACTACGGGGGTAAGAGCGGCCCCCGTTGTGCCCCCCCCCCCCCCCCCTCGCACCTTTGTCTTAACGCGACGCACGTTGACACGTGTCTGCGAAGCGCCGCCGCGGGGTGCCTTTGAAGGGGCCGCGCGAGACACGGGTCCGTTATCTCGGATCGCGGCGTCGGCACTCAGAACCCGAGATAACCCGGAAATAAACGGCGATCCGTTGTTGGCAGATTGTCGGGTTGCTGTTTCGGTTCGAACCCGCGACACCAAAGAGAAATGACGCTGCGCAAACAATGCGTGCTTAATGTTGCACTACGAAATTTAAACTATTAGGAAACGCGAAGGTCATTTAAACGAGCCCCGCAGAATCCCGCAGAACCCCGCAGGACACCCAGAACCCCGGAGGACATCCAGAACGGCGGCGCGTTTGAGGTCCGACGATTTGCGTTCAGACGCGAGGATTTAGCATAACTGAGGGTTCGGCATTTCGTTTGGACTTTTTATTAAAGGCTTTACACGTTTACGTTAAAATATAACGAGGTTCTAATAAGAATTCAGCTGAAAGGTTCTTAAAAAACTAACCGTTCTCGTTTTTATTATCGACTTCATAAATATAAACTAACATTTGCGAAACGTGACGTTCAGCTGGGATAGGACTCAGATTTTTGTTACTGCTGATGCAACACGTACGCGTTTCAGCAGAAGGTCGGAGTTTGCTGATGGACAAGTTCAGATTTCTGGCTTTTCTGAGTTGAAGAAAGTTAAAACAAATCTACTGAATCAAACCCACTAAAGGAAATAAAATATCAAATTGTTGCATAATAATTTTTTTTTAAAAAACAACACAAAACAATGAACAGCATTTTACATACAGTGTTGTTCATAAAGCAATAAAAATAAAATTGAATAAATTGTAAAGCATTAGAATATTTCTTAATAATATATATATTTGACAAAATAATCACTATTTTTATTGAAATAATTGAAGTAAGGATCA
Source organism: Corydoras sp. C115 (assembly GCA_019802505.1). Taxonomy (NCBI): domain Eukaryota; kingdom Metazoa; phylum Chordata; class Actinopteri; order Siluriformes; family Callichthyidae; genus Corydoras; species Corydoras sp. C115. Next base: position 710,217 of record JAFMOC010000198.1, read on the forward strand.
AACCCATGGGATTTGCAGTCGCCTCATGGTTTGCGAATGTAAAACCAATTTTATTGTTTTTATTATTCAGTTATTCCTTTGCACACTTCGTGGTTTTGTTCTTTCTTTGGGGGGACAGTTTATAAGCCACACTGAAAGTGAAATCTCCGTCCTCCGTCCTACCAGCGTAATTCTCATCACCTGATATAAGCGTCCAATGTTTATTGAGGTTCTAATTAAAATTTTGCTCTTTGTCGGCAGATTATCAAAGTGATTATTACGGACCCGGAGGAAACTACGACTTCTTTCCCCAAGGACCGCCCTCCTCACAGGCGCAGACCCCGGTAGACCTCCCTTTCGTCCCATCGTCAGGACCCACCGGCACCCCTCTGGGGGGCATGGACCATCCCATCCCCGGGCACCATCCATCCAGCGAAGTCCAGCGCTTTTCCGACATCATGTCCCACCACCCGGGAGAGTCGCCCAGTCCGGAGCCGGGGATCCCCGGTCCTCTGCACAGTATGTCCTCCGATGTGTTCGGCCCCAGTCCCTCGTTTACCTCACTCTCGCTGAACGGAAGCGGATACAACAACCACCTCTCCCATCCCCCGTCGGAAATGAACGAGGGCACGGTGTGGTAGCTCACCCTCCCAAGGGTGTTTTTTTGTTTCTCCAGAGAGAATTGAGGGGACAGCAGAAAGTGGAGGGTGGATGCAGGGACGCTGGTCATGGTGCCATTCTTTATTTATTATTTGGGACGATATGGTTCCGTGCTGAGAGCGTGGGGAGGACACGCAGAGGCCAGAGATTTCAATCGTCTCAACGTTCCTGTTCTTCTCGAAAGTCAGAACTCGAGGACAGAAATGACTGATGGCTACCGTTGACCTAATGGCTGCACGGACGACGCCGTGAGGCTCAGCACGGCAGCCACCACCAACACCACCACCAACACCACCACCACCACCACCACCACCGGTCAAACCTTCTCTCTCTAAGCAATGATCACAACATTTTAACAACATTAGCAACTGTCAGAGACTTAGCTTTACAGAGAAAGGCCCACGGCGGCTTATCTAACGCTTACCTGCGACGTTGACTCCAGAAAAGACTTGAGCCGCCAAACTAATTTATTTATTTGAATTCTTCTCAGACCTCTTTGCCTTTCAAGGCTCTGCCATATTGACACTTAAACAACCTTTTTGACACTAAATACGTCTTTGAAGGCCAGGGAGGGGGAAGAAAAAAAGAGCTTTTCTCTCTCTCCGGGCTTTTTTTTTTTTTTTTCCCCCAAGTATCTCACCAAATTATGGAGTTGGCCTTCAAAAGGCCAACAATAAATGTTGTATGGATTGTGAACCCTTTATTTAATGAAAGAGAACTTGAAACGTGGAATAATGAAGTCTACCTTCTAAAAATGTTTTACCAGAGGGTCTGAGGGTCTGAAAGGGACTTAGAACAGTCAACTGTTTACGTCATATATTTAATTCAGGAGTTAAAAAGTATTAACCATGTTTTAGAACCTCTTGATCCAGATAAAGAGAAAAAAAAAAAGTTCCAAGCAACCAAACCAAACTTTTGTATCGACTTTATTTCTACTGTATGAAGAAACACTGAAGAGTCTGCTGGGGTTGTGGTTCACTGTGCTAGTTTGTACCAGATGTTGTTTATAAAATAAAAAAAAAAACTAAAAAAAAAAAAAAACTAAAAAAAACTAAAAAAAAAAAGTTACTGGAAAAAAAAAGGAATAAAAAAAATAAAAAAAACAAACATACATGAGAACGTAGACAGTTGCCAAATAAAACCATAGCACAAATACTGTAAAAGTGCTTTGCACCATTATCTGCAGAAGTGTTGAAACCAAGTGTAAGTGTTCAAAAAAACACGGAGTATTTGCTTCTTGAGTTTTTTACGTCTGCCGGAGAGAGAAAAAAAAAATTTCAGAGATTGTTAATATAATGTACTTAGACCTACAGGTTTTATTTTTGTGTCTTCGGAGGAGAAAGGTAAAAAAAAAACAAAAAAAAAAACAAAGAGTCAAACTATGAAAACTGCTGGCGGAAGGTTCGGCGAGCGGCTGCGGATTTCTTTAAGTATCGAATTCTCATGGTATGTCTTTTATTGTTCTAATAAACCCACGCTTATGTGACCTCCAGTGCATACTAGACCATTCACTGTATCATACAACATGTTGGACAGATTTGTGAGTTCTTAATAAAATTAGAAAACATGCCATCGGGATGTTAGACGCTGTTCCTTGGTTTGGTACCGAGTTCAGGGACAACATTTCGTCGGACTGACGTCTTTGGGGTCGCCCTGTCGGACGTCTGTGGTCTTCAGTACAGCTTCAGTGACCTCAGGGTGATCCACAAGGTCCAAAAGATCTGATTCGGGGGAAGATATTTGAGGCTGTCTGCATATTTGAGGATGAAGTGATGGATGGAATTTATTGTAGAAGCAACGTCGAGGATGATATGAGGTTTGATCGTAGTGGGAGGAGCCTACCGAGGAATAAATAATACTCTGTACAATAATAATAATGATAATAATAATAATAGGGTGGAAACGTGATCACTTTTTTTTTGGTTGTTAAACGCATCCAAAAAGAGGCGTTCTGCGCCGACAGTGCTGCACTTACATGAGCTCACGGACTCGCGTGATTGGCTAGTGACTGGTGAAGCGATACGCACTGCCACCAAGACGGCTTGCAGCCAACGGACGCTTTAAAAAATATTTTAAAAATACATTACAGGGTCAACACGTCCACCCCCGACGCTGGGGATCCAGGTTGAAATCCCGATCTGAGTGGAGTTTGCATGTCCTCCCCGTGTCCGCTTGGTTTTTCAAAGGTAAATTGGCTGCTCTAAATTGCCCCTACATAGTGTGTGATGATGAGATGAGATATTGAGAAGGTGGCGTAGTGGCCAAGTTCTCCGGTTTCCTCCCACAGTCCAAAAACATGGATTAAAGGTAAATTAGTTGCTTCAAATTGCTCCATATAGTGTGTTTGTGGGTGTGTGAGTGAGTGTGTGCCCAGTGATAGATTGGCGTCCTGTCCTGGGTGTATCTGCCCAGCGCCCGGAACGTTCTCCCCTGAGGGGCATGTGGAACCCCCCCCCACCCACGACCCTAATAGAGGAAGATAATGGATGGATAATAATAATAATAATAATAATAATAATAATAATAATAATAATAATGTATATTGGTCCTGCTATTGAACTCACGCCAGTGAAGTTCCTCTATCCTTTTGGCCAGTGATGGTTTCAAAGAAAGTGCCCCCCCCCCCCCCCCCCCCGACCGAGCAGCCAACATCACGGCACGTTATATATATATATAGTGATATTGAAAAACCTCATCAGACATGCAGAACAGCGTTCTCCCGTCTGAACAAACACAAACACAGATATTTAAATTCAGAGTGGCAAAGCCGTCCCCAAATAGCCGACCAATCACATCTCAATTCATGGACTGGGAGAAACAAAACAGTAAAATCAGATGCATCAAATTAAATCCCCTCGGGGTGTGAGGAGGAGGAGGTGGTGGAGGACAAGGAGGAGGAGGAGGAGGGCTGGGGGGGGGGTGCGAAATCCTTCCGAGGTGCAGAGGCAAGGAGAGTCGGGCATCAAATTGCGCCTGATGTCTCGGGAGGCAGCGGGGCTTTATCTGTGTGGTTTTAGTTTGAAGGAGCCCCGGCGATGCCCTCGCTGCAGCCAGCCCATAATCCACTATGAATTAATCATGGTCCTGGGAGTTAAACAGGCCTGCCGGGGCCCTCCTGAGCCCGGGGCTTAGCCACGCCGCTGACTCCGCGCTCCGCCACCCAGGAGGCCACGGCTCTTTAAATTCAAATCTCAGATTGATTGGACATCGGCTATCGGCTCGGCCGGCCTGACCTTGTAGACGCGTTAAATATAAAATGCACCTTCGCAGGATCGAATGTTTTTAAATGGCGCTTTAAAACCCCGACCGGCGGATCAGAGTCGGCCTCCGATTGGCAGGTCGTAGACAAATAGCACGTACGCGTCCGAATTCAATACAAAGTCTGGCCGATATATCGGTTCAGCGATACGCGATCCAACAATTCTGATTCGGGTTTCTCGATAAAAAATTTTTAATAATCTGAGAAGATGATTTGGGTGAAGGTTATGGATTTTGCTGAGATAATCATTTTAAATAATAATAATATTAATAATAATGGAATTTTATTTATACGCGCCTTTCAAGAAACACAAGGCACTTCGAATATAAGAAGAAAAACAATAGAAAGCAGAAGTATAGGAACAACATCTCATAGAATAAAATAAATACATTCATTCATTCATCCATTATCTCCCGCTTTATCCTCTATTAGGGTCGCGGGGGGGAGGGGGGTTCCCCATGCCCATCCAGGGGAGAACATCTCGGGCACTGGGCAGATAGACCCAGGACAGGGCGCCAATCCATCGCTGGGCACACACTCACTCACACAGACACACTCTACATGGGGCATTTTGAAGAATTCAATTGACCTTGATCCATGTTTTTGGACTGTGGGAGGAAACCGGAGAACCTGGAGGAAACCCACGCAGACACGGGGAGAACATGGAAACTCCACCCAGATGGGGATTCGAACCGGGAATCCCTAGAGCTGAGAGGCGAATGTGCTAAACCACTAAACCACCGTGCCGCACAATAAATAAATAAATTAATTAATTGATTAAATTAAGAATTTGGAACAGCAGACCTAAAAAGATATGTATTTAAAAACTTTAAAAACTAATATATTTTATACAGAGTTTCAAACCAAGAACATGGTGTATTTTTTAGCATTCGGATCTTGGAGAACGTAGAAACATTCTGTTTTTGGTGTAACAATGTTTATAAAGTTATAACCTGACCATGAGCTTAGATTAGACTGAAATAAGGTCGGTATTAAGGAAACGTTGAAAACTGAGCTCATTTTTTACATTTAGTGGCGTCACGGCTCTTGAAATCGTCCTTCGTCCTCCCCCTGCCCACTCAGGTGCACTCTGGGTAGTCGTGACCCGAAACCCGTCTTTTATTTTGACCCTCCAGACTCGAGTGGTACGTTTCAGGTGGTTGACGTTTTCACGTCCAATTGGATCACAGTGGTTGACGCGTCTGAATTTATCCCGCTGTCGTCGCCGCTCACGTCAACAGAGACAAGCGAGCCGGGTGTGGACGTGGCGCCACGTCTCGCTGATGACATCGCAGGGTTTCGGACCGGCGACGGTTCTCGCCTTCACACTTTTCATATTCCCATCACTGTGCAAGAACCTGAGCTTTGGCTTATCCCGTCCATGATGTAGATGGAGTGGGCTTTCGTGATTGGTCACACTGGTCTGCACAGCCATGACAACACTCAAGATGATGCTGTCTTCCTCTAAAAGTTGGAATATATAGAGGGAGGTGGATGGAACGTCTCCATCAACTGTATGAGAAATAATCTGATCCCAAATCAGACTCGAAACCTGCAGTGTGACGATCTGATAACTAAGTTTTAAAACCTGATGACTGAATAATTTAATTCAGGCTTTTTTTCCATCTCCATTTCCATATTTCCATATATGAATATCATTAAGCAGACAAAGCGTTATATAAATGTAAATACAATCAAAGCATATGACATTAGTTTGTAAGCAAACGACATCCTGAAATGAAACGTAAGGAAATTCATTATGTATGAGCGTTAATTAAATATTCCCTCGTTATTCTCATTAACGTTGTTATTTACAGTTTCTACTTTTTAGACACCAACAAACATAGAAGAGGTATTTCAATAATAATAATAAAAATAATAATAATAATAATAATAATAATAATAATAAACAATTACAAACTAAAATGCATTCATGTTGAGAACTTATTATTATTTCGATTTTAGTATTTAAAGCATATTTTCAAAAACTCTATATATTTATTTTATATAATCACAGTTATCACAAGGGTCAGAGGTCATCACAAAGGTCGTTTAAACTTCTCGCCACAGTAATATTTAATACACAATATTAATAATTTCTATTAATTCTATTACTATATATATATATATATAATTAAATACTACAGCCTATATAATATATTAATGCTGAATGATGCAGTACATGTTTAGGTTAGATAGACCTTTATTAGTCCTACAATGGGAAAATTCACAAATAAAAAAAAAATCTATTGAATGCTTATAGTATATACTTTTGTTACGTATACAATGGTATAAAGGCGTTCAAACCCAAAACACATTTGTACATATTCATATTTAAACATATTGGAAATAATCTCCCTCTCTAAATACACACATAAACTCACACACACACACACACACACACACACACACACACACACACACACCTATACAGTATATACATACACATTATATATTGTACAGTATATACAGAGCAGCCTAAAAAGGTATACATCATAAATGGTCGACATCTGAAAACCAAAAATTGAAAACAACTTTATATACTGTGTATATATATATATCCTTTTGTTTAACAATTAATATTCAACGACCATAATCATGATCATCGTATTATGTTATATTTGTATATAATATATATAAAATGATCTGTTGGTTCACCAACAACACAACAATACGACATCTTCCTGATCTACACAGCAGTGTGTATTGATGTACACAAATTAAAGTTAAAGTCTCCCTCGACGCAGGAATCACATAACGAGTCTCTAATTCTTTCCTCAAATAGAGAAGGAAGAACGTACTTGGCTGAGGTTTTCAGTTTGAGGCGTATATTAGAGTTCTCTGGTCCCGTACTTCTATACCCCAGTAATAAATAATGGGATTTGCAGAAAAGTGTTTTAATAATTCTTTCCTTTGGCTCTAGGTGTTTGTAATTGTAGTTCATTTCCCGAACTCGTGTTCATCCTAATGGGGCTATGCTCGGATTAATGGGGTAAGAGTCGACGCTCTGATGTCACAGCTAACTGCTGTGAACCGATGTACAGTGTGTGGAGTCTTCAGTAACACGGGGCGAGGGGCTCCGGCTTTATTCTCATAACCATGAAGCCTTCGTGAGCGTGGCGTCTGCTGAGCTCAGATGAATGATGATTCAATCAAACACCTTTATGATGGATCTCTAAAACCTCCTGTTACCCCCACAAAGACCATAGAGTGGGCCAAAAAGAGGCCGTAGCACAAAGTGTGGCCTGCTTTCCTGTAACAAAAAAAAAAAAAAAAAAAAGAAGAAAAAGAAAAACCCCAGTCGTGAAGACTTTTAGCCTTTTTTAAGCATTCATTCCAATTAAAGCAACCTTGTGCAAGTGCAGCCAAGCGGCGCTGTTATTCAATTCCATTAAAATGAATGAAGCAGTGGTATGCAACCATGCAGTTAACAGGAATTAAAACTAGAAGTGAGATGACAGATTACAGACAAAAATGAGTGGTGCATGTGGTTGGGTGCCTGCCTTTGTCTTTGTGCCGTTACCTGTAAGTACTATAAAGTTTCTGGGGCATTGTGTGTTTTTCTCAGACAGAAATGCTAAGAGGACCGAAATACATCTATGTGTGTGTATGTGTGTGTGTGTGTGTGTGTGTGTGTGTGTGTGTGTGTGTGTGAGATCAATTTAAAAAGCCTGAGAGAAACAAAAGTATTAATAAATATTAATAAATACAGAAAGCCAAAAAAATAGGATGTATTTATTAAATAGCTGGATTTGTTCTGCATGGTGGCAAAGCCTGGAAACAAATTTAATTCCAACCATCCATTATCTTCGCTTTATCCTCTATTAGGGTCGTGGGGGAGAGGGGGTCCCCATGCCCATCCAGGGGAGAAGGTTTCGGGCGCTGGGCAGATACACCCAGGACAGGGCGCCCAATCTATCACTGAGCACACACTCACTCACACACACACACACACTCTATATGGGGCAATTTGGAGAACTCAATTGACCTTGATCCATGTTTTTGGACTGTGGGAGGAAACCGGAGAACCCGGAGGAAACCCACACGGACACGGGGAGAACATGGAAACTTCACCTAGATGGGGATTCGTACCGGGAATCCTTAGTGCTGAGAGGCGAACATGCTAAACCACTAAGCCACCATGCCTCAAATTTAATTATTATTATTATTATTATTATTTGGTAAAGTTGTTGTTATCGTCATTTCACAGTGAGAATTTACTGGAATTGATCCTGGGCCAAGTTGCTAGGATCATTTCTATTTAAGTTTGCATGTTCTCCTTAGGTGTGCATGGAAAGGGTACTTTACTAGACGTTCTTGCATGATGACGTCAATTGACATTGTGCTTACTTGTGTTGATGTGTATGTATATATATATTGTAGGTTATATGTCAATTTCTGTTTAGATGTTTTTATATTTAAAATTCATTCTGTAGTTTATTCCGAAGTCTCACCTCGAGAATTTCAACGCACTCTTATTCTATGCAGTGTGTATGACAAACTTGAAACTTGGAAAAACTTGTATTATTTAGATGTCTCTGGCATTGAAATAACTACAGATCAAAAGAATATAAAAATAAATTAGTGAAACGAACTCTTCGGCTCTTCATTTAAATGCAAATATTCCTTCCACGTCACTCTTTCTCGATCGCTCTGACGTCATCGCATTACGTTGCCGCGGATCAATCAGGCACCCGTAAACTTTCCCAAAAGAACCGAACTTTCGATTCTATATTTAAAATGTATAAGGTGATCTAATAAACGTCGCACATTTTTTTTTATCGATGATTATTACTATAAAGGTCAACATTTGTCACGACGCTCTCACCCCCCCACCGCCCCCCCCCCCCACTGTAAAACGTTCCTGCTCCATAAAAATGTCCTCGAGCAGCCTCGCCAAACATGAAGTAGCCATGCAGTTAATTAAAAACAAAAGCTAGAAGCAATGAATCAGTTTAGAATCCCCTGTTTTAGGAGACCCCATTATGAGGACGAGTGGCTTGGCAAAAAAAAAAAAAAAAAAAATCTGTAAGCCATAATTAATGAGCACGGGTGGGGGTGTGGGGGGTGGGGGGTGATCGAGGCCAGAAAGATGAATGGTGGAAGTTCTGCTCGAATACCTCTTGGCCTGAGTGAGGCTTCCCGTAAAAGTGTTCTCGCAGGAGAACAGGTGAAGTCTGAGAACGTTGGTGAAGTGGCGCTACCCAAGGTTACCACACCGTGGCGGTAGTGTACACCCGAGTCTGCAGGGCGGCTCGACTGAACCCAGCTTAAGGGAGTCAGAAGCCTGGATACATATATATATATATATATATATATATATATATATATACACACACATCCATCCATCCAGCTCATTCTCTCCAGAGTTCTCTGCACAAAACCCATCTCTGATGTTCTCCATCCCCCGTGGTCTCGGATGCCGGTACCTCTCGCCCGGGTTGGTTATTTTAATTGCAGACCTTAAGAGAGCGCAGACGCACTCGATCACAAACAGACCCGTGCGCTCGCGTTAACGTCAGAGGGGATGCAGCAGGACGCCGATTTCGGCCCGTCGCGCCGCTCGGAATGGAAGCGCCACACAGAGGCAATTTTGCCGCCGTTGAGTGGGAATGGCGCGGCAGAGGGGGCTCGGTGGAAATGGCTAATTTAGAGAAAGCATTCAGCCTAGGCCTCATTTTATCCCGACTCCACTACTGTACCGCAAAATGAATGAGCTTCCCCGTCACCCTGGTGCGCTCCCATTACCCACTCATTTATTTCCATCCTAGAGAATAATGTTTAGATATTATGCATGAAGCCTAACCCAAGGGTGATTGAGAGAAATAGAGCTTCTGACGCCGCTTCAGCCTTCAATCTTCTGTCTGCAGCTCCACCACCGAATTGTCTCTCATACGGGAGCGAGCGTTTAAAAATAAAATAAATATAAAGTCGAATAATTGCAATGAAGCCGGTGCAAAGGACGCGGGAGGCGTTTACCAAACCATAATCAATAAGCATCAGCTGGGGAAATCAAAGACTGCGGGCTCGTTTCTTCTCCTCTCATAATATTACGATTGAAATAATAGACAATTGAAAGTTTGTTCTTGAGACACGGAGCGCGTTTGTTTGTAATCACCACCCAAAGCTACTCTCATCTCCCATCACGCCAAAATATAATGGGAATGATTAGCGCAATAACACCAAACACGCGCTATGACGCGCGTCTTTAACGAGGGACGCGATATTCTCTTTAAAATAAAATTTGCCCGACGTGAAGTTGAGATCACGCCATGACGCATTTAATGGAAATGTGGACCAACTAAAATAATAACACGTTCACTCGTTCATTGACGTCGGTAACCGTTCCACAGCTTTCATTCACGCGCCAACGTGTTTGGGGATTCGAATAAGAGATCAAACGATGACGCGAACCCACAGACGAGACCGTGGCCACGCCCACCTGTCAGACCTGGCGCTAACAACCACGCCACGGTTTAAAGTGTTTAATAAACCATTCATCACTTTATTGGTCTTTTAATTCACACTGTAATGATTTGCAGGCGGTAGCTGCTATTAGAACAAACGCTCTAGACGAACGTGACGTCATTAAAACATTCCGTTCCTTTAAGTGATCACGAGCTGGCTCGAGGCTTTTTAACGAACAAGTTTACGTCATCCATGTAAAACATTTTACCGTCATCACCGAATGAGTCTTATCAAATATGGCTGGGTTTCTCAAAACAATTTATTCTTCACGATCTCGTATCTAAGAACATTACGAGACTTTTAAGAACCCATTCCAGTGTTAGATAATGATCTCCATTCCCTGTCAATTTTTAAATCTAGAATGAAAACTTATTCTTGCCTTTTAATTTTCATGCCAATGTCTTTTTTTATGTTATCTGGTGTTTAAGTTCAGACTGTCTAATTTGTTCAGCAAAGGTCGACGTTGTTGTGTTCAATTGAGCAATATAAATAAAGTTAACTTATTTACACATGAATACGTGTTTAAATGTTATTCATACATTATCTCGTGTGTGTAACCAAACATCAGTTCTTAGCAAATGAAAAACAGAGGGCTGTATAAAGACATTCACGACACGTCGCGTCAGCAGAAATTGTATACATTTATGCAATGAACAAAAATATTAGAAGACTCAAATTTACAACTTAATAGTACTTGAAGTACTTGAAATGAAGGGGGGGGGGGGGCGGCAAGAAGACAAGAAAACTCTTCGCATTAAAATCCTTCCATCTGAAAGACGTCACCGAGCGCTGAACACAAACCCACCGAAAACAACAATCACGAAAACTTAATAATTTAAAAACTCAACACACCGAGCACCAACACACCTGTACACATCTCAAACAGTTGCACATGTGTATGTTGCATTCTGTATTGTTTATAGCATAGCGTTTTTAAGTCGCTATACAAAGTAAGTAAGTCTGTTTATTGTATATTGTAATTTGTAAAATACTATAGCCAACACTGCACTTGGCCAATAAATTAATTTCTGAATATTTTATTTGTAATCTGCTTTGGATAAAAGCGTATGCTACACGACTACGTCACTTTCTGCTTTTTTAAATGTTATATAAGAATGTGTAATATCAGCTAGACGTGTCTTTCCTGATTTATTTTATCCGCAGAGTTATTTCTTTAATTAATTGCTAGCGACTATAGAACCTCTGTTACTGGATTAAGAGAGTAGATAGAATACCACTGCTGCAAACACTACCCCCCCCCCACCCCCACCCCCACCCCCTCAGGCCACGTGGTCTTTAAGACAGCAAATTAAAACGATTCACCAAACAAATAACTCGGCAGTATTTTCATTGATAACTTCAAAGAGCTTCAGAGAGACTAAAGCCTTTAAAAGCCTGTTGGGGTTCAGGCGGGGCAAAGACATCACACCATCCTCAAATTCAGACCTAACCTCGATGACCTCCGCCTGAGGCGTTCCACAGACCCTCTATAAGGCCCCGAGTTACCAAACTCCAGACCAGAGGCACTGCTGCCACTCTTCCTAATATACAGGCAGGAGCAGGTGTCCCTCATCACCCCTGATTGGTGCACTGCCTCATGGGACCTGTAGGTGGAGGTAGGCCAGGTTTGTTGACTGCAGCCCCCTAATGGCCGGTGGCGCCGATTGCACCATGGAATCTGGGAATTGCACCTTTTTACAAGACTTGGGGAAGGTTTGCCCATAGTTTATAAATATAACAAAATACCAGAGTTCCAAAAAAACGACTTCCATTCTAATTCTGATGACTTAGTGGCTTAGTGGTTTAGCATGTTCTCCACTCAGCGCTAGGGATTCCCGGATCGATTCCCAATCTTTGTGGAGTTTCCATGTTCCTCTGGGTTCTCCGGTTTCCTCCCACAGTCCAGATACATGGATCAAGGTCAATTGAGTTCTCCAAATTGCCCCATATAGAGTGTGTCTTTGTGATTGAGTGTGTGGCATCCTGTCCTGGGTGTATCTGCCCAGCGCCCGAAACGTTCTCCCCTGGATGGGCATGGGGAACCCCCCCGCGACCCTAATAGAGGATAAGGCGGAAGATAATGGATGGATAGATTCTGATGAGCATCTGAACCTGACCTGTAACCACAGTGAAAAGCAGGAGACCCAACCCCAACCCCAATGCTCCTCCACTCGCCTCCACCCTTCCGCACTCACAGGCTGTTCCTTGAACAGTGCTTATGTTAATGCAGCGCAGACCGTGTCCCAAACTAGCCGGTTCTGCTGGACGATTTACAATAAAATTGCTTATAAATTGAAGTAGGACATGTTTTGCAGACCTGGCAGCTTTCAGGTTCTCCTCCCATTTGTCACCCAGCATTTCCTTTTGTGTATAGCGCAGGAATTAATTAGTTGGTGCTGCCGGAAAAGTTTACAGCCATTATTTATGAGAGATGAAACGTCTCGGACAGCAGCTTCACTGTGGCCTCTTATGTTTCTTCCCCTCGTTGGGGGTTGGTGTTTTTTTTTTATTACTTTATTGTCGATTTCTTTCTTTCCTCTATTTTTTTTCTGGACGTCGGTTCATATTCCGTCGGTCGTAGACGCCTCGTGACAGGTTCCTACTTGTAAGTCGGTAATTGCAAATGCGGCACATTTGCCTTTCTGTCCGACATGCATGGGCATGTACAGCCCCTCGCAGAACCGCATCTCATCTACGATTCCACGTGTTCGTCATAGAACAAAACCCACGGAAAGACTCGCGGATGGGAATATAAATTGCTTCGTAGGTTGATTCGAACCCATCTGAGAATTTACTACTGATCCAATCAGAGGGGCACTTGGGGGTCGCCAACGTACCAATCGGGATGTCGTTGGAATGCATGAGAAAACTGAAGTAACGGGTACATAGGTACGGGGAGGACATGCCGATAAATCCATATAAACAAGACGTTGTTTGTTTCTTTTCTGGGAATCGAACCCGGGACATGCTGGCTGTGAGGCGGTGGCACTTACTGATGCACCACTCTGCTGCCCACTTGTGTAGTATTTGGTACACAAGCAGAACCCCACCCATAGACCACCGAGGGCATGTAGTTATACCGTAGTCAGCACCGATTAAATAAACGTTTTTTATTATTATGCAAATTACCTTCATCACATTCTGTAGTAAATGAGTACGTAGAGAACCCGTTCTCCGTTTTGTCCCTTTGCTTATACGTATAGTGAGTTCCACGTACTATAAAGGTAGACTTTGTAGTTCTGAGATTACAGACCGTAGTCCACCGTCTTTATACATTCTTCTATTTGTATGTTCATTATGTTAGTTCCCTTAATTGCATTCTCCCATAATAAAGACCCCTGAACTCCACCACAGGGCAGGTATCATTAGGGTGGTGGATGATGCTCAGCAGGGTGGTGCTGTGCGGTTCTAGAGCAAAGGAACAAAGAATATTGTTGCTGATCGCGGCTGAGAACTTTGAATAATGGGAATTATTCATATGTTCATTATCTTTCCCTTAATCTTCTACTTGGGTCATGGGAGGGGGGGGGTGTTCCCCATGCCCAATCTAGGGGGGGGCGTTTCGGGTGCTGGGTAAATACACCCATACGCCAATCCATCATTCACTCTCACTCACACAGACACACACACACTATATGGGTATAGGGAGAACATGCCAACTCCACCCAGTCCTGGATCCCCAGCGCTGGATGTGCTAACCACCCTAATGGGAATTAGAGATCCCTCATTCTGACGCCCCTCCAGACCCCTCGTTGCACTTGTGAATAGACAGCTGTGTAGAGTGTGACCCCACACGGACAGCCATGTTTATGACCACGGGGCATGACCGCGACCGCCACCCCCCCATCGGTCGTCAACCATCGGACAAGTTTACAATTAACTCCGTCGTCCGGCGTAGCTGTCCACGCCAACCTCGCCTCCGATGACGAGCGTGAGGACCTTCTCCGTGCGTTTGATGGCAGTAATCTGTCCTTCGTCTTTTTTTTTTTCCCTTCCTGCCCTCTCCAGCCCTGCCCCCGGGGTGGAGGGCCGCCGGCGTCCATAATCACTGAGACCGCTTTGTAATCAATGCCCACAGAAATAGGATTCCTTCGGCCGGCGGCAATTAATAAATTCATGTCCTTTTTTAACACTAGTGAGCCGAGCTGGAAATTACCAGTGACTGGCTTCACCTCATTTGCATATTTATTGCAGCGAGGAGAAAAAAAAAAAAAAAGAAAGAAAAAAAAAAAAAAAGAAAAAAGAAAATCACGGCAAATGATTGATGTGGAGTCTGCCTCCTGAATCCCAAACAGCATATTATTATGGGGTGGAGGGAGGAAATGCCAGCGTACAGTTGATTAAAGTTGAGAGACGGCGGGATCGGCGACGTTCTTTTCTTCTTCGCGGTTTGCGAACACCCCCCCACACACCCGCCCGCCCGCCCCGCCCCGCCCGATTCCTTGGCGCACCATGTTTTCTGAGATGACACTGCAAGATTCCGGTTCATATTTTAATAGGTGTTGAAATAAGCGGACTGACGGAAGCGCAGCCGGGAGCCGGGATTAAAAAAGATTCCATCAGATATGTTTGCGGAGATTAATTGCGGGTGGGGGGGGAGGGGGGAGACAGGCGACGGGGGCTTCAAACACGCACCGCCCATTCCTTTGGTCACCTGCGACGATTGCCAGGCGGCGGAACGGCGTGGAAACTACGGCGGCGGCGGCGGGTGCAACGCCAAAACCAAGGGTTTGACGTCCAATGCTCCAGAATACAGTTCTCACCCATTATGGAACCGCGGAACCATGGTTACGGACCGAGTCGGTTGGAGAGATGGGGGAGCCATCGGTTTGGAAGGTCCCGAGGTTTCTTCCTTAAAATATCAACAGGGAGTTTTGTCTTGCCGCTGTCTCTTGGTCTTGCTCTTTGGGGGTTTAAAGGTGTAGAACACTGTAGAACACTTGCAAAAAATGCTATATAAATAAAGTACTTGTTGTTCTAGGAACGCCTCACTGTTCCTTTGGGTTACCTGCACTGATTGCCAGAGGCGGAACGGCGTGGACACTACGGGCGGCGTGGTGAGTGAGGTTCCTCTTTAACCGGCAAAACTGAAAACCACAAAATAGTTTGATGTCCAATGCGCCAGAATACAGTTCCCACCAATATTACCAGAACAGAAGACTTATGGAACCATGGAACCATGGTTACGTACTGAGTCGGTTGGAGAGATGGTGAACCCATCAGTTTGGAAGGTCAGGTCATGTGACGATGTGCTATTGTAAATAATGCTATATAAATAAATTACTTCTTGGCCTGGGAACGCCTCGGTGTGCCATTGGTCACCTGCACTGCAATTGCCAGGCGGCGGAACGACATGGAAACTACGGTGGCGTGGCGAGGGAGGGTCCTCTCTAACCTGAAAAACCGAAACCAGAAAGCAGCTTGACGTCCAATGCTCCAGAATATAGTTCTCACCAATTATGGAACCACAGAACCAGGGTTACGGACTCGGGTGGAGAGATGGAGGAGCCATCAGTTTGGACGGTCCCAAGGTTTCTTCCTTAAAATATCAACATCACAGGGAGTTTTGTCTTGCTGCTGCCTCTTGGTCTTGCTCTTTGGGGGTTTAAAGGTTTAGAACTCTGTAAAGCTGCTTTCTGACGACGTACGATTGTAAAAAAAAAAAAAACGCTGTATAAATAAATTACTTGTCCTGGGAACGCCTCGGTGTTCTTTTGGGTTACCTGCACCGATATGTATATTTTATGAACTATATTATATAATATACTATTGTAATTATTATATCATCTTCCGCTTAATCCTCAACTAGGGTCGGGGGGGGGGGGGGGGGGGGGTTGGTTCCTCATGCCCATCCAGGGGAGAAAGTTTTGGGCGCTGGGTAGATACACCCAGGACAGGACG
This sequence comes from Corydoras sp. C115, assembly GCA_019802505.1. NCBI lineage: Eukaryota > Metazoa > Chordata > Actinopteri > Siluriformes > Callichthyidae > Corydoras > Corydoras sp. C115. The sequence goes on from JAFMOC010000198.1 coordinate 726,484, forward strand.
CCGATCTATCACCAATCTATAACACCCACTCACACAGACATGCTCTACAGTATATGGGGCAATCTGGAGCATTCAATTCACCTTGAACCCATGTTTTCGGACTGCGGGAGGGAACCCGGAGAACCCGGAGGAAGCCCCCGCGGACACGGGGAGAAGATGCAGATCCATCACTGCCCCCTATATGTAGACGCACCATGTCGCCCCCTATATGTAAATGTAAGTAATGGAATAAAATATATATAAATACACCACAAGGTGGTCGACGTGGTGCGTCTGCGAGGTACGGTGCACACGGCAAAACTTTTTTTTTTGAAACTCTGTGTGTGGGGGGGGAGGGGGGGGAGGGGGTGTGAGTGGGATTTGCGGCGGCGGCGAGTGCGTGCGCAGCAAATTGGCAGCTACATCAAATTATTCCCGTATTAAGGCCTACGTGGCCTAATCCACTGCAGGCCTCCGGTGCACCTCCCCCAACGTGTAACTTTTTGTCGACGCGGAGCGCAGATTTCATGCGCCGCCATTCGTCTGTCGGATTACGGGGCGCAGTTCAGGAGGACTTAGATTTTAATGAATTCCTCTCCGGGTTTTTTTTTTTTTTTTTTTTTCCCTTCAAGGCGGGAGATAGGCAACCGGAGGGGGCCCCTGTTGAACGCAGGTTGTTGTCTCTCTCTCACCCCCCCCCCCCCCCCCCCCAAACCGTGAGTTGGGGTGAGCACGCCCCCCCGTGGCGGGCTCCTCTCCGGTACTGGAGTGCCGTCACGCAGGGAGGCGCGGGCGCTCTCCGTGGCGCTGACATCCGCCGTTCCGCGATAAATCGAGTGTCTGGAGGAACAGCGTTTGTAAAACAAGACAAATAATGAATTATTGTTACGCCAAACTCACCGCCCCCCCCCACCTCCACCCAAACCCCCCCCCCACAACAGCCTCGCCCGCAACATCTGTATTCCGTTCCTATTTGTTGCCCGACGCGCCCCTCCCCGGCTCACTCCATCCATCTCCGTATCGTGGCGTCTATCTCGGTCCCCTGTTCCGGGGCCCGCTCTCTATCTGCATGCTGTCACTGAGCGCCGCGGTTCCCCCGTCCCCCCCTGTCCCCGTCCCCGTCCCCCCGTCGCTATCTCAGGACATGGATAACTTACCCCCCCACAAACCCCCCCAACACCCGCCCTCGTGCCTACCTCCTACATTAACCTCCACCGTGTTTCCATGTAAGGAGGCCAGCGCCCAAACCGACCGAGGGCGAGCAGGGATAGGACGTAAAGAGTGGGGGGGACTATGTCACCTCACGGCGCCACCTTGTGGATGTAGAATCCTGAGACAGGAGGTCATCGGGTTGAATACAACAATTATAAAGCATTAAACGGTGGCTCGGTGTTTGGCATGTTCTCCTCCCAATGCTGAGGGATACCAAGTCGGAATCCCGATCTGGGTGTAGTTTGCATGTTCTCCCCGCGTCCACATGGGTTTCCCCTCCGGGTTCTCCGGTTTCCTCCCGCAGTCAAAAAACATGTATTCAAGGTGAATTAGATGCTCAAAAATTGCCCCATATACAGTAGTGTCCCCCCTGTGATTTATTCACAATAATACACAACCTCGAGAGTCTTATTGCTTTTAATTAATAGTTAATAATCTGCACTTCTACGATGCAACCTAGTCCGGTTTCTAAAGTGAACGCTGATCGCAGAGTAACAGGATTCCGGTTCCTCTGTCAATCAACTCACTTTTCACTGCCATCTAGTGGGCGAATTACAGAACGCGGTTTATAAAAACGGTGCAACAGGTTTAGATCAACGATGCACATTTTATGATTTAATATAGTGTATTGTATTTCACGCGTTGTCACGAACGTGACGCGCTCGGGGAGGTGTGTGATCGTCCGTGATGTCACGGCCGGGCACACGGCTCAGCCAATCAGATTTAAGGAGCCGGAACGACCCGCTTTATACATGTCGTATGAAACGATCTCCCTTTTGAGGAACGTCGGGGCCCGTCCCTTAAGTTAGCGCCCCCCTTCCCGCCTCCACCCCCCACCCCGAGGTCTCCACCCCCCACCCCGAGGTCTCACCGCCTTGCGTCCTCTCCCTGCACTCTGCCAGATTCATTACCACTCGCAGAGGACGTATTAAGAGATGGCAGCATTAAGAGAGTCGTCCCGTATCTTAATTGAATCTGCACCCGCCCAACAGCGCCGCCGTCCTGTTTACCTGAAATATAAGCTACGGGAACATGGCCTCGCTGATAGAACACTGGCTTATTCATCCCAATCCTAATCCCGCCCGTCATTTCCTCACGGCAGGCGGATCCTCCCGCCCTAAGCCGCTGACCGGGTTCAGACTGATGGTCTCCGCAGGTCCGTTTTATGGGTTTTTTTTTTTTTTTTCGTGCGTTGGCAACTTTTTAGCTTAACAGCACGAGTGCAGAGATGTCATGTGACCTTTTAACTCTTCAACGTCCCACCTGGAGTTCTATTGGACCGGCGGTCCTGCGGGACGTCCTCAGTGGACTTATAGAGGTTTCCAATTGTTAAATACGGGTCACATGATCACCACACCATCTGCCCTGGGGATCCAGGTTCGAATCCCAATCTGGGTGGAGTTTGCATGTTCTCCCCGAGTCCGTGTGGGTTTCCGCCGGGTTCTCCGGTTTCCTCCCACAGTCCAAAAACATGGATTTAAGGTACATTGAATGTTTTAAATTGCCCCATATAGGGTGTGTTTGTGTGTGTGAGTGTGTGTCCAGTGATAGATTGGCACCCTGCCCAGCGCTGGGTGGAGTTTGCATGTTCTCCCCGTGTCCACGTGGGTTTCCTCCGGGTTCTCCGGTTTCCTCCCACAGTCCAAAAACATGGATTCAAGGTGCACTGAATGATTTAAATTGCCCCATATAGAGTGTGTCTGTGTGTGTGAGTGTGTGCCCAGAGATAGATTGGCGTCCTGTCCTGGGTCTATCTGCCAAGCGCCCAAAACTTTCTCCCCTGGATGGGAAAAAGGACCCACCCCCCCCCCCCCCCCCCCCCCGCGACCCTAGTAGAGAATAAAGCGGAAGATAATGGATGAATTAATTTTATTAAGGTTTGGCATGTTCTCCTCTCTGTGCTGGTTCGACTTCCAGGTTCGAATCCCAATCTGGGTGGAGTTTCCATGTTCTCCCCGTGTCTGCGTGGGTTTCCGCCGGGTTCTCCAGTTTCCTCCCACAGTCTAAAAACATGGATTTAAGGTACATTGAATGCTTTAAATTGCCCCATATATAGTGTGTGAGTAGATTGGCGTCCTGTCCTGGTTATATCTGCCCAGCCACCGAAACGTTCTCCCCTGGATGGGCATGGGGAACCCAGAGGAGGACATCCAGAGCCCTAACCAACCGCCGTTGAGGTTTATAACTAAACCAGCGACCTGCAGATGAATAAAAAAATTTGTTTGAAATGACGAATCATGGTGGCACGGTGGCTTAGTGGTTTAGCATGTTCTCCTCTCAGCGCTAGGGATTCTCGGTTCGAATCCCAATCTGGGTGGCGTTTCCA
>JAFMOC010000198.1:735000-802500 GCA_019802505.1 Corydoras sp. C115
ATGTAATCAGAGCTGAGATTGCTTTGATCACGTAATATATCAACTATCAAGTTGGGTGGGGGGGGGGGTTCCCCATGCCCATCCAGGGGAGAACATTTTTGGCGCTGGGCAGATACACCCAGGACAGGGCGCCGGTCCATCACTGAGCACGCACGCACTCACACAGACACACGCTATATGGGGCAATTTGGAGCATTCCATTCACCTTGAATCCATGTTTTTGGACTGTGTGAGGAAACCGGAGAATCCGGGTGGACACGGGGAGAACATGCAAAACTCCACCCAGATCGGGATTCCAACCTGGATCCCCAGCGCTGAGAGGCCAACACCCTCCGGGGTTCTCCGGTTTACACCCACAGTCCGAAAACATGGATTCAAGGTGAATTGAATGCTCCAAATTGCCCCATATTGTGAGTGAGTGCCCAGTGTTAGATTGGCGTCCTGTCCTGGGTGTATCTGCCCAGCGCCCGAAACGTTCTCCCCTGGATGGGCATGGAGAACCCCCCACCCCCCCACCCTAGTAGATGATAAAGTGGAAGATAATGGATGGATGTTGCAGGTGTGGGTGGGGCATGAGAGCATAGTGGTTTAGCATGTTCTCCTCTCAGAGTTGGGGATCCAGGTTCGAATCCTGATTTGGATGGAGTTTGCATGTTCTCCCCATGTCCACGGGGGTTCTCCGGTTTCCTCCCACAGTCCGAAAACATGGATTCAAGGTGAATTAAGGTGTATCTGCACAGCGCCCGAAACGTTCTCCCCTGGATGGGCATGGGGTTAGGGGCCTTGTCCAAGGGCACTTCAGTGGTAGTACCTAACGGGACCGGGAATCGAACCGGGGACCCTCTCAGGTTCTCTGTGTCAGAGGTAGCCTATGCGGGCCCTCAAGCGCGGGCCCTTCATACATGCAGACGTCACTTCGTATAAAAGCGTTCAGCGCAGTGAGGTGACGGCGTCCGAGTCTCGGCGTGTGTAATTAAAAACGTGTGCATTGGGGGGGGGTTGTGGGGGGGGGCCTTCGCACCCGTTCCCACCAGCGAGGATTGCTCTTTTAATTTTGCCGTCTGAAAGGTCACAGCCGCTGTTCTCGTTTTCCCCTTTAATTGATTCTTTAAACGCACCTCGCCGTGCGGCGGGAAGACGGAGCGTCGCCGCCGACTCTGCAGCTACAACGGAACGCCCGGCTGTTCAGCATGAGGTCAGCCGCCACGCCGCCGCACCGCTGCACCATTAAAGGTTATTATATAAATATTTAAATATATGCGCACATAAATTATACTTTTTTTTTTTATTATTATGATTATTATTTTTTTATTTATATTTATTTTTCCGCAGAATGTTTTCATTCGTAAATGGCTTTCGGGTTCGAATCCCGATCTGGGTGGAGTTTCCATGTTCTCCCCGTGTCCACATGGGATTCCTCCGGGTTCTACGATTTTCTCCCACAGTCCCAAAACATGGATTCAAGGTGAATTGGCTGCTCTAAATTGTCCCGATCTAAATTGCCCCATATTGTGTCAGAAAGTCAGAAAGTGTGTGAGGGAGTTTCCTCCCGCAGTCCAAAGACATTGATTCAAGGTGAATTGGCTGCTCTAAACTGCCCCATAGAGAGTGTCTGAGTGTATGCCCTGCGATAGATTGGGTGAAACGTTCTCTCCTGAATGGCCATGGAGAAATCCCCCCCCCACCCGCGACCCTGGTAGAGGACAAAGTGGAAGATAACGAGGAGGAGTTTGCATGTTCTCCCCATGTCCACATGACTTTACTCCGGTTTCTACGGGTTTCCTCGCACAGTCCAAAAAGCATGGATGTAAGGTGAACTGGCTGCTTTAAATTGCCCCATACAGTGTGTCTGATTATGTTGGTAAGGGTGTGTACAGTGATAGATTGGCACCTCTTCCCGGGCGCAGCGTTCTTTCATGGATGGGCATGGGGGACCCCCGTCTAAGATTTTTGACGAATGGTTCTTGAGCATGTTCTCCTGTTCAGTCTCTTGTTGCACGTCCTGTCCCCCCCGCCCGGGCGCTTTCAGTTTGACCTTGAATAGCCGAAGACTCCGGCCTTTCCCGTCACTGCGCCCGAAATAAATGAAGCGGCGGATTCCGTTATGATAAAAAAAGAATCATTCATAAACGAGTGCGATCACAATGTGCGGCCCCCTGACCCGGCCCCTTTACACTGAGAGCTTTTAAAGGGTACTTAAGAGGCGCAGTCGCAGTCACTCGTCACGGGCGGCGCCGTGCGTGGCGTAATGGCCGGAGATCAGACGTGCTCCGGGCTCCGCCGTGCCATTGACCCGCTCCTCAACCCTCCATCTCCACTTATCAGATCCCCGTCCCTCACTAATGCCCAGCATCCGTCACGCCGCCGACGCGCTCGCATCGCTCAGCACGCCAACAAAGACAGGACCAACAACGGAGGACAAAAGCCCCTCACCTCGGCCGGGACGCAGGCGCGCGGATTATTATTATTAGCAAATTGCTGGAGGCTTTTCATAAAGAGCCCTCGTTCTGGTCAAATAGGTTGAGTACTATCATCCAATCAAACACCTCGGAATCTCGGCGTAATGGACTCTTAACTGCTCTTAAAATGCAAATGCCGGAAGCAGAGCGCAGAGCCAATGAGAATTAAATTGCTGTGGTGAGAGAGAGAGACGGACTCGGGCCTGTTTGAATATAACGTATCTTTATATTATTAACATCATCATTATTATTATTATTATTATTATTATTATTATTATTATTATTATTATTTTATGACATGATGTAGTGGAGTACAGTTACGTGATTTATTCACAATAATACACGACCTCGAGTGTCTTACTGCTTTAATAAAACACTTACAAACTCACTATAATAACAAAAAAACATTAATAATAAAAATCGTTAATAATCGGATCTTCAGCGACGTGTTTTAGTCCGGTTTATAAACTGAACGCTGATCGCTGAGTAACAGGATTCCGGTTTCTCTAACGATCATACACTGTGAATGTGTTAGTTATGTGTGTGTGTGTGTGTGTGAGAGAGTTGTGTATGTGTGTGGGTTAGTTGTGTGATTTGTGTGAGTTGCCTGTGTGTGTATGAGTTGTGTGTGTATGTTGGTTATGTGTGTACTGTGTGTGGGTGTGTGTGTGTGTGTGTTAGTTGTGTGATTTGTGCGAGTTGTGTGTGTGTCTGTGTGAGTGAGTTGTGTATGTGTGTGTGAGTTGTGTATGTGTGTGTAAGAGAGTTGTGTATGTGTGTGTGTTAGTTGTGTGATTTGTGTGAGTTGCGTGTGTGTGTATGAGTTGTGTGTGTATGTTGGTTATGTGTGTACTGTGTGTGTGTGTGTGTGTGTGTGTGTGTGTGTGTGTGTGTGTGTGTGTGTGTGTGTGTGTTAGTTGTGTGATTTGTGCGAGTTGTGTGTGTGTATGTGTGAGAGAGTTGTGTGTGTGTGTGTGAGTTAGTTGTGTGATTTGTGTGAGTTGCGTGTGTGAGTGAGTGAGTTGTGTGTGTAAGTTGTGTGTGTGTGTGTTAGATATGTGTGTTCTCTGTGTGTGTGTGTGTGTGTGTGTGTGTGTGTGTGTGTGTGTGTGTGTGTGTGTGTAATGAATCTTTAGCTCCGCCCCCCGCTCCCCTGTCAGACTGTTTGTGTAAGCGGGGGTTGTGTTGTTGAAGCGTGGTTGCTCTGCGTCTCGGTTCGGTTCCGCGGCCGGCGGGGCAGGGTTCTCACAGTAAACACGGCGCGTCCATCGCAGGCTGAGGCTCTAATGTATTCATAAATCAAACCTGCGGACAGGCCTGTTAATTCCCTCTGATTCGTGCTGACGTGATGAGAACGCACCGCCGCCTCCCCCCACACCTCCATAGGCGTCAGACATTCTGATTACATCCCGCCCCCCCCCCCCACCCCACCCCCCCACCCTCCCTCCCCCCCCCGCCTCGGCCCGGTTCTGCTGATTCGTCAGAAATAAGCCGGGACGCCCGAAGTGTCTGTACGTAACACAATAATAAATTTATTTATTTAAATGAAGGGCGGTGGGCGGAGTTTTCACCGTGTTCAGGTGAGACCACTGAGCAGTGAGGTCATTACGTCAGACATGAGAGGCCCCGCCCCCCGCTGTCAACCTGACACCATGCACATGAGGTCCATCTGCCAATCTGCAATAACATCCCACTCCTGGACAAGGGTTAGGGGCCCCTGTTCAGGGGCCCACATTGCCAACGTCTGACAAACCCTCGATTGATGATTGACAACCCCCCCCCCCCCACTACTGAACATACTCATATTGGTTAAAAATACGAATAAGCTGAAACTTTGCACAATTGTTTATCGTGGATGACAACATGTGAATTAATAAAAAAAAAGACTAATTAATGGTACTAATGAACTAATTAGTGGTAATTCATAAATTTTCTTTTCTATGAATAAATTGCCAATTTTCTACTAAATTCTATACTTCACAAGTAGAATTATCCATCCATTATCTTCTGCTTTATCCTCTATTAGGGTCACGCAGGGGGGGGGGGGGGGGGGTTCCTCATGCCCATCCAGGGGAGAACATTTCGGGCGCTGGGCAGATACACCCAGGACAGGAGGGCAATCTATCACTGGGCACACACACATATACACAAACACACTCTATATGGGGCAATTTGGAGAATTCAATTGACTTGATCCATGTTTTTGGACTGTGGGAGGAAACCGGAGAACCCGGAGGAAACCCACGCGGACACGGGGAGAACATGGAGACTCCACCCAGATTGGGATACGAACCGGGATTCCCCATCGCTGAGAGGAGAACATGCCAAACCACTAAGCCACCGTGCAGCAAAGGCAGAATTAATTTAATATAAAGTCATTTTAAACGATATAGGGTGGTTTTTAAAACATATTTTATTTTATTTTTATTTAACTCTGTATGTGTGTTCCACTCGTTCACTCCGACACCCCCACCCACCAACCACCCATCAACCACCCACCACCCACCCACCCACCCACCAACCACCCACAACCCACCCACCACCAACCACCCACCAACCACCCACCACCCACCCACCCACCACCAACCAACCACCCACCACCCACCAACCACCCACCCACCACCAACCACCACCACCCACCAACCACCCACCAACCACCCACCACCCACCCACCACCAACCACCCACCAACCCACCCACCAACCACCCACCACCCACCACCCACCCACCACCCACCCACCCACAACACCCACCCACCACCAACCACCACCACCCACCAAACCACCACCACCACCCACCACACAAACAACACCACCACCCACCCACCACCAACCACCCACCAACCACCCACCACCAACCATGCAGCGCCCACAAGGTGGCGAATAAACCAACAGAAGAACATACAATTTAAGAAGTTCTGCACTCACCGAGTCCTCAGATGAACTCTGACCCCGGGTGATCCTATTGGCCGGTTGACCAGCCGCTCCATTAGTGTTTTATTAGCAGCAGCGTCGGTTTTCACCTCTTTTTTTCGTCACAGAACAACGTTCTGCAAACATCAATCAGGTGTGAGTGTATAATAAAGCAATACGATACGAGGGGGCGTGGCTTTAATCTGAATAAATCAATTAAAAAGGCGTTATTAGTCCCGACGTGTAGGTTAGTTTATTTATTCACGATACTCCACACTATAATAAAAACAAGGTTTGATTCATAAATTTGTTTATTAAAAAAAAAGTCGTTAATAATCCGGACGTTTGTGACGTAACCCAGTCCGGTGTTTTAAAAAGTGAACGCTGATCATGTTTCCGGTTTCTCCAGCAATCAAATACCGCCGCCTGGTGGCCACATCACAGAGCGCAGTTTGTAACACACTGAACGCCCGTGTTTTTCTGCCGCACAAAGTGGGCGGTGCCATGAGGTTAACGGATATCTGCACGACGACCTCACTCAACTGATCTAGCTTTTCCAATTTTTGAAAATGGACACCCGGACACTGCACATTCTGCACACGGGTGTCCTGCACGGAAACTTGGTGAGGAGGCGTCCCTCACTGAGGATTGGTCCTCACAAGGCTTCTTTCTTTAAAAAAAAAACAACAACAACTTAACAAGAAGTTTTGTCGCTTTCGCTTGCGGAACTTTGGGACAGGGGTGTGTCCAAACGTCACGGGGGTGCACGGGGGTGTGTCCAAACCTCACAGGAGCACACGGGGGTGTGTCCAAACCTCACAGGAGCGCATGGAGGTGTGTCCAAACCTCACGGGACAGCACGGGTGTGTGTCCAAACCTTACAGGAGCACATAGGGGTTGTGTCCAAACCTCACGAAATGGCACGGGGGTGTGTCCAAACCTCACGAAATGGCACAGGGGTGTGTCCAAACCTCACGAAATGGCACGGGGGTGTGTCCAAACCTCACAGGAGCGCATAGGGGTGTGTCCAAACCTCACAGGAGCGCATGGGGGTGTGTCCAAACCTCACGAAATGGCACGGGGGTGTGTCCAAACCTCACGGAATGGCACGGGGGTGTGTCCAAACCTCACAGGAGCGCATGGGGTTGTGTCCAAACCTCAGGGGATGGCACAGTGTGTCCAAACCAGGACATTATAAGTGAGTGTACTCAGGAATGAGAAAACTGTGAGCTGTCCCGTCCTCTTTATTATGCTAATACACTATCGATTACACGTTTCGGAACCCGAGCGGCTCGGCGCCCGCCGTCTCCCCACCGGGGGTCGCTCTCATCTGCATCTGGATCAATGGACTGCAGTAATAATTGTGATCTATTGCACAAACATTAAGGTGGCCGCTGACCTGAACAAGGCATAACCGCAGAGGCTGACCTGCGCCGAGGGGGGCGGCGGATTCCCCCGTTCTGCAAAGATAGAGCACAGTGGGGGGCCGGGGGGGGGGGGGGGGGGGGGCGGTGAGGACGAGGAGGGGGGGGATCGTGGTGGAGTAAGACATGGCCTGCTGCCTGTATGAATACTAATGTCTCTCCAGGGAAGCTGAGGGACGCTCTGAGGTTCAAAGACACGTACGGGTTCCTGAACAAGGTCCCAGAGCTGGGGATCCAGATTCGAGTCCCCCGAGTTTGCATGTTCTCCCCGTGGGTTTCCTCCCACAGTCCCAAAACATGAATTCAAGGTGATTTAGATGCTTTAAATTGCCCTATATAGTGTGTATAGTGTGTGCCCAGCGATAGATTGGTGTCCTGTCCTGGGTGTATCTGCCCAGCATCCGAAACGTTCTCCCCTGGATGGACATGGGGAACCCCCCCTCCCGCAAACCCCAATATTAATTAGTGATTATGGAGTTCAGTTCTCCAGACTTTCAGAGGCAGCACATGGATTCAAGGTGATTTGGCTGCTCTAAATTGCCCCTATATAGTGTGAGTGTCCAGATATAAGTTGCCACCCTTTTCTGGGTGTATCCGCCCAGCGCCCCAAACGTTCTTCCCTGGAAGTGCATGGGGAACCCCCCCCCAAAACCCCCCAATCCCTTTCATCTCCCCAACCCCATTTCAGAGGCGGCACGGTGACTTAGTGGTTTTAGCATGTTCTCCTCTCAGCGCTGGGAATCCAGGTTCGAATCCCCAATCTGGGTGGAGTTTGCATGTCCTTCCCGTGTCCACGTGGGTTTCCTCCGGGTTCTCCAGCATCCTCCCACAGTCCAAAAACATGGATTCAAGGTAAATTGAAAGCTCTAAATTGTGGGTTACGATGGGTTTTGGCGCAGCGTGCTCGGGCGATCATGTGACCGCGTTTGGTTCGGAGCTCGTTTTATTTACCAACGTAACGCAGAACGAACGAACGAACGAACGAACGAACGAACGGCGAGGCGCCAAACTCTGTAACCAAAGCCAGCCGCCGAAAGAGCCGAGGATTAGCGCTGCGAGAGAGCGAGAGAGAGAGAGAGAGAGAGAACGAGGGAATGAGGATGCATCTTCTATCCTCGTACACATCGCTGCTTTCTTTAGTTGAATCTAATTGGCCGGCGTCCGCGTCCGGCCCTCGGGCCGAATCTACGGAACACTTTAAACATTTAAAGCAATTTCTCACGGCACATTCGAGGTCGGAAAACGCGGCCCGAGCGAGTGAGCGAGCGAGCGAGCGCCAACGAGGCCGGCGGTGCGTGACTCGCCCGGCTCCTCGGCTGCGGGAGAAGCGCCCTCAGGAGGAGGCCGGAGTCTGGCTGCCGGGACGAGCCGAGCGGCCTCTAATCCCCAATCCCTGTTTGAAATGCAGAGCCAGGGTCAAGGATTACAATAAACTCTGATTATCAAATAATGCATGCATTCTTATTCCAACAGAGCATCTCGTACCGGCACCTCCGGAATACTGAGCGAGGGGGGGAGGGGGGGGCAGGGGGGGGACTTCAAAGAGTGAAAGCAAAGAGAGAGAGAGAGAGAGAGAGAGAGAGAGAGAGAGAGAGAGATTTGCTGCAACAGTCTGCCTCCTGATTCATTCCTCTCATCTGAGAGCTGGAGTATCTTGGTTCTTACAAAATATCTCATCTCATCTCATTGTCTTACGCTTTGGACCCATACACCCAGGACAGGGGGGCAATCTATCACTGGGCACACTCACTAACACAGACACACTCTATATGGGGCGATTTAGAGCAGCCAAATCACCTCGAATCCATGTTTTTTTGGACTGTGGGTGGAAAACCGGAGAATCCGGAGGAGACCCACGCGTACACGGGGAGAACATGGAAAGTCCATGCAAAAGTTGGGGGGGGGGAGGTTTCCCCATGCCCATCCAGGGGAGAATGTTTGAGGCGCTGGGCAGATACACCCAGGACATTATGTACACTATATGGGGCAATTTAGATTGGGGCAATTTAGAGCATTCAATTTACCTTGAATCCATGTTTTTGGACTATGGGTGGAAACCGAAGAACCGAAGAAGAGTGAAAGCAAAGAGAGAGAGCGAGAGAGAGAGGAACTTGCTGCAACAGTCTGCCTCCTGACTCATTCCTCGCATCTGAGAGCTGGACTATCTCGGTATCTCGGTTCTCCAGCACAAAATATCTCATTGTCTTACGCTTTGGACCCATCCAGGGGAGAACGTTTTGAGCGCTGGGCGGATACACACGGGTCAGGGGGGCAATCTATCATTGGGCACACACACTAACACAGACGGACTATATGCGGCGATTTAGAGCAGCCAAATCACCTTGGATCCATGTTTTTTTGGATTGTGTGTGGAAAACCGGAGGAGACCCACGCGGACACGGGGAGAACATGCAAAAATGCTGAGGATGTGAACGTCCCCACTGTGAGACCAATACAGGTTTGGATTACCTTTTTTGCAAGTTAATTAAAAAAATGTAATTGAATTCGTCCGAAGCGACTTACAAGTATCCCAAGTTGGTTGGGGGTCAGAGCACAGGGTTGGTACAGCACCCCCTGGAGCAATGAGGGTCAAGGACCCACATTGGTAACTTTATAGGACCTGGGATTGGAACCCAAGACGTACCGAGTGATAGACCACTGAGCTGCCACGCCCCCAATTAACGCAATTAAGTTAAAAAGCCAGAATTGTTTGCGTGTAGACGTGTGTTTGTGCGTGAAGCTCCGCCTGCTGACGGATGGCCGCGGTGTTCGGTTCTCTGCCGGGTCACCGGACTCCCCGCCCCATCGCTCTGAATAGAACCGAAAAGCCCTTGAGCTGACCCCCGTCACGCCGGCAGGCCGGATCAGACAATGTGTCAGGGACAAAAGACGAGCGCTTCAGCCCAGAGACAAAGAGCGAGACAGAGCCGAGGGAAGCGGAGAACGCCGAATGAGAACGCGGGGCGTTCCGACGCCAAGAATGCCGAGGTCTCCGATGTTAACGTACCATTGTGCTCGCCGGGAGCTCATTGGCTCCCCGTTTGCTCGGGACCGAGACGCTCAGGCCGAGCCGAGCCGCTCCATCGACGGCACGAGGGCGAGAGGGACGGCGACCGGGACGCCAGCCGGCGGAGTGGAACCTCCGGCCAAAGCCTGTTAACGAAGGGCTTAACGAGGGGCGGAGTTACTGGAACCGGCTCGCTCTCGTTCTCACCTGCTCTGAGGAGGCCATTTTCTCACCGACGGGTAATTAGTAAGAAAAAAAAAAACAACAACAAAAGGTGAGCCGGCCCGTTTCCCGGGCCTCGCGGCAACATGGACGCAGCGGGCGGCGCGGAGACGTGTGAACGCAGCATTCGGGACGGTGGCGTGTTAACTGAAGTCGACGAGGAGCAGGAAGCTTTCTGTTTCAATTCTGTTTATTAATAACAGAAAAATAAAATCACCGGCTTTGTTTTTTTAAAATTCGGAATCTGGACCGCTGAGACACGTGAGCAATAAATAATAAAAATAAATGTTATTGTTGAGAACCATTCTTATCATTTATAATAAAAATAAACTGTTTTTTAGGTGCAGCTCCTGGTTTTCTTGACTTGTCGTTCATTTCATGTTGCCAATCCATGGTGGCTTAGTGGTTTAGCATGTTCTCCTCTCAGCACTAGAGATTCCCGGTTCAAATCCCAAACTGGGTGGAGTTTCCATGTTCTCCCCGTGTCCGCGTGGGTTTCCTCCGGGTTCTCCGGTTTCCTCCCACAGTCCAAAAACATGGATCAAGGTCAATTGAATTCTCAAAAATTGCCCCATATAGAGTGTGTCTGTGTGAGTGAGTGTGTGTCCAGTGATGGATTGGCACCCTGTCCTGGGTCTATCTGCCCAGCACCCGAAACTTTCTCCCCTGGATGGGCATGGGGAACCCCCCCCCCACGACCCTAATAGAGGATAAAGCGGAAGATAATGGATGAATGAATGAATGTTGTCAATCGCTTCTTTTACACCAACCAGCTGTAAGGTAACAGACGCTGACAAAGTTCTAAAATAAAGAACTTAGAAATAAATTAAATTAATTTAATTTAATTTATTTTTATATATATATATATATATATATATATATATATATATATATATATATATATATATATATATATATATATATAAAGGGCTGCACAGTGGCTTAGTGGTTTAGCATGTTCTCCTCTCAGCACTAGGGATTCCCAGTTCGAATCCCCATCTGGGTGGAGTTTCCATGTCCTCCCCGTGTCCGCGTGGGTTTCCTCCGGGTTCTCCGGTTTCCTCCCACAGTCCAAAAACATGGATCAAGGTCAATTGAGTTCTCCAAATTGCCCCATATAGAGTGTGTCTGTGTGAGTGAGTGTGTGCCCAACGATAGTTTGGCGTCCTGTCCTGGGTGTATCTGCCCAGCGCCCGAAACTTTCTCCCCTGGATGGACATAGGGAACCCCCCCCACCTACCCCTAGTAGAGGATATATATATATATATATATACCAAGTTCTCCTCTCAGCGCTGGGGACTCCTGGTTCAGCATATATACTGTATATAAAACTCATTACCAACATTAACAAAACACACACACACACACACACACACACACACACACGTCCTTGAAGACGATCTTTTTTCACTTCCATTAATCAAAGTGCATTCGGACCTTAAGGTGCACGACAGGCCCAGAGCAAAGACTTTTAAAACTCAGCTGTATAAAGAGTCCACGCGCTCCGTACAGGTTTATTTAAAATATTCCTAAAATAAAAATAAAAACGTCTGAAAGGTGAAGATGGAAGTGTATTCCATCATGTGATTGGTTAGAGGGTGAGGTGGATGGCAGGAGACTGACGGAGTCAGAATAACAGAATCTGCATCTCATTCTGAACTGTCTGAGGGGCTCAGAGTCACACTATGGTTCCCTGGTTCCAGTATAGAGTTCCATGCTTTTGACGTTGCACAAATGTGCTACAATGCCATCTAGCGGCGGAAAGAATTATAACCTCTCCATCAACCGATTCTTATGAAGAATCATGCACATATAAATATTTATAATGTATATTAATACACATAGATATGTTTTTCTATGCAGCGTCCAGATGTGTCCATACAGATAAGACGTCCAAAATGCAGAAGGCAAAACGCAGAGACTGTACAAGTCCTGACCTACAACGCACCGTCGCACGGTCGAGCAGGTTGGAGACGGTCCACACGGCCGTTCATTAAGACCCCGCACCCGAGAACGCTTTAATTAAAGCCCACGGACCTGCGGATGACCCGACATAACGTTTTAGTGGAGCGGCGTGGAGCTGTGTGATGGATTCATTACGGAAGGTGGACGACTTCGACCTGCTTAATGCACACTGCGGCGCAGCGCTGCCTCCTTAGCCGGCCTGGTGGCCGTTTTTAGGGATTTGAGGATCCTGCGCCAATGGGAGTTCCAGAGGCTGGTTCTTAGAGAAGACAAAATACAGACCGAGATCTAAGATTAAAAATGTAAAATGGATACTAACAAATATCCATCCATCCATTATCTTCCGCTTTATACTCTATTAGGGTCGCGGGGGGGGGGGGGGGTCTGCCCATCCAGCGGAGAACGTTTCGGGCGCTGGGCAGATACACCCAGGACAGGACACCAATCTATCACTGGGCACACACTCACTCACATTCACACACTCTATATGGGGCAATTTGGAGAACACAATTGACCTTGATCCATGTTTTTGGACTGTGGATTAAACCGGAGAACCCGGAGGAAACCCACACGGACACGGGGAGAACATGCAAACTCCACCCAGATTGGGATTCGATTCTGAGAGAAGAACATGCTAAACCACTAAGCCACCGTGTCGTCCACAAACAAATATTTAATATGAATATCAAACATCAAAGGTAAGAGAGAAAAAAGATGAAAAGTGGGAGGAGCCAAGACTAATGCTGCTGTATTATTCATCAGCATGCTTGGATTTGTTGATGTGTGTTTTGAATACTGAGTGATAATCAACTTTACGTTCAAGGCCTTTATTTATAGAGCACAGCTGTGCACTGTTATAAGCCTTTAAACCCTCAAAGAGACAGCGGCAAGACAAAACTCCCCGTTATGCTGATATTTTAAGGAAGAAACCTTGTGAGGACCGAGGCTCAGTGGGGGACAGCATCCACAGTGTACAAACCGTGTGGTGATCATGTGACCCGTATTTAACAATTGTAAAACTCTATAAGTCCATTGGAGGCGTCCTGCAGGACCGCCGGTCCAATAGAAATCCAGGTTCCGTCCGGTAATCGTCGTCCAACCACGGATGAAGAGCTGACCACGCCTCCAGGAAATGAGGCGACGCCTCAAAAGAAATGCCGTTAGAGCTAATAAAGCACCGTAATTAATTAATAACCCGAGTTTGATTGATGCAGTGCATCATGTGACTAGAGCAGCAGAACTCAAAGGGGCAGATCCTGCAGGGTACTTAGTTGAGAGGGCTCCCTGGAACATCCTCGTTGGTGCCACGCCCTCACAACGTCTTCGAAAAGTGTTTTTATTCTTTGATTTTGAGAATGTCGGTCCGGCCCGTTTTTATACTATAGTATAGTTATAGTTATAGTTATAATAATCGTCGTGCCCGCGGTTCTTCAGCGGAACCATGGATGACGAGCTGACCACGCCTCCAGGAAATGAGGTGACGCCTCAAAAAAACAGCCATTACAGCTAATAAAGCACCGTGATTAATTAATAACCCGAGTTTGATTGACACAGTGCATCATGTGACTCCAAAATCACTGACTAGAGCAGCAGAACTCAAAGGGGCAGATCCTGCAGGGTACTTAGTTGAGAGGGCTCCCTGGAACAGCCTCATTTCAGTGCCACACCCTCACAACGTCTTCGGAAAGAAGTGTTTTTATTCTTTGATTTTGAGAATGTCGGTCCGGCCCACGTTTTTATACTATAGTTATAGTTATAGTTATCGTTATAATATAGCGGAACCATGGATGAAGAGCTGACCACGCCTCCAGGAAATGAGGCGACACCTAAAAAGAACAGCTGTTAGAGCTAATAAAGCAGAGTAATTAATTAATAACCATACGAAAGACGTCCAGTCCACGTTGAGCAGCATCCAGCAAAATGGGTCAGATATAAACGGAGGTAACTGGGGCGGAACCATGTTTTTGGTATCAGGGTGAATGAATGGGAGTGTACACACACACACACACACACACACACACACACACACACACAGCCTATTCTCACCCTATATGCTTGTTGCATAAATGAAGCATCTCCCGGAGGCGGCCATCTGCTTGGTATCATTCACGGAGGAGACAGTGATTGGAACCCAAATGGGTGAGACTGTACACCACTCCAGTTTCAATACAGATGTCAGAATTGTCAGCCTGCCCTTTCTCTCTCTCTCACAGCTGGCGGAACACACACACACACACACACACACTCCTCGGATGCAAAACACACACACACATCCCCATCCCCGGCCATCTCCTCAGAAAAAAAAAAAAAAAAAGACCCCGTCTCCCTGGAAAACATTCTCCCCTGCTGATTAAAATAACTTTTTTTGCGACTGGTGGGAAGAGTGGAGGTATTTGGAAATAAATATTCCCCCAGGGAAATGATGTGCAGCTGGGGCTCGCCGAAAAATGCCTTATCTGCCTCCCCTATTTCCCCGCTCTTTATCGAGGCCTGACACTTGTGCTGCTCGGGTAATCAGAGCGCCCGGTCGCCATAAAGGCAGCCTGCATTCTAATCTGAACTGTTGCATATCTAATACTAATTGGAATCCTGCAACTGGGTCACCGTCATTGTTTTTCAAGTACTGTCAAGTCCGGGGGGGGTGGGGTGTGTGGGGGGGGGGACGTCACGACGACGACACGACGACATATGAAACCGAAATTATACCCCGGCACAGGCCGCCTGATTGAACCCTCTCTCGGCCGCTGATGTGCTCTCATCCGTCCTATTAAAATATTCAATCTGCGGTCCCCCGGTCTGAAGGGCCGCGCAGACAAAGAGGCCCCCGTCAGCCCCTCTCTTCCTTCCTTTCTCTCGGCCGTCCTCCCTGTCCGTCAGTCGTTCTGCGCCTCGCTCTAATTAGAACTCGCTCCTCCGCGCTGACGTTTTGGGGTTGCCGTACGTCGGCCGGACGTTTTTTTTTAGGCGGCCCGAAAACGGCGCAACGGCTCCCGTCCGATTGGACTCCCGAGGCACGTCCAATCACGCGGCTTATGGAGTGACACGCCGATTTCCAGAAATGAATACCCGATCGACCGCGGCGCGGCCGTTTGATCCGAGGCCGGACGCCGCGCTCTTTAATTCGCCTGCTGACGGGCCGAGGTGGGGATGCGGCTGCTCGGCCAATTTAGCCACTAATTAACCGAGGCTGTCGCTGACGAGCGTGATGGGAACAGGCCCGGATTACGGCGTTCGGTTTACGGAGAGGGTGTAAAGACAGCATGATCCCATCGGCGGACGCTCGTTATGATAATAATAATAATAATAATAATAATAATAATATTTATTGGACTTTAAGGATGGACTGCTTTGATTTTTCTGCTTATAAAATGTTTAAAACGAGTTGAACTTCAGAACATTAAAAGTCCTCGACCAGCGAACATCCAACAAGTGTTTGATTAGTGAGTAAATTAGTTTATTAATTTATTAATTTTAGGAAGATATTTAGTCAGAGAAACGCAATAACATTCTGCCACCTCATAAGAATGAACGATAATTCATAAAAATTACAACAACGTATCACAAATTATTATTATTATTATTTTTTTTTTTATTATTATTATTATTCTGTTGGACCAGCGGGTTTGCGGTTCTGCAAAAGATCGTTACTGCTGAGAACACTGAGCTCTTTTATTTTCAGCAAAATTAATATATATATATTTTTAATATAGAGCTAATCTGTAGATTATCATCATTCATTCATTCATAGAGCCGGGGGGGGGGGTTCCCCATGCACACCAAGGGAGAACGTTTCAGGTGCTGGACAGATACACCCAGAACAGAGCACCAATCTGTGTCTATCAAATACACACACACACTCTATATGGGGCAATTTGGAGCATTCATTTCACCTTGATTCCATGTTTTAGGACTGTGGGAGTAAACCGGAGAACCCAGAGGAAAGCCACGCAGACACGGGGAGAACATGGAAACTCCACCCAGGTTGGGATTTGAAGGTGGAATGCCCAGCAGTGAGAGGAGAACATGCCAACCACTAAAGCACCCTATAATAATAATAATAATAATAATAATAATAATAATAATAATAATAAGTTGGATGAGTCCTCCACCGAGCCTCGGTCCTCACAAGGTTTGTATCAGGGAGGGATTATTTAGTCCACTGTCACTTTGGTATGTTCTCCAAAGATTTAGGTTTATTACAAACATTTTTTAACTATGAATAAAAGAAATTGTACGTAAACATTATTATTATTATTATTATTATTATTATTATTATTATTATTATTACTATTCTGGCCTCTGAAGTTGGATGAGTCCTCCACCGAGCCTCGGTCCTCACAAGGTTTGTTCGTTATAAAACTGAAATACCAAGGAGGGATTATTATTATTATTATTATTATTATTATTATTATTATTATTATTTATTGGATTATATATTCCACTTTGACTTTGGTATGTTTTTGGTATGTAGGTTTATTTTTAAAAAAAAATCTAAATCTAAATAAAAAAAAAACATGTATGTAGACTTTATTATTATTATTATTATTATTATATATTTTTATTGCTAGCTGTTTACGGAGCACCAACAGCGAAGTGCACAATCAAACACCGCTCTCATGCATAACATTAATCTAACATATGCGACGTGCTAAACGAATGTTGATGTATAATATTTAGACAGATGCTCGCGTCGTGTGAGTGGAATACATTACCTCCACCATATGTCAACACGCGCCGCCTCTTTCTCGAACGCGCGGGTGCGAAGCGATGCGCCGGCCCCATCTCTCCGAACCGTAAACCGGCCCGTTTCCGGCGCCCGACCTCCCGACTTCCGCGTCTTCACGGAAACGGGGCGAGCGCGTGGCGGGGGCGACGCGAGGCGACTCGAGCGTCTGATTTTCTGCGTCTCTCAGCACGACGCCCGGCGCCGAAAATGGTATTTGGAGACAAACAACTTCATTCCGCCGTGCGTCTGTAATTAGCTGCGGAATTAGCGCCGCTGACGGGCCTCCATAGATCAGCGGGGCCCTCGGGGGAGGCCGGCGGGAGCGCGCGAGCCGCATTTCCAATTATTGTGTTGAACTGCTAATTTAGTTATTGTGCCGCGCGTAATTGTGATGGGTATTGGGTGTGCGATTCAATTTGTTTTAAATATTTGTGGGCCGGCGGATCGGTAATGGAGCTGACCTATCTGGCGGCCCAGTGTGAAAGTAAGAGAGGAAAAAACAAAGGGAAGAGACTACAAAGATCTCCACTCTCTCTCTCTCTCTCTCTCTCTCTCTCTCGCAGTCTCTCTCTCTCTCGCAGCCTCTCTCGCCCGTGCTGCCTCCCTCGCTCCCCCTCGCTCGGTGCCTCGGTTTGATCTGCCTCATCCCTCTTAAGACTGTTGAAGTTAAAAAGCTTGAAATTCACAAAATAGCACTTTGATCAGAGACGGGAGGAAAGCATCGCGCATTAGAGCCGAGAACATTCGGGGCTTCAGTTTAAAGATAAGTGTGGGGGGGGCGGTGGCGTGGGGGGGGGGGGGTCACGTATAGGCGCTGCGTCGGGTCACTCAGTTTGCACTCGTCACGTGTCCTGATGGAACGGCGGGGACGGAGGTACCGCAAACTTCAAGTCATTCATTTATCTAGAAATTTTTTTTTTTTTTTTAGAATAGTATGTCGTCGCAATGTATTATAGAACCTTTAAACCCCCAAAGAGCAAGACGGAGGGACGGCGGCAAGACAAAACTCCCTGTCGCGTTGATATTTGAAGGAAGAAACCTGGTGAGGACCGAGGACCTTGAGCTGGGGGGCCGCATCAACAGGCTACAGATGGTGTGGTGGTCATGTGACCCGTATTTAACGATTGTTAAAAGTCCATCGAGGGCGTCCTGCAGGACCAATAGAAATCCAAGGTTTCATCCGGTAATTCCTTGTAGGACCAACAAAGAGCTGACCACACCTCCAAAGAAATTTTGGTTGACACAGTGCATCATGTGACTAGAGCAGCAGAACTCAAAGGGGCAGATCCTGCAGGGTACTTAGTGAAGGGGTCTCGCTGGAACAGCCTCGTTTCAGCGCCACGCCCCTCACAACGTCTTTGGAAAGTGTTCTTGGTTCTTCAATTTTGAAGATGATGGAAAAACATCCACCACAGAACGTGGAACACGCCCGACTTCCAACTTCCAAAGTCTTAACGGAACGGACATCAACAAACATTACCGCATTCTGTCTCATTTTTGTCGATCTCAGCGCGACGGTTTTGTCTTGGTTTCTTACTGGCTGTTTTTGTCTCTTAATAAATCCTTAGTGCCTGTTTGCCCCATTTTATCCTTAGTGCCTGTTTGCCCCATTTAATCTTTCGTGCCTGTATTTGTCTCTCAATAAATCCTTAGTGCCTGTTTGCCCCATATAATCCTTAGTGCCTGTTTGCCCCATTTCATCCTTAGTGCCTGTTTTTGTCTCTCAATAAATCCTTAGTGCCTGTTTGCCCCATTTTATCTTTATTGCCTGTTTGCCCCATTTAATCCTTAGTGCCTGTTTGCCCCATTTATTCTTCAGTGTTTATTTTTGCCCTGTTTAGTCCTCAGTGCCTGTTTGCCCCATTTAGTCCTTAATTGGGACTCCATCCCTCCACCCAGATTGGGATTCAAACCTGGAATCCCCAGCGCTGAGAGGAGAACATGCTAAACACTACATTACCACCCTATATTAATAATAACAGTAATAACAATAACAATTATAATAATAATAATAATAATAATAATAATAATTATTATTATTATTATTATTATTATTATTATTATTATTATTATTATTATTATCATCTCACACTCTTAACACTTCCTGATCTCTGTAGTTGAGTCCTCCACCGAGCTTCGGTCCTCACAAGGTTTGTGGAGAACCCAGTGGAAACCCATGAGGACATGGAGAGAACATGCAAACTCCACCCAGATTGGGATTCGAACCTAGAATCCCCAGTACTGAGAGGAGAACATGCCAACCACTACCCCACCGTGCCGCCCTCCACCGACACAATTGCTTTCTGTCGCAGCAGCGCCTCCTATTGTCCGTGCAGCTCATCAGCTCCTTGTTATCTCAGATGAAGGTCAGTTGTTGGCGTTGCCAGCGCTGTTCCTGACCGTTTGCGTCTCATCCTCATGGTCCGACCCGTCTCAGCGTCGCCGAGGGCCGCGGGCCGCTCCGCTGAGGGCCGCGCCCGCTCCGCGCTTTCATGTTATTTATTTCGGAGGTTGTTCGGTGATCCTGTGTGAACCCGAGGTCAGTTTGAAAGGCTCGGACCTGAATGAAGCCTCTTCAGCGTCCCTCTCTGCGCTTTGATAGCTCCCTCGCTACCTCGCACGCCCGCCCGCCCGTCCGCCCGCCGAACGCACGCCGTCTATTTACACCTGCCGTCTTTGATCATCAATTACGATCTCCTTTGATTCGCGCCGCCTCAATCGGGCCTCCGCGCGCATTCATGTCCCGTTTGTTTTCAGCGCTGACTCAAACGAGCGCTTTAAAAAACACGGCTCGGCCTTTTCTCCTCCACGCTCAGATGGAACGTCAGAACGTTAGAACCGCGCCGCCGCCTCACGCTCGCCACGCCCACAAACTAAAGACCACCGTCTTCACAGGACTCTGATCCACCACCGAATTTAAGTTTCTGTTTTGACTCATAAATATTCAATCAGTGTTGCAGTCTGTTCTGTCTCCACACGGCCGCGCAATCACCTTATCATAACATTTATAATAATATTTATCATAACATTTATAATAATATTTATAATAACATTTACAATAACATCCAGTTTAGACCTTAGTTCCTGTTTTTGTTGTGTTTAAGCCTTAGTTCCTGTCTTTGTTCCCTTTAGACCTTAGTTCCTGTTTAGACCTTAGTTCCGGCTTTTGTTTTGTTTAAGCCTTAGTTCCCATTGACAGTCCTTAGTTCCTGTTTTTGATCTGTTTAGACGTTAGTTCCTTTTTTAGACCTCAGTTCCTGTTGTTTTGTTTAAGCCTTAGTTCCCATTAATAGACCTTAGTTTCCGTTTTTGTTTTGTTTAAACCTTAGTTCCTATTTAGACCTTAGTACTAGTTCCTTGGATAAAAGCGTCTGCTAAAAGATCTTAGTTCCCAATGACAGACCTTAGTTCCTTTTTTTATTTTGTTTAAGCCTTAGTTCCTATTGACAGACCTTAGTTCCTGATTTAGTTCCTTCATACATTATCTCCTGTTTATGTTCTGTTTAGATATTGGTTCCTGTTTTAGTTCCATTCAAACATTGGTTCCTGTTTTACATTTACATTTACATTTAGTCATTTAGCAGACGCTTTTATCCAAAGCGACTTACAAATGAATGGAACTGTTTTAGTTCCATTCAAACATTGGTTCCTCTTTTTGTTCTGTTCAGACATTGATTCCTGTTTTTGTTCTGTTCAGACATTAGTTCCTGTTTTAGTTCTGTTCAGAAATTGGTTCCTAATTTTGTTCTGTTCAGAAATTGGTTCCTGTTTACGTTCTGTTCAGACATTGGTTCCTGTTTATGTTCTGTTCAGACATTGGTTCCTGTTTACGTTCTGTTCAGACATTGGTTCCTGTTTACGTTCTGTTCAGACATTGGTTCCTGTTTTAGTTCTGTTCAGACATTGGTTCCTGTTTACGTTCTGTTCAGACATTGGTTCCTGTTTACGTTCTGTTCAGACATTGGTTCCTGTTTTAGTTCTGTTCAGACATTGGTTCCTGTTTACGTTCTGTTCAGACATTGGTTCCTGTTTACGTTCTGTTCAGACATTGGTTCCTGTTTACGTTCTGTTCAGACATTGGTTCCTGTTTACGTTCTGTTCAGACATTGGTTCCTGTTTTAGTTCTGTTCAGACATTGGTTCCTGTTTACGTTCTGTTCAGACATTGGTTCCTGTTTCCGTTCTGTTCAGACATTGGTTCCTGTTTCCGTTCTGTTCAGACATTGGTTCCTGTTTACGTTCTGTTCAGACATTGGTTCCTGTTTTAGTTCTGTTCAGACATTGGTTCCTGTTGGATCTATGAATCATGTGAGATCTTGATTCTTTATTTTAATGTCTGGTGTTTTATGGATTTGTGGAAATGTCTTGTTTTTTTTTTTGTTTTTATTTATATATTTTTATAATTTAATATATAAAGTAAACGCAGTCACGCGCTCAGTTCGCTGAACACACATCCCAAACCTCGGTGCCTCGTTCAGGTCGCGTGCAGCAAAAAAAAAAAAAAAAAACTAAACCACATACATTTCTATCTGAGTAAGTTTAATAAAAGCAGCCTGGGGGGGGCGTCACAGCTCAGCACCCGACACGCAAGAATATCAGCGTCCACTCTGCGGCCGCCGGACCGAGTCCTTTTATTAGTGTGCCTCGTTGTCCCGGCGGTAACCGCACACACAGCGGCGGGCGGGCGGGCGGGCGGGCGGAGGCGGGCGGAGGGCCGTACGTCAGGCGTGCAGCCGCCCGTCGGCGCGTCCGTCATTAATCCGCCGATGATGGATGACTCGCACGGCCGAGAGAACGAGCCGCGAGTGCATGAGCGCCCGTCGCTCTCGCATGTATATATCTCTATATCTATATATCCCTCGCCTCCCCTAGCTTTTATCATTTTTATTCTTCCTCCTCCTCCTCTTCCTCACAAAATAAATCCTGATTGAAGGTGCGCGGAAGTCCGACGAGGAACCGGGGGAGCCCGGGGCCCGAGCAGGAGGCTTCTGCCGTCCCTCAAATCAAATCAATTTGGAGACGCGCTCAGGTAATTGGTTTCTAAACAGAATTCTGTCACGACCGTCTGCGGCCGCTTTCCATTTGGCGCCGGCGTGAAAATAACTCGCTGCGCCGAGATGACAATAAAATCGCCTCGTCCCTAATTCCGTCCAATCAGACGGCTAAGATGCTGCCGCCGCCGCCGCTCGCCGGAGTCGCGGACATCTGCATTCAAACGCACGCCGGCGGAGTCATCGGAGACACGAGACGCACGGCGGGAACCAGCGGAACACTTTACCGAGGACTGCGGGGCCATGCGACCGGCATCACGCTACGCGACTTCTGTCACGTACTTACAAAAAATATGTTACGTTTATATATTAAATAATATAATGTAACGCGTTCTCTTCTCAGCACGGGGGTTCGAATCCCGGTTTGCATGTTCTCGCCGTGCCCACGTGGGCTTCCTCCGGGTTCTCCGGTTTCCTCCCACAGTCCAAAAACATGGAATGAAGGGAAATCGAATGCGCTAAATTGCCCCATATAGAGTGTGGGTCCATGTGAGTAAGTGTGATAGATTGCCCCCCTGTCCTGGGTGTATCTCCACAGCATCCTAAATGTTCCCACTGGATGGGTATGAGGAACGCCCCACCCACCCCCGTTCCAGTAAAGGATTAAGTGGAAGCTAATGACTGAATAAATATAATATGATAAACTGTTTTTTTTTGTTCCACTACGTTGTTTATTAGTTCCTCTGATGGTTCCTGTTCTCCGGTGGATCCCAAAAAAACACCACGGTGTCCATGTGTTCCTCGAAATGATCAGACATAAATAATGATCTGCTGGTGGAACCTAAAAATTTCACTTGTTTATTTAAAAAAAAATTATTGTCAACTATCGAGAACCAAACTCACAAGGTGATGAAATGCAACATCATTTGTTTAATCCTGTATTAGGGTCACGGGGTGGGGCAGGGCAGGGTTGGGGGAGAAGGCAGGGCGGGATGGGGTGGGGTACCCATGCCCCTCTAGTGGAGAACGTCTGGGGGCGCCGGGGCGCCAAGCCAATTCTGGAAGTGCAACGTAATCGTCTCTGGTCCTCTCAAAGAGACGAACGTGGTGACATCACCACGACAGACCAGCGTTACCAAGGCGACAGGAATCCCCCAACGCTGGGGGCATGTTGACGACTGAAATCATCAATTCAGGGCAAACGGTCGCCGTCCAAATGTTCGGGTCAGGGCGGCGTTTCAGGCAAATTGCTTCCCTTTGGAATTGTGAGTACATCTTCGGCCTCGGGGTCCCCCGACGGCCCTCCTGACTACCTCAGCCCCACACAGCCAGTCGACCTCCCGGTGGGGGTGTACACGGAGGCCTGCGCGGTGTGACTCTCCCCCGGCTCTTTCCTTCCGAAACAGCCCCAGGGGGAGTCGCACGGCGGGCCCGGACCGTGTCGAAACGCGACGGCGTCAGCAGAAAGCGCCTTTCCCGCGGCACCTCGGGAGACGAGGCCAGCGGCCCCCGTAATGACGGTACAAATGCAGCGCCACGCTGAGATGATAGACTCGTCGCCGGCGCTCCGGCTCGCGCCTTCAAACGCCGGCGACGCTAGGAGGGAGGAGATAGGAAGAGCGGGCGGGAGGAGACGGCGCGGGGGGGGGGTGGAATGAGGGAGGGCGCGATTGGGGGAGAAGCCCTGGAGTCGAGCCAACTTCCCAAGGTAGCGTACAAGTATCTTTAGAAGCCGGCGTCTTGTTAGCTAATACATTACACCAATCACGGCGAGCTATCTTAAGCTACAATTAATCTGCACCCTGGCACGCGCTGATAGGACAGCAACATGCTGTTTCTTAATTAAAAGCAAACGGATTAAAAATGATTAATAACGGGTATTAAATATTCTCATGGACTACAAGCATGGGGAATCTGGCTTTCTTATGCCGGCTTAAAACGAAGAAGTCATTAACGCTCGCCCAATCTTCATAAGCCAGAGCTTTACTTTGTTGGGATCAGAAGTTGCTTACCTCATGCATATGCATGTCGACATCACGGCGAGTCGGGGAAAAAGGCGTCGCGGTGGCGTTTGGGAGACTTGTTGACTTTTGATTTGGACGTGTGTCGTCGTCCCCTTTGAGGTAAATGTCCTCGTTAACCTCCTCCCACCAGGTGACGCTCGGCGCGTTGACGTTTGCGTGTTGACGGTTGGCGTGTTCGCCAATGATGCAGCTATCAGGCGTTCCCTGTTACCCTGCCGAGGTTTATGCTATGACGTTATTTCAACGCGTTTTTTTTTTTTTTTTTATCGTAAACATAAACGCCGCCTCACACTGGTCATTGTTAGGTATCATCACGCCGATGGCGGCGCCCAGACGATGCAATTGGATTAGATTAAAGAAAGTCGCTTGATTGAATTCGTTCGTGCCAATTCGAGGGCCACACAGCCTCAACCTCGAGGCGGAACGAGGAGGATCGCGACTTGGCCGTGACGGAAGTCTACGCTGTGCTGTTCGCGTGGGCTTCCTCCGGGTTCTCCGGTTTCCTCCCACAGTCCAAAAAACATGGATCAAGGTTCTTCAAATTGCCCCATATAGCGTGTGTGTCTGTGCAGATTGGTGTCCTGTCCTGGGTGTATCTCCCCTTGATGGGCGCATGGGGAACCCCCACCTCCCCCACGACCCTAATAGAGGATAAAGTGAAAGATAATGGATGGATGGAATTAACCTAGAATCCATGTTTTTGGACTGTGGGAGGAAACTGGAGAACCTGGAGGAAACCCATGGGGACACGGAACACCTAGATCGCCACCCCCGAGGCGGCCATGCTAACCTGAATTAGTCGAGGTCAATTATATCGTATTGGCGGTTGCGTCTACAATCGGGAGAACACCAAACAACGACGGTGCGCACGTGTGAAAACGTAAACATAGGCATCTGATCACGTTTTATTCAGGCTGCGGGTTCGAACGTAGCGCGCGGCCCGGCCGGCTCGAGCTTGAACTCCACGTAAGCCTGAGCTCGCCATTGATGGATGGCGGTACAAGTCCTCCCCGACCGCGTACACATCTCAGCGCGGTATCGCCCCGATACACATCTACAGTCCCCTCCCGGGCTATATTGCTTTTGGCGGGTGATATATCCTTATCGTTTTGATCAATCAGTGACTAATAGGACTCTCTGTGCGAGGGGGATGAGGGCAGCCATTGGTAATTTGCTGTATGAATGAATAAATAGATGGATATTTCCAGCACTAATCTTTCAGGTGACTAAAATACTTCTCTCCTGCGAAGAAGCCCATTGTGTGTGATGAGACTTTGATTGGATGTCTCCCCCGGGGTGCGCTCTCCATTAGCTAAGGTGGTATAACAGGTAATCAGGAGATAATTAAAAGGCTTCATTTGCGCGCATGCTACGGGGAGGAGGGAGGACCTGTCATCAAGCCGAGGACAGGCAGCGGGGATCGTCTATGATACACCTTCGCTGACAGGCGCCCCCAAATGCTAAAATGCAATTCCCGCTAATGGGCTCTCGGAAGTTGGGCTACAGATTGTTTTCAGAAAGACTTGTTCTAAGGCCGCCGGAATACGTCTTAATCTAAAGACTTTTAAAGACTTAGAGACCTTTGGGAATAGATCAGATGGGTAGATCGTTGGCATTTGGACAGAACGCTCCCCAGTTCCTGGATGTTGACCATAGACATCAGGTAACACTGCGGAATCTCCACCAGATTGGAACCAGTTGTGTTTTGGGAACACGTGGGCTGTATGAGCGTTTGAATTTCCGGGTCACTTTTGGTAGGTAGCGGTACTCTGTCCGCCAAATATGGACCAGAAAGGGCCACCGTTGGCTCACGTGGTTAGTGTTTCGTAGGAATTGGTCATCCATGTGTAACCCATTCTTGCAATCAGCCCTGAACTTGGCGAATGGGGATCAATTAGGATCAGGTGCTGCCTTGCCCAAGGGTACTTCAGTAGTACTTGGTGGGAGTGGGAATCGAATGGGGGACCTTCAAATCCCCCCATGAGTGGACCAGCAGTGCCACATTGGGATTGGGGTAAATTGGTACCTCTAACTTTCTTGTCTCACTGTAAAAGTCTTCCAACTCGGAGACAAAGCCATGGCTCCCGGAAGAGACGGGTCAAGAGAACATGCAAACTTCCAATGGAAGACCAAACTGAGGACCTTGGTGAGATGTAAGAACTACCCACTCAAAGAGAAACACACATTATATTTAGGGATATACGATGAGGAGTGGGTGGGTTGGTTACACCGCCACGCCTTTAAAGCTGTTAACTGTCCATAAAGGCGATTAACACGATTTTTACACAATTTTTAATTTAAAAAATTGAGGACGCCCTCAATGGACTTAGATAGTTTTACAATTGTTAAATACGGGTCACATGATCACCACACAATCTTTTCACCACTCAAGGAGGATGAGTACCCCATTGACCCTCAGTCCTCACAAGTTTCCTTCCTTTAAATATCAACATAACAGGGAGATTTGTCTTGTCGCTGTCTCTTGGTCTTGCTCTTTGGGGGTTTAAAGGTTTATAACACTGTACAGCTGCTTTGTGACGATGTACTAAAGCGCTATATAAATAAATTACTTGGGCGTGGTAGCTCAGCGGTTCGGGTGTTGGGTTGTCAATCAGAAGACTTATGGTTGAAATCCCAGGTCCTTTGCTGTTACCAATGTGGGTCCTTGAGCTCCCCAACCCTCATTGCCCCAGGGTTGGCGTACCTATTCCAACCAAGTCGTCGCTTTGGATAAAAGGGATAGGAAGAAAAAAGCAAACCCTATACCTACTTCCATAGACCGTCCAGCAGACGCTGGAGGAATCCGTCCACGCCGTCCGTCCTGACATCGCGGTCGGCAATTAAAACGACATTAGCACACATGTCAATGTCTATTTTCTGCTCAATTGAAAACCTCATCGCTGCGAAGATTGCCTGCACTCTGAGCAGCGCCAAAAGTCAGACCCCAAATGAGGGGCACAGTAGGCCGGGCGCGTGGAGGAGCCGGTCATGGGCTGAGGACCGCAAGAAAGGCCCGATCGATTCATGAACAGGCAGCGCTGATAAGGCGGACGACAAGCTGCATCACATAAGGGCCATTCTTCAGCACACTCGCTCAACTGAGATACAACGTCCAAATTATGACACCGCCGACCACTCAGCCGCTGGATTTCCAGCTGACCCGAGGTTTTAGCGCCTTCCACTCGCCGCCGCCGGCTAATGGAGCCCGGCGACTCGATAAGTAATTAAAATGGGTTGGAGAGAAAAAAATCTTCCTGGCCGTCCGGTTATGAGATTCTGGTGGAGAATCGGCCGGCTTAGCTTAAGTGAATGTGGATAAGTGTGCGGCGAGACTCCTGGCTAAAACCTTGTTAGTCCAGCCAAACACACCCCCGACGGGTTTACCGCGTGTGGAGAGAGTGTTCCTAAATTCCCTTTAAGCGTCTAATCGGCTCAGTAATTACTTAAATGACCTCGGGCCTGAGGATCACTCGAAATAATTATAAATTAGAAAGCAAAGAGAGGAGCGCTCCGTCGGGGAGAATCAGCCGCAGAAATCTCCTTGTTGGAGGCAGTCCTTCACGGGGGTCCGCTGGGGCTCCAGGAGCCGAACCCACACCGTACGCTGCCGCCTGCTCTAGATTCGTGTGACTGCTCGTTTAACAGAGGGGCGAGGTTCGGGACGCGAACCACGCTGCGGGGTTGTAACGCTGCTGTGCTGAGTAAGACGATCAGGTGGATTTATAATTATAATTAATTACGTAAATGACAATTCCACTTGTACAGACTAAAATTGTAGGACTATACGGCTCCATATATATATATGTTAAATTCATTGTTTAGTCAGAGGTTCTTGCCAACTAATGAATTGGGACTGCGTCAGTCAGTTCTGCCATTTGACCTCTAGGGGAGCTCCCATCCACCCTTGCCGCCAGCAGAGAGCACCACCTAGATGCAGTTGCTCGGCAGGCAGTCACTGAGGCAGTTGAACGTAACGATCCACTGTTTTTTGTTGATGGTCAACTATTTTAGTGACTTACTGCACGCTGACCACTTTTTTAATATTTACAGGAAAGCGGCGCAACGCATTGTTGATTACCCGCTGAGGCAGTAGAACATGAGCACGGCTCTTGGTCCATTGTTTCTTGTTGATGGTCAGCCATTTTAGCGACTTACTGCACACCGCCCACTTTTTAAATATTTACAGGAAAGCGGCGGCCGCTGAACTCACGGTCTGCTGTTTTTGTTGATGGTCAGCCATTTTAGCGATTTTACAGCACGCCACCCACTTTTTACTATTTACAAGAAAGCGGCGGCCGCTGAACTCACGGTCCGCTGTTTTTGTTGATGGTCAGCCATTTTAGCGACTTACTGCACGCCACCCACTTTTAAAATATTTACAGGAAGGCGGTTCTATAAGAAGAAGGTGCAGAGAGTTAAGCTCAGTCGCAAAAACAGCCAATCACTGCTCTAATGCCACGAAAACCCGGACACGTCCCCCGAGAGTCCTGATGTGCGGGGTACGTCTACACCCTCAGGCCTGGAAACAAAAATGACAAAGTAGGCCGAAGAGACGGCAGGCCGCGAAGCAGCCCACGACGTTTCGGCTGAACGTATTCAGAGCATACGACACGGTCAGGATTGGGATAGGTCTTAAAAACACGAGTGGAAATTTATGTAAAGTCCTTACACTGCCAGAAAACCCAACCGTGTGTGTGTGTGTGTGTGTGTGTGTGTGTTGATAAGTCTGTTTCTCGGTAATGTGAAGCTGGCTGTCTGCTCCCCGGACCCCCGGCCCATCAGCTGAGAGATTGATCTCTGTCAAAAGCAATCCGTCAAGCTGCACCCCGGCCGCGGTGCACGCCCATGACACCAGATGCCTATTTTCAGCTGCGAATAAAATCAATTGCGGGAGAATGAAGAGCATAATCAGCTGCTGATTGATCTGCAGGCCCTCAGATTGACAGGTTTCCCCAAGGAAAGGCCTCTAAAGGGTTACCAACACTGTTAGGAGATGAGCCCGTACACACCCCACACACACACACACACACACACACACATACACACACCACCCACACACACACACACACACACACACACACACACACACACACTACACACACACCACCCACACACACCACATACGGGCTCAGGAGTGAGACGAAAACTCTAAGGATCAAAGAATGGTAAAGAAAAAAAGTGTAGGACGTTCATACGAACTTTGCAGCATGACGATGGTTTTTAAGAGTTTAAAATGCTCGTTATGCAAAACTGCTTTACGTTAGAGTGCGCGAGCGAGCAAGGGAAAGAGAGAGAGAGAGAATGAAGTATATTGTTGACAGCGGTGTTTTTAACGTCGAGCTAATTCGAACGATTTAAAGCCATTATAGAAATAAATCGCACGAGACGAGTGAGCTCTACAGAATATGGAATCACGTCAATGCGTGAGTGATAAGTGCCAGGGTTGCCAGGTGTATCGCATTTGTACCATAATTTTTCCCTCTCTTTGATGTACGATCGATTATTTTAAAAAATATATGATAATTTGAGTGTTTTTTGTGAACCCTGAAGGCACCTGAAAATTCCAAGTTCAACTTCAAGTAATTGTGTAAGTAAGTGTTTTTTATAATCGTACATCGTCACAAAGCAAATTTACAAAAGAAAAGCAGTTAGAGCTAATAAAGCAGAGTAATTAATTAATAACCAGACCAAAAAATTGGAGCAGCAGAACTCAAAGGGGCAGATCCTGCAGGGTACTTAGTTAAGAGGGCTCCCTGGAACAGCCTTATTTCAGTGACACACCCTCTACTAATGATGAGCCGGGTGAAGACTGATCCCAGATCAACCCTCAGATCTACACCTTTAATCTATAGAATGAATTAAATATTAAATGATATAAATGTTTTTAATCTACTTTTAAAGATCGATAGTGATTCTAACTATTCCAACGTTGAGGAACCTTGTGGGAGAACGTTCTTCCACCAAAAGGGATTTTATTTATTACAGGAGCTAAAAGCAAACCAGGACCTTGAGATCTGAGCTGGACTTCTATAGTTTTCCAATTGTTAAATAACGGCTCACATGATCACCTCACAATCGGTACCATGTTGATGCACTGAGGATGAGTCCCCCACTGACCCTCGGTCCTCACAAGGTTTCTTCCTTAAAATATCAACAAAACAGGGAGTTTTGTCTTGCCGCTGTCTCTTGGTCTTGCTCTTTGGAGGTTTAAAGGTGTATAACTCTGTAAAGCTGCTTTATGACGACGTACGATTGTACAAAAACGTGTTTGATGACGGGTGTACCATAGTTTCCCTTAAAATAGATATATAATTTCATGTCTCTAGTTCGATAAGCCTACAATCCAACACGTCTCAGTCCAAAAACAGAACAAATCGATATCCTCCGATATTTACCTCCACAACTTCTCATCTTTAACTCTTTATCATGGCGCTCTACGACACCACGGGGCCCGGTCTGTGTAGGAGGCATCCGTCCCGGGGCTTTTGTTTACCGTCCTGATGGGAAAAGAGGTGCGTGTGGAGAAGACGCCGGTGGCAAGACGCCTGGAGATGGGAGGGTTAACCCCGCGAAGGCCCCTGTAATGAGTAAGCATTCAGTGGCCGGGCTAAGATAAATGGAGCCCGAGCTCTTCTGCAGCAGTCAGCAGGAACCAGGGCCCGCGGCTTGTTTGGAGCAAATGGAGTGCGCAAAATATCAAAGGCCAGCGATCCAGAAGACGCCCTGGTTTGACAAATTTTAAATTAGCCAGAAAGAGCGAGAGAGAGAGAGCGAGAGAGAGAGAGAGAGTGAGCGAGAGAGAGCAGGGGAAAGTGGGTAAATTATGCAATCCTTTGTGTCGCCCAACACAACTGAAATCCATACATTCGTTTTGCTTCTCTCCACTTTTGTCCCTCTATTTTTCGTAATCATCTGTTATTATCACCAAAACTGTTATTATTCCGAATGCCTGGCTCCAGGAGCGGCGCGGGGTGAGAGGACGTGAGGGGGGGGTGGCGGCGG
Organism: Corydoras sp. C115; assembly: GCA_019802505.1. NCBI lineage: Eukaryota > Metazoa > Chordata > Actinopteri > Siluriformes > Callichthyidae > Corydoras > Corydoras sp. C115. The sequence goes on from JAFMOC010000198.1 coordinate 765,731, forward strand.
GGCGGGTGGTTGGGCTATTGTTTGGGGGGGGGGGGGGTGGTCCACTGATCGTTTAGCTCTCTAATCACTCCTCGGCGGTGCCGCGGGTTCGGCTCGGGAGTGTCGTCGATTTATTTTAAATAGTCTTTCGATGGCGAACGTTCGCGGTGTCTGTGAAAGCGCATCGTCGCGGCGTCGACTCAGATACCGTACTCACCCTTTTTCAGAGCCGTTATGAAATTTCAGTCTCTCTTCCCAAACATCCGCTGGGGGATCGAGGAGGACGGTCTGGGAATTTTTGGCGGACGTTCTGTGAAACGCTTTAATTTGCACGTATTCTACAATGAAAATTAAAATGTGGGGCGTATTCTGAGTTCGTCTGAGGACCGTTGCTTGAATACTTAAAGTAAGGAGTGTATCGTACACGGCGTGATGGGTCGTCGCAAAAGCACACGAGATCAATGACACGTTTTTAAATTAGCATAGTAAATACAATAAAATTTAATAAAATACCTCGATGCTCCACATCCAGCGTTGTATTTTAATAGCATCGAATGGTACCTTGGACATGGCGTGACCCCTACAACAAATAAACATACCTCAGGTGGCGCTACACGATGACCATGTGCACAGATATTAACCTCAGAGCTTCTGAAGCCTGAATAATTATTAATTTATTCATTATCTTACGCTTAATTCTCTGGTATGGTCATGTGGGGGCGGGGGGGTATGGGGGGGTCCTCCATGTCCACCTCAGGGAACGTTTTGGGCGCTGGGCAAATACACCCAGAACAGGACGCCAATCTATCACTGGGTATACACACACACTCAATATGGGGCAATTTGGAGCATCCGATTCACCTTGAATCCATGTTTTTTGGACTGTGGGAGGAAACCGGAAAACCCGGAGGAAACCCACGCGGGCGCATGGAGAACATGGAAACTCCACCCAGATCAGGATTCGAGGATTCGGGTCCCCAACACTGAGAGGAGAACATGCTGCCCACTAATCCACCGTGCTCCGCCCCCTAAACTAAATAAAAAAAATTTTATTATAAAAAACATGAGATGCCGTCTATCGATCTAATCATCAATCAGTTACAACGGCTGTGATTGATCTATTGATTGATTGATTATTTGGTGTGGTTGCATATTACAATACAACAAAATTGTTTTTGCAACTGTCGTCATTTCCGCATCGTTAGAATTTAATAAAAAGCAAAATGTGACGTAAAAACAAACGTAAAAATAGATCAATGTAAAAAGTTGCCGAAGGTAAATGTTTACAGTCCTGGGGCAGACGCTACCGATATTTCGTTACACCTCTGCGTCTTACATTGTTTACGTCGGAAACGCCGGTCACGGTTAGCATGCCGTTGGCTGTTTTGTTTATTTTTAATTTTGCGAACGGCGTCAAGTTAATTCATTCAAAAACGACTGATTAGTCGTTTTTTGCTAATTACTCGCTAATCTGTTCCATCGAAAGCTATACAAGCAACGCTAACAGACAAACTACGACGCTCTAATACGAACAAACCTCAACAGAACGTTTATATAACGACGCCCGACCAATCGGAACACAGAACGACGGCGCTCAGGGACCCCAACGGGAGGCGTCAAAATAAAAGTCTGGAACGAACGCCGAGGTCGGAAAAACAGCGTCGTGACCAAATCGGCTGCTAAATCCGATAAAATCCAATCAAATTAAAAACGGCGGTAACGCTCGCTCTCTCTATGCAAATGGAAACGCGGACGCTGTCCCGCAGGTTCCCGGCGAGCCGTCCCGGGGCGTGGCCGAGCCGAGGTGTTCATTTCCGTTGCATTTCATGCATGGCGTCTCTCCGCCGCGCGCCCGCCGCTCACCTAAATAAACCCGCGCCCAAACACCGCCGCCGCACTCATCCGCCCGAGGGCTATAATTGAATCTTCAATTATGTCGAACAGCTCCGGGGTAAAAAAAGAAAAAAAAAAAAAAAAACGAAGGGGGAAAACGGCACGAGAAACGTTCTGCCGGCGCAGGAGGAGCCGCGAGCCTTTTTTTTTTTTTGTTTTTTTTTTTGTCGTCGTCGTCTCTTTCGTTCTCATTCACCCCCCCCCCCCCATTCATATATTTTACTGCCTAAATTAGGGTGCCTCGCCCGCCTGGTAAAGAGTTTTCTTTTACTAATGTCAATTTACAGCCTAGCAAGAGCCACGTCTAATCTTTTCCCACTCATTACACACAATTTCCAAGTCGTTTGGCCGGCGCCGCGATTGGCTCCTCGCTGTGTGTGCAGCGAGGGGTGCCGTGATTGTTTATTATTTATTTATTTATTTATTTACTTACACCAGCCGTCCCGCAGCCTCGTCTTCAGCACTTTCCATGAATAATCAGAGCCTCCCCGCTACACCCCCCACCCCGTCCACCCCGTCCCCCCCACCCCGCAGAGCGCCGAATCGCAGACAGGGATGTCGGCCTGCGCGACTACGCGAACTCTCGCAGGACAGACTGCGTCCCTCCCGCAGACGACACGCAAATGAACGACAACGTTCGCCGAATGGAACTTAAGGCTTCGGCAGGAAAGCCTGAGATCCGACCCCGTACGGGTCTGACAAACGACAGCCTGCGGTAGCCCTGCCCCCCGCCCCTGCCCCGCGTCTTGTTTGCGGGCGGGTAAACCTGGCAGCTACGCGGGACAAACAGAATTAATTAAAGCAGCAGCATGTTTGACACCTAGCTGTCTCCGTTTAAAAAGCTATTAAGGTGCAGGCTGACACTCTGTCGCTAAACTGACACACACACACACCGCACACACACACACACACCGCACACACACTCGTTCCATTGTCATGCCTGTCATAAAGCGGGAGGACGAGGGAACCTGGAGATTAAACCCAACTCCGTCCTATTTACATGCGTAACCCACCGACGGTCGGCCGGCCTCCACCGGGGGCGCCATCACTTCACTCCCCTCACTTTGGAGGGCGTCCGGCGGCGCCGTCGAGCTATGAGGTCATTGAGGACAAGAATGTAAAATACGGCTGTGATTGATCTATTGGTTGATTGATTATTTGGCGTCGTTGCACATTCCAACACGACAAATTTTTTTAGGCAACCGTCATCATTTCGGCATCGTTAGAATTTAATAAAGAGCAAAATGTGATGTAAAAACAATCAGGATCAATGTACAGAGTTGCAGAAGGTAAACGTTTACAGTCCTGAGGCCGACGCTACGGATATTTCGTTACACCTCCGCGTCTTGAGGGAGCATTTGGGGAAATTTAGAGCAATTTACCTCGTATCCATGTTTTTGGACTGTGGAAGGAAACCGGCGGACACGGAGGAAGCCCATACGGACACGGGGAGGACATGGAAACTCCACCCAGATTGGGATTCCAACCTGGATCTCGATTGCTGAGAGGAGAACATGCTAATCACCATGGTTACAGCATGGATGACCTACAGGTCTGAAGGGATGTGATGGAGATGTGGACAGGAGGTCTTGAGCATCCTGAGGGTCCATGGCGTCTGTTTCCTTTGTGGAATGAGGACAAGGAACAACACTTCCAGTGATTGGTTGCTGGCTTGTCTGGCCTTCACAACCTCCAGGGTTCCATCCTGCGAAACCTTTTTGGGAAGAGAGCGAAGCAGCCGAGTTCGGCGTCTCCAAGTCAGCACCTTCTAAAATGCAGCGCTTCAGAAAGCTCCCTGAGGAAACTCAAGAAGACCCCGGGGGGAACATGCAAACTCTCAGGAAGCCCTTACTAGTGCACCCCGATGCCGCCTGGCCTGGCCGGCCCGTTCCAGGTCGGACCCGGTGCAAGACTGACGAGGATGAGTGGGAACCCAAAGCCTGAATGACGGAACGAATGCACCTTAATTACCAGGCACTCTTCCCGCAGCACCCCCTGGTGTCCTCCGGCGTAACAGATGGACAGCTTTAATCTTTCTCCAGCCAGGAAGTGACAAGGCACCAGAAACACGCCCGTCATCTGTGGCACCGGGTGTCCCTCGCCGGAAGGACGGGCTGCCGTCATTACAGACAGACGCCTCAGAGATGTCATGAGGAACCGAGGAACACGGTTGCACATACGTACTAACGTGGATTAAAAGCGATACGGTGCAAACGAGGCGACGGGGATGAGGATCTTTACGGGTCGATGAGGGGACGTGGACATCTGGGAGTGGAGCCACCAAAAGACGAAGGAACCGAGGAAAGGGATGAGAAAAGGTTCCGCAGTTCCGAGGTTCTATTCTTAGTATTGAGGTAATTGTGCTTTTCATTAAAGGCATACGAGCATCAGGAGATGAAATGAAATTGCCTCATCATTGCAGCGAGGAGGAGGAGGAGGAGAAGGAGGAGGAGGGTTCGAGGGCTGGGACAGTATGCACTCACACACACACACACACACACAGTGCATCCTATACAGGGCCAAATTGTCCCCGCACCTATAACTGCAGGCTCTCCTACCCACTATTAGCCTCCGAACATTGGAAAAAGAAACTGTCCTGTAAAAAAGGAAAAAGATTACAGAAGAAAAAAAAAAAAAAAAAAGAGAAAGACAGGAGAGAACGAAAGAGCCGAAGATGAGGGAGCAATCCTTTCAGGTTAGATGAGAAGGACAAATAGGTGCGAGGGACGAAATGAAAAGACTGAAGAGAATTAAAAAAGGTAAGGGGAGGCTGGGACACGGAGGGCTCAGAGAATGGGCTTCCGAGTTTTCCGCCAGAGAACCTCACCCTTCTGGGTCCTTCTGACATCCGAGTGAGGACTGAGGAGACGGTCCCAGCCACCCCGAGCCGTTCGGTCTAATTTGACTCTGATGAAATCACGAGACGGGACGAGCGTTGACCCCCGCCCCCGTGTCTCGACCCTAACCTTCCAATTATCGCATACAGATTGGGTCGTGCACGTTTTTGGGAATGGAGAATCAGCGCTGCAGCCTTCAGGCGTCGGGTTCACGGCCGGCAGTGACTAACTGGACGATGGTATCGAGGTTCCGGCAGCAGAACCTTTGTCCTTCATCACAACATCTGGATCTTGGAGGGTACAATTCTAATATAAATGTAAATAAATGAGACTTTATGTATAGTCGGCAAGTAAACGACAATGTTCCTAGTCGGAGTGTGGAGTTTGCATGTTCTCCTCATGTTCTCCACGTTTTTTTTTACAACAGTTCTTCGTCAAAATGCAACTTTACAGAGTTATAAGCCTTTAAACCTCCAAAGAACGAGACCAAGAGACAGTGGCAAGACAAAACTCCCTGTTATGTTGATATTTTAAGGAAGAAACCTTGTGAGGACCGTATTAAACAATTGTAAAACTATATCCATAAAGTCCATAAGTCCACCGCCGGTCCAATAGAAATCCAGGTTCCATCCTGTAATCGTCGTAGTCGCAGTGCTTCAGCAGAACCATGATGACGAGCTGACCACGACATCACCGACTAGAGCAGCAGAATTCAAAGGGGCAGATCCTGCGGGGTACTTAGTTGAGAGGGCTCCCTGGAACAGCCTCATTTCAGTACCACGCCCTCTACTAATGATGAGTCAGGTGACGACTGATCCCAGATCAACCACCAACACCACCAACACTCAGATCAACACCTTTAATCTACTGAATTAATTAAACACCAAATTAAATAAACGTGTTTTTAAGCTACTTTTAAAGGTTGATAGTGATTCTGAATCGCGAACAGAACACACAACTGGAAGACTGTTCCAAAGTCGAGGAACATTGTGGGAGAACGCTGTTCCACTAGCAGCCATTTTATTGATTATACCAAGCTAAAAGCAAACCAGCACCTTGAGAACTGAGCTCGCGTGGTGGTTTATACAGTTGAATGAGGTTACGCAGATACCATGGAACTTCAACCTCAAACTTTAACCGTATACTACACTCGTGGACCAGATGCAGAACCGGGATTGTATGGACCCTTTTTTTTGGACCCTTTTTTGGTAAATCCAATAGCTGGAGACGAGATGAGAATGCGGCGCTCAGCTGGGCCTCGTTCCCGTTCTCTCCTCCTCCCTATCGTTCTGCGCTGCGATGCTTTAGGACCGCACCTCTTTCCCGAGGTTACCATTCAATTAAGCCGGGCCGCCCGTCTGAGGCCAGACGAAAAGCCCTCGTCCTCCCGTCCACCTCGCCGCCGCCGCGCTCCCCTCCACCAAACTTGTAATTACAATGTTCTACACTGCGCTCCGCCGTGACCCACTGTAAAATATGACCACCAATTCCGCCATTATCTCCTCATCGGGATTCCTGGCCGATAGCTGAGATTGGGCGGCCCGTGCCGAGCGTCAGGATGAAGAATATCACGCCGCTATCTGCCGTAATGAATTACCTTAACTTTTAACCTCGCGCAGCTGCGCTTGAACTAACCACCACAAATCATCACTTTCTTTTTTTTCCCTATCCCGTCCATTTTCTCTCTCTTTCTCTCTCTCTCTCTCTTTTCTTTTTCTTTTTTTTTTCCCGCCTTGCACTTTCGCTGCACCCCGCTTTTAACGGCGCGCACTAAATTAAAACAAAGTCGGTCCATTTAGGAAGTTGCTGCTGCAGCATTCTGCCGATCTGAGATAATGCGATACGGGATGGAGACGCCACGCACATGACTGATTATTTTAGGCATGTTCTCGTCCCGCGAGCCTCCTGAGGAGTTTAATTGCACTGAACCCTGGAGGCGTCGTGAACGCAAAGATAGCATGCGCTGCTATCACTCACATGATCGGCCACAACATTCAAACCGTCGGCGGGGCGTGGATACGACGCACCGCCTGTCGCGGCTCGGTTCGTATTCATCAGCTGATCAACGATGGTGGCGTAACGTCATCGGACAAGTCGCACTTAAACTTATCCACCACCCAAATGACACCAATTCTGTCATGATTCTTCGGTGATACTTCGGAGTACATGAGGTCTGCTCCTGTAGATGATGGTTCTGGTTCTGATGGGTCGGCGGTTCCCATTGTGACCGCTGTCCACCATCAACAATGGACATCAGAACTGGACCATGGATCAATGGAAGAAGGGGGAAGTCTGAGGAACCCTGGACGGCTGGGTTCCTGTGCATCACTTACCTGGAGAACACCTGGTACTCCAAATCTGTGACCATAGTCCTCATTCGGAAAAGAGGTTGGAGATGAGTTCCTGTCTCAAGTGGAGCAGTGTAAGTATCTCGGGATCTTGTTCACGGGTGAGGGAACGATGAAGTCGGCGGTTGACGGACAGATCGGTGCGGCATCTGCACTGATGCGGACCCTGCTCCGGTCCGTTGTGGTGAAGCGGGAGCTGAGCCAGAAGGTGAAGCTCTCAATTTACCGGTCAATCTACGTTCCTACCCTCACCTATCGCCAGAAACTCTGGGTAGTGACCCAAAGAATGAGATTGAGGATACAAGTGGCCGAAATTAGTTTACTATGAGAGTGGCTAGGCTTTTTTTCTCTTAAGGCTAAGGAGGAGGTGCCAGCTGAGCTGGTTGGGGCATCTGGTCCAGATGCTTCCTGGACGCCTCGCTGGTGGGGTGTTCCGGACATGTTTAACTGGGAGAAGTCCCAAGACAAGATGTCTCAGTGTGCCTCCCAAGGAGCTGGAAGAGGGAAAAGGACGTGGAATATTCGGTTAACCCGCGTGGTTTGCGGTTCCTTTTCCCGAAACCCTCATGACTCCTGGATGCCTCTCTGGTGGGGTGTTCCGGGCATGTTTAACTGGGAGAGGACCTAAGACAAGATGGATAGATTATGTCTCTTGATTGGCCTGGGAACGCCACGGTGTGCCTCCCAAGGAGCTGGAAGAGGTGGCTGGGGATAGGGACGTCTAGGTTTCTTTGCTTAGGTTTCTGCCCCGGTGACCCGGACCCAGATAAGCGGTAGATAAAGGATGGATGGATGGATGGATGGAAAATAACACTTCCACGTCGTTTTTAACCCTTAGGGTACGACATGAGGGTCCTTGCAACGCCGAGCACGTTTTCAAACAGCGAGGACAGACAACATTACACGGTGGGTCAGTATGTGAATATAAACGCCCGCATCCTCTTTTCACTTATTCACTTATTTATATATTTCACTTTCGTCCTTTCCCGTCCTCTTCTGAGAAACCTTGACCGAACGCGTTTTGCCGCTTGTCGTGAAACAATGCGGAGGCCTGAGGTAAGACTGACCATTATTCAAGGTCACCCAGCTCGGGGTGCGCCGGATAACAAGTGTGGCAGGTATCCTTTCACAGATGTGTCCTTGGTCCACAAAGCTTTAAATTTATGTGTTTATTTACTGGAATGCACACGGCCGCCGGGCTCGGGCTCCGCTGAAGGTGCGCACCGTCTCCGGAAGCCTTTTGTTTGCTGGCTTTGCTATCCTTGAATGAGCTGACAAGTATTTAAAATGTGGGGCCAGTAAACACGGACGGGGCTGCGACGCGATACAGAGCTGCACCCTGACCAGCGGAGGCCATGTGGGAGCTCGGCGGGGTTCTTGGGAACTTTGAATATTTAAATATTCACAAATCCGAGATGCCAGCGACAGAGTCGGAATAAAAAGACTGAACGTTTGTTTACCACCAATCAAAAAGGACGTGGAACATTCGGTTAACCTGGCAGGTTTGCGGGTCCTTTTCCCGAAACCCTCATGACTCCCCGTCGATTGTAACGTAATGCCTTCTTTTCAATTACAGCAGTCTATGGACTGGATAACTAATCAGCCACAGGACTCACGATGCGGGTTTGAGGTCCGACGGCCGTATTACTTACACATCGTCTGTGTTAAAGGTCGTTCTGTTCTGCCTGCGATACCGCAACGGCTCTCCCGAATGCCAAGCCTTGGGGGATGGACGGCTCTGCATCAGCGGTAGGGGCATGTCCGTGGGTGTTGGGTTGTCCTCGTGTCCCCGTGCCCTCTTCATGACACCGTGGGTGCACAGCTGTTTGGACATGCAGCCTCCATATGCCGGTGACAGTGGGGTGCAGCGCGGCATCAGCGCTGCCCATCCATCACCCCATCGTCACCGACTTTAGCCACCAAGTTTGGATCCAATGAACTTGACCAGAGTCTGAATACATCTCAGAAACCTGCTTCATCCTCAAGGTTGCACTGCTGAGCTTCGTCAAGCAACCTGGGGTATCTATCAGGGTTCCTCAAAATTGTTTTTTGGGGGAAAGCAGATAGCTTGTAAAAAATAAACTCAGTATATCCAATTTGGTGTTTGTTGACGTCTTTGTGTTGGACGGTTGTTTCTGATATACCGCATTTAGTCTGTATAAAATGTGTTTTTATGTATTTTGGAGCCTCTATAACGAATTTACGTAATTTAATTTGGCTTAAATGGAAATAAACGCCTCAGATTTTGATTTCAGATTTTCAGATTTGTGGACAGAGTAGCTACGATCACCTGATACAGACACACCTCATCGTAGCCATTAAGTTTCCCTTGAGAAGTGAACGTAAATTGTACGTAAAACGTAAAGTGAACACTCTACCTTTAACGCCCCCATGGGACCAAAATAAAGTTTCCAGCCTCATAAAGAAAAAGTTTTAAAAAAACACGATCGAGTTAAAGAAGGAAATCATCCAAAAATACAAGAGTGCTGTTCGTTGAAATCCACCATATGTTCCAAAATAACGTACAATTCGCTTACAAATCAGAGACTGAAGACATCAAAGTTACATCTTTTCTACACAAAATACTGTACAAATAATTTATTTGTACAGTTTTCTGTTTTATTCTGTATAAAATGTGTTTTTATGTATTTTGGAGTCTTTATAACGAATTTACACAATTTAATTTGACTTAAATGGAAATAAACGCCTCAGGTTTCGATTGTTTTTGCGGAAGGAGTAGCTACGAAAACGGAGGTTCCACTGTACATGGCAACTTTATTTTTGAAAGATGTTTCGGATATACGGCATGATCACGTGATATGGACACATCTCATCGTACCCATTACGTTTCCCTTGAGGAGTGAACGTAAAGTAAACGCTGTACCTTTAGCGCCACCATAGGACCAAAAGGCGTTAATTCGCTTACAAAATAGACTGAATACGTCAAAAGTTACATCTTTCCGACACAAAATACTGTGAAAATAATTTCTTTGTTCTTTTTTCAGTATTAAACACGACATAGATTCTGTATAAAATGTGTTTTTATGCATTTTGGAGTCTCTATAACGACACAATTTAATTTGACTTAAATAGAAAAAAACGCCTCAGATTTCGATTGTATTTGGACAGAGTAGCTACGAAAACAGAGGTTCTACTGTACATGCCGTCTATTTTTGAAAGTTGTTTTGGATATATGGCGTGATCACGTGATACGTACACATCTCATCGTACCCGTTATGTTTGCCTTGAAAAGTAAACGTTAAAGCTGTACCTTTAGCGCCACCATGGGACTAAAATTTTAAAGAGTTAATTTGCTTACAAACTGAGACTGAAGACATCAAAGTTACATCTTTTCTTCACAAAATACTGTAAGTATAATTTCTTTGTTCTGTTTTCAGTATTAAACATGACATTTTTTCTGTATAAAGAGTATTTTTATGGTTTTTGGGGTCTCTATAACAAATTTACACGATTGAATTTGACTTAAATGGAAATAAACGCCTCAGATTTCGATTGTTTGTGGACGGAGTAGCAACGAAAACAGTTTTAAAATTTTTAAAATTTTAATTTTAAAAATTAAAAAATAATTATTATCTAATTTTGTGCTGGTATTTTATCTTGGGAAAAAAAGAAACAAAGGAGAGATACATGTCAGACACGTGCAGTATTCTCATTGCTATGGTAACCACTATTCATTCACAGGTTTTCTTTTATCAAGTTGTGATAAAGTTCAGAGACAAAAACGCACATCTAATGCATTGTGTTTAAATGTGGATTTTCATTCGTCGAGGATGATTTTCTCATTTTCTTAGCGTAATTGTTCTTAAATTCACGTTGCGTGCATGTTTTTTTCTGAATGTTATTATTTCAAAAATAAATTGGTTTGGTTGGTATTCTATGAAAGTATTTATAAACACAATGAAAATATATAAGTACTTATGTAACCTTAGCATGTGGTCTTCAAGAAAGTTTTTGAGAACTGAAAACTCGTTTAAAGTTTAAAACGGTGTCCCAAAACAAACCACACCGGCGTCCAGTCAACGCCTTCCTCTTCCGTTACCTTTACTCCGGATGCTACGGTAGGTCAACAGCTCCTAATCACAGCTTCAGGAACCACTCCACTCATCATGGTTCCGGCGTTCCATTTACAGTGCCTACAGGAAATCAGGAGGATCATGGCTCATTAACTGGTGAGAGCAGTCATGTGTGCCGGGGCTTGAAATTGAACAAATACACTAAAAGAATGGTCTAGAAGTCTCGGCGGAGCGACGTGGGAGCCAGTGGCAAAATAGGAAAATGTACTGTCTGATTGCTTCCCGTACGTCCACAGCACTTTGAGAGCGAGCTGTGTGGTGAGAATGCAAACAGCAGATCAGCTGGGTTCCAACCTTTATTTTTTTTTAAGGCATGCAGAACACGGAACCTTGCGGTAATCTGAGAAAGAAATGCAAACCAAATATATTAGTTTATTAAACCAATACGGTATGAGGGGCGTGGCATTATTCTGAATAACTCCCATAAAGAGGTGTTATTAGTCCCGACGTGGAGTACAGTTCCACCTCTTTACATGATTTATTCACAATAATACACAACCTCGAGTGTCTGATTGCTTTAATAAAACACAAACACACTGTAATAAAAAATAAGGTTTTATTCAGAAATGCGTTTATTAAAAGCAGAATCATTAATAATCTACTTTTTCGCGACATAATCTAGTCCGTTTTTTTTTAAATGAACGCTGATCGCTGAGTAACAGGATTTTGGTTTCTCTTACGATCTAACACTGCCATCTAGTGGGCAAATTACAGAATACAGTTGATAAAAACAGCATTTTATTAATCTGTATTTTATTATTTAAAATAATGTATTGTATATCACGCACTGATACGAATATGAAGCGCTCGGAGGGGTGTGTTATTGTCAGTGATGTCATGGCTGGACCAACATTTGAGCCAGTCAGAATTAAGAACCGTAGCTACCTGTTTTATAAATATAGTTTATAATTTTATATAAAATACCTCAGGACATTTGCACATCGTTGTGTCGGTTGGATGACACCTTGAACACCTCCAATCCCAACCATTTAGCAGCAACCATTTTAGCTATCCGTCATTAATAATGACGCGTCTCGGCCTCCTGTCTCCTAGTGGCCAGTGTTTTTTTTTTTTTACAATTTCCGTCGTTCCCAATCGTGACATTGATCTATTTCAAAGTGTTATCGACCAAACGATTTGATTGTGTACCTAAAATACACCTTCAGAGGCGTTCCCGGTTCGCCGAGAACATGGGGAACATGCTGAGAACCTCTGTCACTTCTACTCCACTGCCCTCACCTCGCCAGTCGATGCTTAGCGAGGATTCGGTGTCAGGCAGAAGAGAGACCTAGTATTAATACACACGGGAGGTTACTCTGCCACCAGCATGTGACCGCCGGCTGATGGAGTGCTCTTTAATACCCAATCGACAGTATTGACGTCCCCTAGGACACAGGGCCCGCGGAGCCCCCAAGCCACCCTACTGTGTACACTTTATTGATCGCCAGCCCTAAGCGCCAGGCCTTGCTGACACACACAGTATTGCTTCCTCATAATGGACTGATTACAAGGCAGATTACAACCCACGGAGGAGATACCGCCGCCTTGGGGTCGCCGGACCGTCCGCCCCGTCTCACCGGGACGAAATCAGATCCGAATTCTACAGCCACTTATTTAAAAACAGCGGAATATTCTTAATTTAATAACACGGTGGATAAAAGCGTGTATATATAGTGTATATATATAGTGCCGTTTTTCCTAATCCATAGGGTTCTAGATCACGTGAATCCACCCTGGGCAGCTAGAACTCTTCTGGGAAGGGAATCCTCAAGGTTCAGGAGTGTGTTGATGGGAATTTTGGATGGGACGGCACGGTGGTTTAGTGATTACATGTTCTCCTCTCAGCACTAGGGATTCCCGGTTCGAATCCCAATCTGGGTGGAGTTTCCATGTTCTCCCCATGTCCGCGTGGGTTTCCTCCGGGTTCTCCGGTTTCCTCCCACAGTCCAAAAACATGGATCAAGGTCAATTGAGTTCTCCACATTTCCCCATTTAGAGTGTGTGTGTGTGTGTGTGTGTGTGTGTGAGTGTGTGTTCAGTGATAGATTGGCGTCCTGTCCTGGGTGTATCTGCCCTGGATGTTCTCCCCTGGATGGGCAGGGGGAACCACCCAACTTCCACCCGTAACCCTAGTAGAGGATAAAGCAGAAGATAATGGATGGATGGATATATATATATAGGGCCAACACAGGGCCTCTATATACAAGCATCTTTCATATCGTGTGTGTGTGTGTGTGTGTGTGTTAAACTAGTTTTCTGATGTATACACACCACATCAACATCATCATCCCATACAGCACCCGAGGTTCCGAATCGTTCACCGAGTCGGTCAGTTATTTGGCGGAGATGCTCGAACCCGGCGCCCCCTCACTGCAGCACCACCACGTTCTCCCACGCGGCCATGCCTCCCACCGTATCCGTTCTCCACCAGACGGGCGTGAGGGACTCTCCAGCTGAGCGCGCCGGCGTACGCAGGGGATGTGGGTTCACGTGTAAACAACCCCGCGCGTTGGAGGCTGTGAAAAATGGCCGTCCGGCCCGAGAAACTCATTTCCACTCCTCCCGCGACCCCTGACCGGCAGGCCTCATTAACCCGGCTTCCCATCATGCCGTGGGGTGCGGCCCGAACGGGCGGCGGGTTCACCGAGGGAAAGGGAAGCCAGGTAAGGGTCCTCGTTACCGGTGAACGGCGGCGGCGCCTGGCTTCACCCTTTGTTTTAACCTCTTTAACCATCATTTATTCTTTTATTACCTTCGCTGGTTATGTGCTCGGCCACAAATCTCGGTCACGCTCCTAAAGCTGTCACCGCTGCCCCGGGCCCGTGGCAGCCGACACGGTCACCTTGACAGCAAGGAAGCCGGGGAGAAAAGAATCATAGTACATCACGGGGGCTCGGAAACACACACATACACACAGCATCATATACGGGAGGAGGAGGGAGTGGAGTCCACTCACAGGCTGGTCGTTACCAGAGTGTCTGTTCTGATCATTAAAGGACCGATATGCGGCTTTTTAAAAGCACCAGGAACCCAGTGTTAAAGATGGAGAATCAATCAGACGCTTGGGGGTTGGGGTCCCGGGGCCCAGCAAGGAGCCATCAGTGATCCATGGATATCATTTTATAGCCCGGCCTTTCTCAAATGGTGGGTCGCGACCTAAAAGTGGGTCATGGACACGTTCTATGCTTGTGGAACCTCCGTTCGTGTACTGAAGACGTCCCTTATTTAATTAAAAGTATTAGTCCATTGTAAAATAATTACTAAAGTAAATGTATTAGTATCCATCCATCCAGAATCTTCTGCTTTATCCTCTATTAGGGTTGCAGGGGGGGGGGGGGGGGGGGGGGGGGGGGGGGGGGGTGGGGGTGTGTGGGGGGGGGGGGGGGGGGGGGGGGGGGGGGGTTGGGGGGGGGGGGGGGGGGGGGGGGGGGGTTCTCCATGCCCATCCAGGGGAGAACGTCTCGGGCGCTGGGCAGTTACACCCAGGACAGGGGGCAATCTATCACACTCACTCACACAAACACACTCTATATGGGGCAATTTGGAGAACTCAATTGACCTTGATCCATGTTTTTGGGAGGAAACCAGAGAACCCGGAGGAAACCCACACGGACACGGGGAGAACATGGAAACTCCACCCAGATTGGTATTCAAACCGGGAATCCCCAGAACTGAGAGGAGAACATGCCAATCACTAAGCCACCCTTGTATTAGAATATTGTAAAATAAATACTTAAGTAAAAATATTAGTCTATTGTAAATCAGTTACTTAAATAGTTATATATATTGTCGAATAATTGTGTAAGTAAATGTTGTGAAGTATGATTATTGTTTTTTACTCACGTAGAAATGAGTGCACGCACCTCCATGTACTTAAAATAAAAAAGTAAATTAAATTCTAATTACATTTCTAACAGGGTATCTCGCCGATCAAATTAAAAGTGCGCAGGCACGATCACATGACCTCATGCGTCTGCTTTAGTTTAATATATATGTCAACTGCTTTAGTTTAATATATATATTTAAAAAAAAAAACGAATCTCATCCAAAACCATGTGATTATCAGACATATCTGTATATTAATAAGCCCTGACGTCTTAATTAAATACTCTGATGAGCTAAACAATTAACCAACGCAGTGGTTGAATAACGTGGTTGTGAACGTTGTGATTATTAATATTGAACAATATTCTACATGTTCGGATGTGATGTCATCAGTCTCTCAGTCTGATGCTTTACCATTAAAATCCAATCAAAAGTGAGCTAATTAATATCAAAAGCATAACGAGTTCAAAGCGTCCTTCCTTCCCTGAGCCTTACAATGAACGTTAACTAGCAGCTTAGATTAGAGATTGGTATATTGGACATAATGATTGGTTATCCAATCACGAGTTGGCTTTGCTCCTCACCTCCCGCCTTCCCCATTTAACATCCAATAGGATTCTGATTTACGTTTAGTCCACGCTTTTATCCGAACATGTGAATTCTGGGCCAAGACCGGCTGAGAACCCCGTTACAGTTGTTGACGCGTCGCTACGATCGAACAATTTCTGCGGACAGTGCGGTTGTGGTATAAGCCCCGCCTCCGAAATGCAATAAAGAGCACCTCGGCACATCCGAGCCGCTCCATACGGATTCCGTGTGAATTCGCCGTGGCGTTATTTCAGCCTCCGCATAAATTGGCGTGGACGGCGTTACGGAACGCACACTTAAATAAAAATGCTGAAGTAATAAAGCAATAAAAAGCAAGCGAGCGCCTGTCACTCACTTGCGGCGCGATGATTCATGACGACGGACGGCCTTCGTTTTTGCGGATCATTTGTTTCGATGCGTTTAAAGGACGAAGACGCAGACAAGAGAACCTGCGGGAACCGATCCGACGCTGCTGACGGAGAACAACGCACGGAGCGGAACGAGGCGTCGATGACGAGCCTCGAAAACGTCGGAACCCTGAGTTATCGTCAGCTGACCTGAACATAACGCTAGATAAGAAACCAAATGAGGAATGAATCAAATGACCTGAGGGTCAGGTGGAGGTTCTGGTGGAGGTTCTGGTGGAGCTGCATATGGAGATGCAGATGGAGGTTCAAGTTGAGATGCAGGTGGAGGTTCAAATGGAGCTGCAGGTGGAGGTTCAGGTGGAGGTTCAAATGGAGCTGCAGGTGGAGGTTCAGATGAAGATGCAGATGGAGGTTCAGATGGAGGTTTGGGTGGAATTTCAGGTTGAGGTTTAGGAGGAGATGCAGATGGAGGTTCAGATGAAGGTTCAGGTGGTGGTTCAGATGAAGATGCAGATGAAGGTTCAAATGAAGGTTCAGGTGGAGATGCAGATGGAGGTTCAAATGAAGGTTCAGGTGGCAGTTCAGATGAAGATGCAGATGGAGGTTCAAATGAAGTTTCAGGTGGAGGTTCAGATGGAGATGCAGGTGGAGGTTCATGTGGAGCGAATCGCAGGGTTGGGGTAAAAGCCCATAGCCCCGTTTTAAACCAAATTTTTTTTTTGTTTTGCTTTTCGTCTTCCGTCGTTTCACATTAAGCATGAAAACGGATTTAAAGCAATATTTAATTAAAGGTGTTTTAAATATGCAGATGATAACGATGCCGTTTTTTATTATTAGATCCTTTCAAAGCCTTTAAACGAAGTCGCTTTCATTTCCCCGTTTAATGGTTTTGTTTCCTTTATCCTTTAACATCTCCTCTTTATCTTCGGCTTCCCTCTGCGACGCTCCCATCAGCCCCGGATCAGCGGGAACCTCTCACTGGTAATTAAGTGAATAGAGGCTGTCGTGGTGGGGAGCCGCACAGCAGGCTTCGTACGAGGTTCTGAAGATGCCCTGATCCTCACCGGGCAGCAACAGCATCATCAGCATCATCGGCATCTTCAGCATCATCAGCATCAGCAGCATCAGCATCTCCAAGAGCCGTACACTCTGCCCTGTCAGCGTGGGGTGGGTGGGGTGTACGTACCGGGTGAGAAGATGATGGAAAACGGGAGTACAGGGAGGATGGAGCCACCAGGCAGGAGGAGGAGGAGCGGAGGAAGGTCAAAGAGGAGGTTCATGGAGGTGGTACAGGAGGACATGAAGGTGTTTGGTGTGGCAGGGGAGGAGATGGAGACTAATGATCCCAGACTCCCAGATTTCTACCAGATTTTGGAAAGTCACCAGATTAATGAAGACGGCAGCGAGGTTCCAACATTTAATTTTTATTTATAAAAAAATTATAAATAACTTGAGAGCTGCATCTCCTGGAGAAAATGCGAGTGTGATCGCAGCGGCCGTCGGTGGTACAGTGTGTATGGCCAAGCAATACAGCAAACGAGGTTAAACGAGGCCGTCTACGACTCCAGCAAATTTTGTCTTTGTAGATAGAAAATTGACCGAGTAACGCCAATTTAAAATCAAATTTTCCCCACGTAAATTAACGTATCCATATTTGAAGAGTGACCACGAGTGAAGGAAGAGTGCGATCACTCTGTAATTTTAGAAGACTGGTCTGACTGCAGCCGTCTACTACTCCAGAGAAATTCGTTTTAGTAGCTCATAAATTGTCCAAATTACGCCAATTGAAATATCAGAATTTCACCTAGTAAATGAACTAAGTCATATAAATCTGAAGAGTGATCATGAGTACCCGAAGAGTGCGATCACTCTGTGATTTCACTAGACCCGTCTGACTGAAACCGTCCACTACTGCAGAGAATTTCGTTTTAGTAGCTCAAAAATTGTCCAAATTACACCAATTGAAAAATCAGTCTTTCCCCTAGTAAATGAACTAAGGCGAATTTGAAGAGTGATCATGAGTACACAAAGAGTGCGATCACTCTGTGATTTCAGAAGACCGTTCTGACTGCGGCCATCTATGACTCCAGCGAATTTCGTTTTACTATCTCAAAAATTGACCAAGTTTTGCCAATTCAATTTTTACAATTTCACTTTGCCGTCTACGTCTCCAGGGGATTTAGTTTTTGTAGCTCGGTGGCTCATGGATGAGGTGCAGGAGGACATGAAGGCGTGGCCGAGGAGGACATGGAGACTTACGATCCGCTAAGGCGCCACCTAATGGTTGGTGGTGAGTTCTAAAGCCAATACACCTCAGCAAGAACGTCCCGTGTCGGCCCTCCCTTCACAGGTCGGCCGGTCTCCGCCCCCCTCACCTGAGGCCATGACGTCACGTGACCAGCATCCCGCCCCAATCCGAACCCAGACGCCCCGTTCTATTAGAGTCTGCAAATTGAAATGTACGTGTTATTACGTTGTAGCGTGCAGCGATTTTGCGACGTGTCATCTCATTTTAAAACCGAGCCCCCGTTAATTCACCGCGGGGGGGAAGAGACGCCGGCGACGGGGCGAGCCATCAACGAGCGCGATCGCGGAGACGGGAGGGAACAGGGAGGAGAGGACGGGGCGGGGCGAGGAGGGAGGTGGGGGGGTGCAGGGGGGGGGCAAAAATCTCTGTCTCAGCAAAAGTTTTCATTAAAATTTTAGACAAATGATCTCTGTGTCCTTCTCCCGGCTGCCTGGGGCGTCATGCTATTTCTATGCAAATATCAACCTCACGCCTTCCGCCCTATTATTTTTACAGGAGCCGCTGCAACATGACCTGAGAGTGCGCGAGCGAGAGAGAGAGAGAGAGAGAGAGAGAGAGAGAGAGAGAGAGAATGCATGTAGGAATAGAGAGAGAGAGAGAGAAGGAAAGGCTGAGATAGAAATATAAGAAAAGAGAGAGAGAGAGACTGATAGAGAGCGCCCACATGATGTGTGTGTGTGTGAGTTGTGTGTATGTGTGACAGTTGTGTGTGTGTGTGTTTTGTGTGTGTGTTGTATGTGTTATGTGAGTTGTGTGTGTGTGAGTGACTTGTGTGTATGTGTGTGTGAGTTGTGTGTGTGTGTGTGAGTGAGTTGTGTGTATGTGAGTGAGTTGTATGTGTGTGTGTGTGGGTTGTGTGTTATGGGAGTTGTGTGAATTGTGCGTGTGTATGTGTGAGAGAGTTGTGCGTGTGTGTGAGTTGTGTGTGTTGTGTGTGTTGTATGTGTTATGTGAGTTGTATGTTTTATGTGAGTTGTATGTTTTATGTGTGTGTGTGTGTGTGTTGTGTGTTTAAGTTGTGTGTATGTGTGTTGAGTGTGTTGTGTGTGAGTTCTGTGTGTATTTGAGTTGAGTGTGTGTGTTGTATGTTTTATGTAAGTTGTGTGTGTGTTGTGTGTATGTGAGAGTTGTGTGTGTGAGAGTTGTGTGTGTGTATGTGAGTTTTTTGTGTGTGTGTGTGTATGTGTGAGTTGTGTGTTGTGTGTGTGAATTGTATGTGTGTGAGTTGTGTGTGTGTGTGTGTGTGTGTATTGTATGTGTTATGTGAGTTGTGTTTTGTAAGTGAGTTGTGTGTGTGTGAGTTGTGTGTGTGTGAGTTGAGTGAGTGAGCGAGCGAGAGAGAGAGAATGCATGTAGGAATAGAGAGAGAGAAGAAAAGGCTGAGATAGAAAATACAAGAGAGAGAGAGACTGATAGAGAGCGCCCACATGGCATGCTGTGTGGGAGTGTGTGTGTGAGTGTGAGTGTGTGTGTGTGTGTGTGTGTGTGTGGGGTGGATGCAGCGAGGTGTGAAAATATATAACACCAAGAGTGTGAGAGAGACAAGAACAACACAAAGACACGGGGATAATTTGTTTCCCTCGGCCTCCTGTTTAATGCGTCACAGCGCCCCTCTGGCGGTCCGGTTCAGAGCCCACCGCTGCTTAACGCCCCGCACGTCCCACCCCCGTGCCCCGCGTCGGCGTTCCCACACTAATAATTAAACACACAACAAATACAAACACGCACTCGCAGCGGATCCATGCACCGCCCACTGAGCTCAGTGAGAACCGACCGAGAACCGGGCACCGCCGGAGTCGCAGTGCCAGTCCGATCTGTGAACCGCTTTCAGGTTTTCACTGATTTATAGAGCGATAAGCCTTTAAACCCCCAAAGAGCACGCCGAAGGGACAGCGGCAAGACAAAACTCCCCGTTATGTTGTTATATTGAGGAAGAAACCTTGTGAGGACCGGGGCTCAGTGGGGGACTCATTGTCCTTGAGCTTGGGGTGGGGGGGCATCCACAGTGTACAGATGGTGTGACGATCATGTGACCCGTATTTAACAATTGGAAAACTATGTAAGTCCATTGAGGGCGTCATGCAGGACCTCCGGTCCAATAGAAATCCAGGTTCCGTCCTGTAGTCATCGTGGAACCATGACCACGCCGCCAAAGAAACGCAGTTAGAGCACTGTAGTTAAGGAATCCGGAGAACACGGAGGAAGCCCACGAGGACATGGAAACTCAAATCAGATTGGGATTCGAACCTAGATCCCAAGGGCTGAGAGGACGTACTAACCCATAATCCATACTGTTTTATATATAAATAAATATTTATGTTCTGTATAGAAGGATTTAAGATGTGTGTGTGTGTGTGTGTGTGTGTGTGTGTGTGTAATGACAATAAAATGCTGTGATGTTACGACTGACTGCAGTGGTCCTGTGCATTAGACATAATTAGAGCTAATTAAGTGACATCATCATTAATCAGTAAATATTAAAATCAGTCAATGGAAAGATTTGTGAGGATGAGGCTGCACAGGAGCAGAATGATCACATGACTGGGTCAAGAGACACACACACACACACACACACACACACACACACACATATATACACAAACATGTACAATCACACACAACCACACACACACACACACACATATATATATATGTATATACACATGCACGCACAAACACACACACACACACAATCACACACAAACCCATATATACACATATACACAAATATACACATACACACACACACAAACTTAAATACATACACACACAAACAAACATACATACACACACAAACAAACATATATACACATACACACACAAACACACACACATACAAGCACATATTTACTGTATATATATACACACACACACACAATCACGCGCACACACACACACACACACTTGCACACACACACACACACACAAAAACAAACACAAACACACACACACACACACACACACACACACACACACACACACCTGGAGGCGGTCCAGAAGGTAATGTGTCATGTTGGCTGATCTAAACTGTAAAGCAGGAAGTCAACACAGACGTCTGATTGGCCGCTAATTGCCGCCGGGTTCGTTAGGAGGTTAATGACCTGGATGTGAGGAACCTGGATGTGCGGTCAGTGTCAGGTCCAGTTCCGCCTCACCGCCAACTGCCGTTTAGAATCCACCGGCGGATCAGATCCCACTGAGATCAAAGCAAACGAAGATGACTTCAGAATGCCCCGCACTCGGTCACTCACTCGCTCGCTCGCTCACCCGCGCACCAAGCACCGCCTTCCAGATTCATCCGGAGCGAGACGATGGCGCCGTCCATCTGCTCTGCATCGCCGTTTTGTACTTCATGACGTCGGACAATTTTTAGACGTGGCAGAACTTTAAAGAGGTTCCAGACACATCGTCATCATTTCAGTCGCGGTGGTGGAGCAGTGTGGAGGGGTGTGGGGCAAAGCATGGAGATGTTCCCAACAAAGAACCATAGAGATGTTCCCAAGACAGAACCATAGAGATGTTCCCAACAAAGAACCATAGAGATGGCACCAAACCCAGAAACATGGAGACATTATACATCACAGAACCATGGAGATGTTACAAAACCCAGAAACATGGAGACATTATACATCACAGAACCATGGAGATGGCACCAAACCCAGAAACATGGAGACAGTACCCAACACAGCAACCATGGAGATGTCACCAAATCCAGAACCATGGAGATGTTACCAGTCACAGGAACCATGGAGATGTCACCAAACCCAGAAGCATGGAGACAGTACCCAACACAGAACCATGGAGATGTTACTCAAAATAGATCAATAGAGACGTTACCCAACAGAGAACCAAAAATATGTTACCAAACCCAGAAATATGGATTTGTTACCCCACAGAACCATGGAGACGTTACCCAACGCAGAACATTCAAATGCATGCCGTATGCAGCACATCGTCTTTGGGAACAGTTTCAGTTTCTGGAGAAACTCTTTCCGTTTCATCAAATTATGTTCCGTAAACAAGGTTCCATCATTCTTCACTAATACGCGTCAAAGCAGTCGGTTCTCATTAAATTAAAACCCGTAGCAATCATGGGAACTAATTGATACAGGATCTCCGGGGTTGCTGCAGGAACAGGTGTCAATCAATAAGAGACGAAACCATCACGCTGAACTTTTCATTACGTTTATTTATATAGACGATATCTGCACACAGAACCCTGATATGTTGTTGTGATGGAACGGCGTGGTGACGAGTTTGGGCGTCACCGGAACCCGGAACCGTGAGACGGAAAACCACCAGAGACAACTTACAGTTTAACGAATATTTAATTAGAATGATCATTTATTATAAATTATAATATTAATTTACGACGGCACGGTGGCTTAGTGGTTAGCACGTTCGCCTCTCAGCACTAGGGATTCCCGGTTCGAATTCCCATCTGGGTGGAGTTTCCATGTTCTCCCCGTGTCCACGTGGGTTTCCTCCGGGTTCTCCGGTTTCCTCCCACAGTCCAAAAACATGGATCAAGTCAATTGAATTCTCAAAATTGCCCCATATAGAGTGTGTCTGTGTGAGTGAGTGTGTGTCCAGTGATAGATTGGTGCCTGTCCTGGGTGTATCTGCCCAGCGCCCGAAACGTTCTCCCCTGAATGGGCATGGGAACCCCCCCCCCCCGAGACCCTAATAGAGGATAAAGCGGAAGATAATGATTGAATGAATGAATATTAATATACCTCCCCCAGGTGGCGCTACACACTTCTCACTATGTCGATCTCAGAGAACGTCTGCACCCTAAACTAACTAAATAAAAAAAACGAGAAAACCTGCGAAAGCTTCGGCGTGTTAATACAAAGAGAGAGAGAGAGAGAGAGTGAAGTGAGGACGCTGCGAGAGCGAGAAAGTTGTAATAGAGACGAAATAAAAACGCTTCTGATCAAAGCTCTCCGATGCGACGCTCCCAATCTCTCGCGCCGCACAAATCCACTCCGCCGAAATAAGCCTGTCTGACCTTGAACACCAAGTTCCTACAACGCGCCCCGCTCATCGGCTACCGCCATGCGTCGGGGGTGCAGGGGCCGCCCGGTGCCCTTCCGGGGTCTACGTGGTCGGCCGGCCATCGAACGAGCGAGCGACGCTGGAGAGAGAGAGAGAGAAAAAAAAAGAGAAGAAGACTGCTGACCCGAATTCTCATTCATCTCATGCTCGTTCAGACGAAAACAGAGCGAAAGCAGCATGTGCGAGAGAGCAAGAGAGAGAGAGAGAGCGCGCGAGAGAACTCACTTTAATTGTTATCGCTGTCATTTTAGTGAAATGCTTTATTTTGTCTTCTGAAGTGCACGTGCGTTGATACCGAACGTCTGAAAAAGATACTAATATCGCCGAAACGCTGCCTCCGCGTGCGGGCGACACTTTTAGAATTCCAAATTGCAAAATCTGAATTACCCTCAGAACAGGTCTGTGCACTTCGGGCCGTCGTTAAGCTGAAGGATTCCGTTTTTTTATTCTTTTAATTGTCCTGGACTCGTTGTAGAGGTGCAGGGTGGTAGAAACGCCGAACATATTACCTCAGAACAACCAGCTTATTTATTTAGACATATATAATGTGTGATCTGGTGATCGGTGTGCATTACCAGACGTGACCACACGAGGCAGAAAACCACCATTTTTTTTTTTTTTAAATGATCGGAATGAAGTTATACAGTACATACCACAAAGTGTTGGACCGTACCGCAAACAGCATGTGACCCCGACATACCATACGATACCTTAGGTGGCGCCACTCTCACCGCAGTTGGTCACACAAATATTTATTCATTCATTCATTATCTCCCGCTTTATCCTCTATTAGGGTCGCGCTGGGGTTCCCCATGCCGATCCAGGGGAGAACATCTCGGTCGCTGGGCAGATACACCCAGGACAGGGCGCCAATCTATTACTGGGCACACACTCACTCACACAGACACACTCTATATGGGGCAATTTAGAGAACTCAATTAACTTGATCCATGTTTTTGGACTGTGGGAGGAAACCGGAGAACCCGGAGGAAACCCACACTGACACGGGGAGAACATGGAAACTCCACCCAGATGGGGACTCGAACCGGGAATCCCTAGCACTGAGAGGCGAACATGCTAAACCACTAAGCCACTGTACCGCCCTACAAATTTTTTTTTTTTTAATTTTATAAAAAAAAAATTTTAAATGGTGGAGGCTACCAACCCAGTTGTGAAGCAGCTGTGTTGACCGTGCTGAGACAGTAGGGGGAGCACCTCTCCATAAGCATGGAAATAATAAAAATACTTAATGACGTTAGGTAACATTTACCGTCTGTTTATTAATTTATTTTGTGTAGCGGTACACGCTTGCGGAGGAGAACATTTGTGTGCATGCGCGGTACTAAGAGTGGCGCCACCTGCAGTTCTATTTGATATATACAGTATGTTGTATTTTTGTAATTGCTGATCTGGGATTTTTTTTGTTATAAATATATATTGTATACTTAATTTATATAAAGTGCCTGATTTTCTGTAACTGTGGTTCTACTACTATTAAAGAACCCCCCCCCCTGCCCCCCAATTTTTTGTAATGCTTTAGATGAACATCACGACTCATGATAATCAAACATCGCGTGCTGGACTCTTCGGCGTCGCCGCACAGCACTCAACATCAGGACCGCGTGGCGCATTCCGCCCCTGCCTCTGACCCCGGGTTCACCCCGAACCATCAGCAGCGAGGTATCAGATGAGGAACCTGCGCATCGGAGGACAGAACATCAGCAGAAGGTTACTGCTCTGTTCTTTAGGATGTTTTTTTCCGTATGTGACTCACACTCTGAAATCCTGTCATCCATAGGATGTTGTGTTTGAAATGAGTACAGGGATAGGCTCTGGGACGCGCTGTTCGTCGAAAGTGTTTTTTTTTTTTTTTTTTTTTTTTTTTTGATGAGCACCAGGCTGAGAATGAGACACAAATGTGATGTGGCTGCAGAGTTTAGAGCGAAAGCGGCACATGGAAAGAAAAAGAGAGACACCTATCGGCCAAAGTGCGGCACTGCAGGCGAACTGTTACCTCAGGTTCCTGTCGGCGCTCTGCGGACCCAACAGGTCGAGCATTAGAAAGTCTCAACGTTAATGACGTTAATGACGTTAATGACTTTAATGACTTTAATGTTAATCAGGCTTTATACAACAAACACGTGTTTAATTCACGTTTCACAAATGTTTAGAACGGTTCCAGCTACAGCAACGTTCACTAATCATCATCTTCATCATCGTCATCTTCATCACGTAACGTAATAATAACGTGTGTGTGTGTGTGTGTGTGTGTATTAGACAAACTTATGAATTAATATAATATTTGTGTGTGTCTGTGTGTGTGTGTGTGTGTGTGTGTGTGTGTGTGTGTGTGTGTGTGTGTCTGTGTGTTAGACGAACTTATGAATTAAAACGCGTGTGTTTGTGTGGGTGTGTGTGTGTGTTAAATGTGTGTGTGTGTGTTTATTATGTGTGTGTCTGTGTGTTAGACGAACTTTATGAATTAAAACGTTTATTGTGTATTAAACGTGTGTGTGTGTGTGTGTTAAACGTGTTTTTGTATTAAACGTGTTTGTGTTAATGTATTTGTGTGTGTGTGATAAACGTGTGTGTGTGTGTAAAACATGTTTGTGTGTATGTGTGTGTGTTTGTGTGTATTAAGAATGTTTGTGTGTGTGTCTGTGTGTGTGTATGAAACATGTTTGTGTGTATGTGTATTAGATGTGTGTGTATGTGGGTGTATTAAACATGTTTGTGTGTGTGTGTGTATTAAACATATTTGTGTGTGTGTGTGTGTGTGTTAAATGTGTGTGTGTGTGTGTTAAACATGTTTGTGTGTGTGTATAAAATCTATGTTTGTGTATGATAAACGTGTGTATATATGTGTGTTAAATATGTGTGTGTGTGTATTAAATGTGTGTGTGTATTAAACATGTTTGTGCGTGTATATTAAACTTGTGTATTATTTATTTATATATATATATATATATATATATATATATATATATATATATATATATATGTGTGTGTGTGTGTGTATATGTGTGTGTATATATGTAATAATATATAAATATATAAAAATATATAAATATATTTAAGCATAAATCCTGAATGACGGCGCCTCAGCGACGCTGTCGATCTGAATTTCCTGTGTGTTGATGTGGCGCTGATGTTGGATCTCAGAGTCTCGCTGTCCATTTAATTCGTCCTCGACGCCGAGCCGACGGCGGGCAGAGTGTAAGGAGCCCTTTTGACTGCAGACGGAACGATTGTCCATAAATTTCGGAACACTAATGGCTCTATTATAGCGCCCGTTTGCCTCATAGCTACAGTGGAGGGTGTTAATTAAGGGGGCAGAACACAATACGCCGCAACTGGATCCTTATTTAATGCAGCCTGGCAACCCTAAATAGAGAGAAAATGAAAATTCTCGTTGGCCCCCAAACTCTTCGCCACAGCCACTTTCCCGCTTTACGGAGCCCGAATTACAAAATCACATTACGGATCCGGCGGCGGCGGATGTTTTATTCTGCATATGCAACGACTGTTTTGAAGCAAATGGGATATGTATATATTCGAGGCAGGCTGTAGATGTAATCACACAGTCATCGGGGGGCGCCGCGTTTGTCAGTTAGCTCTAATGAAAGGCAAAATTGCAAAATCAAGCACCAGAAGTACGTCTAAGTGGAATAAAGGATGGTTTTAACAGTCAATTTACGGCCTGGTTAAATTTACAGGGAGGTATAACTTTTGTTTGATCTATTCTTCATCATGAACACGTGTATGGAAAGTATACGGGTCGGCCGTGCTAATGGAACACGCCGAGGCCCACCGGTGGGGAAGGGCGGTGTCAGCGAGTAGTGAACCGATTCCATGTTTCTGCTTTAATAACCTCAGAAACCGCCGGGAACCACCTTTAACCTGCAGGCCGTGGAACGGGGTGTGGTTTAAAAGTTGGGTGCTTTTAAATGTAAGTGGTCGTTAACGGAGGGATTTAAACTTTCGGCGCAGGACGCGGCGTCCGTCTCCCCGCTCGGTGTGTTAATCGAGGAATATTGACTGCGAGGAGGATAAGGAGTTTATTGAGATGGAAAATGGCCACGAGTTAAGCGCCTAGGCTAAGTAAATGAAATAAAGGGCAATCGCGTCTTATTAAATGAGACTCGTTCCTCTCAGCGAGGCAAAGTAATTATAAAGTTCATTACTGTAATGAGGTAGGCCATTCTGGAGCAGCCAGCCCAGGCCAGGGAGGAGAGGGAAGGCGCCATCGATCAGAACGCCGGATCGCTCAAATTTACACGCCGCCGCCGCCGGAAGGCCCGCGTGTGGATGTGATTTCAAATGAGTTTAACTTTAAGAGGATCTCAGAGTTCAGAACGCAAAATATAAAAAAAATAAATAAAAGCACGCAGCTCGCGCTTACGAACAAAAATTAAATGATTATCAGGGAAAAATAGTTATGGCAACTGTTAGTTATGAGGGATTATAGTAGTTGTGTTAACCGTTGTTTTTAAGTGATTATAGTAGTTGCAGTAACTGTTGGATTAGAGGTATTATAGTAGTTGTGGTAACTGTTGTTTATGAGGGATTATAATAGTTATGGCAACTGTTGTTTACAAGGGATTATTTTAGTTGTGTTCACCATTGTTTATAAGTGATTATAGTGTTTGTGGCAATCGTTGACGAGGGAATATAGTTGTGTTAATTGTTGTTTGTGAAGGATTATAGTAGTTGTGGTAGCTGTTGTTTATGAAGGATTATATTATTGATTTATATTACTTTATTAGTCCCACGAAGGGGAAATTCAAAAATAGTTTTGTGGCAATTGTTGTTTATTAGAAATGATAAATTTGTGTTAACCGTTGTTTATAAGTGATTATAGTAGTTGCAGTAACTGTTGCAATAGAAGGATTATAGTTGTTGTGTTAACCGTTGTGTCTGAGGGATTATAATAGTTATGGCTACTGCTGTTTACAAGGGATTATTTTAGTTGTGTTAACCATTGTTTATAACTGATTATAGTGTTTGTGGCAATCGTTGACGAGGGATTACAGTTGCGTTAATTGTTGTTTGTGAAAAATTATAGTAGTTGTATATTATTGATTGATATACCTTATATATTGATATAGAAAATTCAAGAATTGTTGTGTTAACTATTGTTTATGAGGGATTATAGTATTTGTGGTAACCGTTGTAACTGTATTTGTGAACATTTTCTAATAAATATCATTAAAATAGTGAAGCAGTCAGTGATATCAGACGCCACGTCTCTTTTCTCGCCCAAAATCTCTCTCGCCGTCAAAACCAAGAAAAAAAAAGAAAAAAAAGAACGAATGAGCGAAAGAGAGAGAGAGAGTGTCGAGATGTGAGACTGAAACCAGTGAGCTGGGGCGAGTGAGTCCCGCTGGGTGATAATCTGATCGGCATTATGGAAACAATCAAAATAATTCCCTTAAATTAGGCTGACGCGGCACCCCGCCAACCGGGAGATTGGAAAGTGATCGCAGAGAGACCTCCGCTAATAAGAGCGCTAACTGTGCAGCCAGGGCAGAAAATTGGGTGCCTAACGGTGGAGGGTTCCTTATTGGCAAACACACGGCGTTCAAATTAGCCACTGTAAATACAGCCCCCCCCCCCCCCCTCCATTACCACCACCAACACCCCCCCCCCCCAAATAAAGGATTGAAATACTGATTGTCTTTTTTCTTGGACTAATTCATTTTGTAGCCGAGATAATTTCTGTAATGTGACACTTTTCCTTCATTACCCTCAACACCAGATCGGCAACAACGGCGCGCCCTGAACACGGTGGCGCGAGGGCGCGAGGGTGGGCGCGCCTGCGTGATGGAAGTGCGCCAACGAGACTGAATCGGGGAAATGGTTCTACGGTCGAACAGGCGACGGATCGCAACGTTCCTTTATTAGTGAGCGGCCCCAGAGTTGCTCATGTGACGGCGTCTGGGTACGGGTCTGCGGGACATGCTGCATGGCGGTTGCTTGGTTCACACACACACACACACACACACACACACACACGGTTCCCGACATTCCTCAACATGAACTGGAACTCCGATTATCAACACCATCTGTAGATGGGAGCGCCTGGTCTATGAGGCCCTTGGTCAGCACGTCCACCTCAGCGCTGGGGGGGTCCAAGTTCCAATCCCAATCTGGGTGGAGTTGGCATGTTCTCCCCGTGTCTGGGTGGCTTTCCTCTCACAGTCCAAAAAAACATGGATTCAAGGTGAATTGGCCGCTCTTAATTGCCCCATGTAATGTGAGTGAGCATGTTCCCAGTGATACATTCTCCTATGGATGGGCTTGGAGAGCCCCTCCAACCCCTGCCCCCCGCTTTGGATTAAGGCTTACAGGATTAGGTGGAAGATGCCCTCTACCCTAAATAAATAAAACAGACAAATGGAGAACAGTGCCCTTCCTTTAAACAAAACCGACGAGACTGACGGCGCACTGCCTCCGGTGGACAGCAGGGCGGCGGTAGCGTGTGCATTGCTCCCTCTACAGTCTGCGATGGGGGCAAGGTAGAAACAAATAAGGCCAGAAAAATATAAAAATAGCCTACGACGGTGTACAGCGTCTACCTGTGGGAGTGACGTATGTCCCAGCGCCGAAGCTCAGGCTCGTCTGGCTGGTTGCAGGGGAAGCGAATTTCAAATGAGCCTAATTACCGGCAAACTCCCAAATCCGTCCGAACACAAATACAAGCAAACGAGGACATGTCCGGGTCGAGGGTAACTCCCCGAAACCATCAAGGCTCCGATGATATCGACCGGCCGCTCGGTCCCGCCCTCTATTTTGTGTAATTGCAGAATCCGGGTTGGGATCCAATGGTAGTGATTGGCGTGGAGAAATGATGGTGAGGCTGATGTGATTATAATTACGAAGAACGATGATGATGATGATGATGATGCAGCAGACCCCGGAGATTAGGAGGCTACCCTGAAGCGCCACCCCTCTGTCCCGCGTGGCTGAAGGCGAGCGCCGACCGTACGGCGTGCCGCCAAAGGCCAAATCAGTAAATGAGCTTAAATGTGCGGGGAACCCCGACGCGTTTAGGCCCAGCTTGATTTGACAGGACGGTGGTATCAACACTGTAATTTTCATTAGACGCCGCCAGCCTCGGCTTAACGCCGTCGCCAGCCGGCAATCTGGCGTTTTACAATTCATCCTAATGTGAGGAGGCTTGCCATGTACCGTTTGTCATTTGCTATTTGTCAGCACGCGCCATGATGAAGGAGTGAGCGCGCCGAGGAGAACAAAAAAAAAAAAAGAAAAAAGAGAGAGAACATAATCCACTTTCCTCTCGCGAACCGCCAGCGCGGTCGCAAAACAAAAACAACGGTACGGGAGAGCGACGGCTAAATTAATAGGATTTAATGCGGCGAGGGAGCAGCGGGGTGGGGGGGGGGGTGCAGGGGGTGGCTACCGGAGACGCCGTGGTTTCCGTGTACGGCGGGAACACCTCCGAAATGACGGGGAGGAGGGACGCGATGACCACGACCATTACCTTCAAGGGCCGCAAAACAGACCGGCCCCCGGCGCAATCAGGGCCGCCGCCGTGTGTCGAATCAAATGGAGGAGGCAAAAAGACAGTAATCCTGGCATTAAAGGGGAAAATGAGCTGCCGCCGTCAGCCATCCGAGGGGGCTCGGTGTGAGCACGGGGGGGGGGGGCATGTGCGGAGGAAGGGTCGTGGAATGAGGTAGAACGTGGAATATGTAAATAAAATAACGACTGCGTTGATACATGGAGGGAATAAGCTGAAGCACAGGGAGGACATGCAGATGCTACACAGGGAGGACATGCAGATTTTACACTGGGAGGACATGCGGGTTTTACACTGGGAGGACATACAGATTTTACACAGGGAGGACATACAGACTTTACACAGGGAGGACATGCAGATTTTACACAGGGAGGACATGCAGATTTTACACAGGGAGGACATGCGGACTCCACACAGGGAGGACATGCAGACTCAAAACAGGGAGGACATGCAGACTTCACATAGGGAGGACATATAATAATACGGAACACATTTCGTCTTTTGTCCCCATCGTTCCAGTGGACAGGTCTCCGAGCCGGCTGAAATAGTTCGTTGTGTTTCCGTTGCTGTTGAGCCTTTCTCGGCAGACGCAGGCCCTCCAAGAACGTGTCCCTGTTCTCGACTCGCCAGATAATGGAACCTGTTCTGCTGTCGCGTCTGATGGAGGAGCGTGAGCCGCGGTTCCGAGGGGCAGATTAGGTCATCAGTTACCCGCGGTGCAACCACTGTGTCCCGGCGGGAGCGGCGTTGCTCCGGGAGTCGCTCAGAGTGATGCGGAGCCCGGGCGCCTCTCCCGCCGCATCCGTCTTCGTACGTGGCCCCATTCATAATGTTCTCCGTGCAAAAGGAAACCGATTCAGCAAGTTTATTCTTCACTTTCACCACCACGTTCAGCAGAGACGCCGCTCTCTCGTGATCCACGTCGTCTGCTGCAGAGTCAACCAAAACTTTACGGGGTGTCGGGTCGCCAGGCGCCAATATTTACTCTGAGAATTGCGTTGGTTCTCCTGCACATATTGGTAGTGCATGGCTGCCTCTGTCCTGTCATTGGCGGACCGGGTTTTTTGGGCGCCCAATTTCTCCCCGCCCCCGCCCCGCCCTCCTACCCTGGTTCACGTGATGCCGCCACGCTGCGTTCCCGTCCGGCAGCAGAGTGCAGAACGCCAGACCTGCTGAAGGGAAAACGAGTGGCGAGCAATAAGACGCTATCTCTCCGCTGGTGTCATTGGGGCAACGTCCACACCCTGGGTGGTGCTCTGTGAGGGCGTGGTCGCTCAGGGTTTAGAGTGTTTGCCTATCAATCAGAAGGTTGTGGGTTCAAATCCCAGATCCTCTTGTCCTTGAGCAAGACCCTTAACCCTCATTGCTCCAGGGGGATGCTGTATCAAACCCTGTGTTCACTTTCAAGTAAGGGTGGCACGGTGGCTTAGTGGTTGGCATGTTCTCAGCACTGGGGATTCCCGGTTCGAATCCCAATCTGGGTGGAGTTTCCATGTTCTCCCCATGTCAACGTGGGTTTCCTCCGGATTCCTGTGTGTGTGTGTGTGTGTGTGTGTGTGTCAGTGATGTCCTGTCCTGGGTGTATCTGCCCAGCGCTCGAAACGTTCTCCCCTGAATGGGCATGGGGACCCCCCCCCCAAGAACCTAGTACAGGACAAAGAGGATGGACTTACAAATACCCCAACTCAATTGGGGTCCAAACACAGGGTTGATACAGCGCCCCCTGGAGCAATGTGGGTTAAGGTTCTTGCCCACCAAAGGACACCAATTGGTAACGTCAGTGGACCTGGGACCTTGGAACCATGCTCAACTCCTGAGCTACCGCACCCTAGTGGTAGGAACAGTGCCACCTGATGTATGTTTTAAGCTGTAGGGGTTAACAGGTATCGTTTGGCACTGTGTGTGGTATGGAGGATGTGTTTCCTGTCCCTTCCGGAGGTTCGGCGGGTTCCACGGAAGGCTTAGAACAACTCGAGAGAGAGCGATGCCCCGCGATGGGACCGTGCACGTGGCCTGCACCCAGTCGCTCCGGATTCCCGATACAGAAGACGAACGTACGTCTGGTGTCTTTCAGAACGTTATCCGTGTGATCGTCAGGGCCGTTTCGGAGAACATCCCTTCTCTTTATAGTGCAACAAGGGGAGCCGGCAGAACCGGCGGTGTCGCGGGGCGAGATAGTTCCCTCCCGGAAACTCCGGGCCTCGTTTGCTGAGTGTTAAACAGAAGCAGCTAAGATCAGAGCATTTGAATAATACCAGCTAAAGGCACCTTCCCCGTCGCCCCTACCCCCCCCCCCCCCCCACCAGCAGAAGAGATTAACATTCTGAAACGTGTAAACGTCTTTAAGAGGCTGGCGCTCGGCGATAAAGCATGACGGCCTTCTCGGAGAGAGAAAAGAGAGAGAGAGAGGACGAGGGCGTGCGAGATGAGCGAAGACTTTTTCGGCAAATGCGGTCTCTTTGGGATCTTCGGGGGCCGGGATATACCTTCACTTTGACTGCCTGCCTTTTTTCCGGAGCTGGTAAGCCTTCAATTAAATGACGGCTACCTTTTTTCCAAGTTGCTAATCCGCTTAGCGTGAAGCCTACCCTTTGCCACGTGCGGGTGTCGGCGCCTGGCGAGGTGGCGCGCGAACCCAGCCAGCGGAATTACACCACTTCATGCCTCCGCCCTCCGAGGAGTAACATCCAGAAATATCACACTCAGCACCCCCCCCCGCACCCCCCCCCCACCCGATATCAACACACACAAGTTCAATGAAAACATGTTGTGTTTAGATATTCCATCCATTATTGCTAGGGTCATGGGTGGGGGTGGGGGGGGGTCGTTCCCCATGCCCATCCAGGGGAGAACGTTTTGGGGCGCTGGGCAGATACACCCAGGACTGGGCGCCCATCTATCACTGGATACACACACACACACACACACACACTATATGGGGCAATTTGGAGCATTCGGTTCACCTTGAATCCATGCTTTTGAAATGTGGGAAGAACCCGGAGGACACTTACACGGACACGAGGAGAACATGCAAACTCCACTCAGATCGGGATTCGAACCTGGATCCCCAGCGCTGAGAGGAGAACATGACAACCACTAAGCCACCGTGCCGCCCAGAGTCCTTTTCTTCCACGTTTGATTTAGGTAGGGGCAATTTAGAGCAGCCAATTCACCTGTAATCCGTGTGTTTAGACTGTGGGAAGAAACCAGAGGAATCCCATGCAGACACGGGGAGCACATGCAAACTCCACCCAGATTGAGATTCGAACCTGGATCCCCAGCGAGGACACACACACACTATCTGGGTACAATTTAGACAGGGGCAATTTAGAGCAGCCAATTCACCTGTAATCCGTGCGTTTGGACTGTGGGAAGAAACCTAAGAACCCAGAGGAATCCCATGCAGACACGGGGAGGACATGCAAACTCCACCCAGATTGAGATTCGAACCTGGATCCCCAGCGAGGACACACACACTATGTGGGTACAATTTAGACGGGCAATTTAGAGCAGCCAATTCACCTGTAATCCGTGTGTTTGGACTGTGGGAAGAAACCGGAGAACCCAGAGGAATCCCATGCAGACACGGGGAGGACATGCAAACTCCACCCAGATTGAGATTCGAACCTGGATCCCCAGCGAGGACACACATACTATGTGGGTACAATTTAGACGGGCAATTTAGAGCAGCCAATTCACCTGTAATCCATGTGTTTGGACTGTGGAAAGGAACCGGAGAACCCGGAGAGGCGAGGCAGGCATGCCCCCCGCCGTGCCCCCCCCCCACCACGTGCCGAATTCGTTGTTTAAAGGGTTTGAATAATGTTTTAAAGGAAACCGGACACCTCCTCAAACCTTAAAGGCGTATCGTTCTCCTCGTTCTATCGACCGACTCTCTTACGATCACGACGGCGATCACGTTCACGGCGTCCGAGCAGCGCGGCGGCGGCGGCGGCGTTTCCCGGCAGTCCCACTCCGTCCTCCTCGAAGCCGCCTGAACGCCCCTCCAGTTCCACTTCAGAGGAAACGAGGGCGAGTTCAAGGCTTGAATTTCGTCCCGGGTGATTGGACGGTTCTCTACCCTGTGCCTCCGCCGTCAAATTGCACCGGCAATTTCAACCGCTCTACAATTTAGCAAATCTGAGTGAGGAAAATTGCCGTCGTTAAATATTTCATTTCCGCCGGCGTGCAGGTCGATATCCCGGCTCTTTATTCCCGTCGCAGATTCATCGCGTTTAAGGAAATGAAGGCGGCGACTTTTAAAAGAAAATAAACCCCTTTGTTACATCCTGGTCTTTTTGGATATAATTGGGCCGTGCTGGTTCTAATGAATGTGTTTTTCGGCGGGGTCTATCGTGGTGCCCGCTTCTGACCACAAGGTTCCTCGACGTTGGAACAGCCTCCCGGTTGTGTGTTCTGTTCGCGATTCCAAATCACGATCACTATATTTATTTAATTTAATTAATTCTGCAGATTAAAGGTGTAGATCTGAGGGTTGGTGGTGTTGGGTGGTTGATCTGGGATCAGTCGTCACCCGGCTCATCATTAGTAGAGGGTGTGGCACTGAAATGAGGCTGTTCCAGGGAGCCCTCTCAACTAAGTACCCTGCAGGATCTGCCCCTTTGAGTTCTGCTGCTCTAGTCACAAACTTCTTAATTACGGTGCTTTATTAACTCCTAACGGCTTTTCTTTTGAGGTGTCGCCTCATTTCCTGGGGGTGTGGTCATCATGGTTCTGCTGGAGACGAACCTGGATGGATGGAACCTGGATTTCTATTGGACCGGCGGTACGCCCTCAATGGACTTATATAGTGTTTCAATTGTCAAATACGGGTCACATGATCACCACTCAATCTGTACAGCGCTCAAGGAGGATGAGTCCCCCACCGAGCCTCGGTCCTCACAAGGTTCCTTCCTTAAAATATCAACATATCAGGGAGTTTTGTCTTGCCGCCGTCTCTTGCTCTTGCTCTTTGGGGGTTTAAAGGCTTACAACACTGCAACGCTATGGAAATAAATTGCTTCGCCGAGCCCAGCTTGCGTTCCACAAGGTCCGCCGGTGCGGTCAGGGTCCGGCACTTTGTCACCCCGACGTTGCGCGGCAGTTCTGACATGACAAGCCGAGGCGCAGAGAGCCGCCTGATTGCTAATATTTTGACTTCACGGACGAGCCCGAGATTGCCGGTTCACCGCGGCCCTGTCACGGCGGCGTAGCGGCGGACGATCCGCGGCCGTGTCACCCTAATGATCACTCTGCCAAGCGGGACTGGCACGCCAGAAAAGCCAAATCACTGCAATAGCGGTCAAAGTGGGCTAAACCACAGGGCAGGAGAGACGGGAGGGGGCAGAACCCGGCGTCGGGGAGCTTTGTCACATCTAGTCATAGAGCGTGGAGAACCTGACACACGCTATAATCGAACAGATTTACTTCCAAAAACACGGGGCGACCGGTAAGAGCCCAGGGCTTTCAGCAGTCCGTCAGGAGTCCGGCAACAATGACGCTGGACGCGCAGAACAAACGCTCAAATATCAGTGTTTAGCCGAAGAGGAGGGGAGAACAACATCGAGGGGACGCGGCGCAAATAAGAGGGAGCGCTGACCCGTGATGCCTGCGGGAGTGCGGGAAGAGGAGATGAAGATCCGCACCGCCGACGCCTCCCCAAACTCCCTCCCCGCTTGCCTTGGGAACCTGGTCGGAGAACCCGGGGGCGTGGAAAAGTTCAGCCGGGTTCTATCGCACGCCTGAAAAACGAAAAGGACCCGCCGTCGCCAAGGATCGCGCTCCGACTGAAACCTGCAGACGCTCCACCACCTTATTCGTCATCAGCCAGACGTGGGGTCGTTCTGTTACTGCTCGCAATAGACCGCGTTCATCATTCATTAATTAGCGTCGTTATAATTGTAAAATGCGGCACGGTGGCTTAGTGGTT
>JAFMOC010000198.1:807500-910000 GCA_019802505.1 Corydoras sp. C115
GAACTCAATTGACCTTGATCCATGTTTTTGGACTGTGGGAGGAAACCGGAGAACCCGGAGGAAACCCACGCGGACACGGGAAGAACATGGAAACTCCACCCGGATCGGGATTCGAACCGGGAATCCCCAGCGCTGAGAGGAGAACATACCAACCACCAAGCCGCCGTGCCGCCCTGCCCTCATACGTTGCCAAACGTTTCTATTTCAACAGATAATTAGCCAGAAGCGAGCAACACCTACATCTGCGACCGGCGCCACCGCCTGGCTGTCGGAGTGAACCATTAACCCGTTCATTCATCCCCAAACTTTCTTCCCCCTGCACCGGCGGGTGGGCGGGGCAGCTCACCGGCCCTACCCGCCTCCAGCACGGCGAGCGGCGGGATCCTCGCGGCCACCTCGCGCCGGCCTGGCAGCCCCACTCGCCTGGCACAGTGTGGCGGCGCACCGGTCACGGCGGCCTGGGAATGCACACAATTAAACACGTCAGCATGTGGCAGCTGCCCCAGGCCAGCCGGGACAGGGCCCACGCTGCCGCCACGCTGCCCCCCCGATGCCTCCGAGGGCGTGTGTGCGTATGTGTGTGGACAATTTTTTTATTATTTTTTTAAAGAGGCTGGATGATTGAGTTAGCCCGACTGCGTATACAAAACAAAGCCGGGCTTTGACCTCAATTTACACCTCGCCGCCGCCGAGCGAGCCGCCGCAACGATCCGACGTCCCGCGCCGCTTTTCCGTCCCGTCCCTCTCGTCGAGACGTTTTGCGGGCGCTAAGAAGTGTGTAAATGCGCCCAGAGTTCGGACGATTCCGCGACGGCCCGCTGTCTGCTCGCTAACACGTGCTGTTTTTGTTTGTGACGGAAAAAAAAAAACTAAAAAAACGACGGAATCGCTGCAATAATGTGCAAAAAAAAAAAAAAAAAGTCAATTAAATTAACTGTGAAAGGCTATTTATTTTGACCTGAGGATACATTTATTCCCCTTTCTTGGAAATTACAGGGGAAAGCAGAACAGCTCATGTGTTGGCAAGAGAACAAAGAACGCGACGCCGCTCGGTGCGCCTGCATCACACTGCCATCATGTGGACAACGGCGGGAACGACTGCCAACACCACGTCGATCCAATAAGAGCCATAATCAGATTTAATCTCTGATGTATACTGACACTTCCTAACTGTACGGCTCATTACCGCTGCAGAACGTTCTGGAGTCCTGGAGTTCTCCAAAAATCACCTCCACCAGGTTCTGCGGTGAATAAATATCATCAGAACCGGATCCACAGCAGGAGATGGACACTATATATATATATCCATCCATCCATTATCTTCCACTTTATGCTATATTAGGATCGTGGGGGGCGCTGGGCAGATACACCCAGGACAGGGCGCCAATCTATCACTGGGCACACACTCACTCACTCACACTCACTCTATAAGGGGCAATTTGGAGAACTCAATTGACCTTGATCCATGTTTTTGGACTGTGGGAGGAAACCGAAAGAACCCGGAGGAAACCCACGCAGACACGGGGAGAACATGGAAACTCCACCCAGATTGGGATTCGAACCGGGAATCCCTAGTGCTGAGAAGAGAACATGCTAAACCACTAAGACACCGTGCCGCTAATATATATATATCCATCCATTATCTTCTGCTTTATCCTCTATTAGGGTCGTGGAGGGGGGTTCTCCATGCCCATCCAGGGGAGAACATTTCGGGCGCTGGGCAGATACACCCAGGACAGGATGCCTATCCATCGCTGGACACACACTCACTCACACAGACACACTCTATATGGGGCAATTTGGAGAATTCAATTGACCTTGATCCATGTTTTTGGACTGTGGGAGGAAACTGGAAACCGTAATGGAATTTAATAATAATACTACATATCGGCGGCACGGTGGCTTAGTGTTTAGCATGTTCTCCTCTCAGCACTAGGGATTCCTGGTTTGAATCCCCATCTGGGTGGAGTTTTTATGTTCTCCCCGTGTCCGCGTGGGTTTCCTCCGGGTTCTCCGGTTTCTCCCACAGTCCAAAAACATGGATCAAGTCAATTGAGTTCTCCAAATTGCCCCATATAGAGTGTGTGTGTGTGTGTGTGTGCGAGTGAGTGAGTGAGTGCCCAGCGATGGATTGCCGCCCTGTCCTGGGTGTCTCTGCCCAGCCCCCCCCCCCCCCCCCCCCCGACCCTAATAGAGGATGAAGCGGGAGATAATGAATGAATGAATAATACTACATATCTGTTTGTAGCTACGTTAAGCCAAACGTGGGGGGTTTGAGGCTCGTAACACTGTGTGGTTGGTGTTCCGTCTTTAATTAGATGTAGATTTAATTAGATTAAATGAGATGACACTGTAGACACGATATGTGACGCCATGTGACCTTCATGTCCACGTTAAATCCAAAAACGTGGATTTAAGGTGAATTGAATACTCCAAATTGCCCCATATTGTGTGTGTGTGAGTGAGGGTGTGCCCAGTGATAGATTGCCCCCCTGTCCTGGGTGTATCTGCCCAGCGCCCGAAACGTTCTCCCCTGGATGGGCATGGGTATGGAGAACCCCCCCCCCCCCCCCCCGACCCTAGTAGAGCATGAAGCAGACAATAACGTATGAAGGAATGAATTTCCGTGGACCCCCCCCCCCATGCCGTCACATATGGTTGTATTTTTTAATTGTTTTAAGGTTAAATAACTGGAAACCGTGCTGTAATTAAAAAGAACTTGTTCGGCCGGTCGACTCTAAAGGTCATGTTAGAATGAAACGGCGCTCTCTGTGGTTGGGTTTTGGCGTTGCGGCGGTTTAATCGATAAGAGATCAACACTATAAATGAAGGTTCGGGGGGGGGGGGGAACGGTGTGTATCTCACAGTGGCGTGTACGCAGAGCGATGCTGAAACCTGTTTCCTCCAGTATCTTTCGTGGATTTGTTTTTATTTGCGGGTTATTAAAGGAGATGACACTGCAGACATGATATGTGACGGGCGGCGGTTGGTTCCACAGAAATTCATTTATTCATTCATTATCTTCCACATAGGGTTGGGGAGGGAGGGAGGGTTCCCCATGTCCATCCAGGGGAGAACGTCTTGGGCGCTGGGCAGATACACCCGGGACAAGGGGGCAATCTATCACTGGGCACTCACTTACACACACACAAACTCTATATGGGGCAATTTAGAGATTTCATCATTCATTCATTCATTATCTTCCACTTTATCCTCTTTTAGGGTCGCAGGGGGTTCCCCACGTCCATCCAGGGGAGAACGTCTTGGGCGCTGGGCAGATACACCCAGGACAGGGGGGCAATCTATCACTGGGCACACACTCATGCAATTTGGAGAACTAAATTGACCTTGATCCATGTTTTTGGACTGTGGGAGGAAACTGAAGAACCCGGAGGAAACCCACGTGGACACGGGGAGAACATGGAAACTCCAGACTCCCTAGTGCTGAGAGGAGAACATGCTAAACCACTAAGCCACCGTGCCGCCGATTTAGAGCATTCAATTCACCTTAAATCAATGTATTGTGGCTGGAAAGCAGAGAACCTGGAGGAAACCCATGTGGACATGCAAACTCCAACCAGTTTGGGATTCGAAGTTTGTGATACTGAGAGGAGAACATGCCAACCACCACACCGCCCCGGAGACCGAATTAAATAATAAAATGTATTCAGCTAATTATTATTAGATTAACGTTGATTAATTTAATGAAACACTTTAAATGAGCTTCTGGTTTCACATCACTGAAACGTTCCCCGCGTTTGGGCGGCCCCTGCTGGAGTGACGCATCGCGCCGGACGGAACGCGGCGGTTCCAGCTCAGACGTCCGGGACGGGAGAACGTCTGGCTTGCAGAGTCTTGTTATCTGTCCACCTGCTGGTTGGAGGACTGCTGCTACAGACGGAGAGGCTTACGGCGCAGCGGGTGACCTCTTTTCGGATGAGCTCTATTACACAGGAGAACCTTCTCGCTCACTCGCACTCACTCTCTCTCTCTCTCACACACACACACACACACACACACACACACACACACACACTAGTTTCCATGCATCAAGAAGACGTTAAGATCTACTCATCTATCTGTCTGTCTGTCTCCAGCTGTCTCTCTGGGGATTAGGACGTGTGTTCAAATACTTTTGACCATATGTTCTAGTCCAGTGGTTCTTAAACTGAGGAACGCCAGATAATGGTATGAACATACAACACATTATATTTTCACAATATATTTTATTAACTGCATTCTTGAATTTGGCCACCAGATGGCGACATTTGATTGTTAGAGAAACACGATCAGCGTTGACTTTAAAAACCGGACTAGATTACGTCACAAAATCCAGATTATTAACGATTTAGGTTTCGATCGATAAACGCATTTATGAATCAAACTTTGTTTTTTATTAGTGTCTGTAACCCAATCCCATCCAGAGGAGAACGTTTACATACGTTCTCACATATAACATAAGTTACATAACACACTATATGGGGCAATTTAGAGCATACAATTAACCTTGAGGGGTAGCACGGTGGCTTCTCCTCTCAGTACTAGGGATTCCCGGTTCGAATCCCCATCTGGGTGGAGTTTCCATGTTCTCCACGTGTCCGCGTGGGTTTCCTCCGGGTTCTCCGGTTTCCTCCCACAGTCCCAAAAACATGGATCAAGTCAATTGAGTTCTCCAAATTGCCCCATATATAGTGAGTGTGTGTCCAGTAATAGATTGGCGTCCTGTCCTGGGTGTATCAGCCCAGCGCCCGAAATGTTCTCCCCTGGATGGGCATGGGAACACCCCCCCCGCCCCGACTCTAATAGAGGATAAAGCGGGAGATAATGAATGAATGAATGAATTCACCTTGAGTCCATGTTTTTGGACTGTGGAAGGAAATTGGAGAACCCGGAGGAAACCTACGTGGACATGGGGAGAACCTGCAAACTCCAGATGGTATTCCCAGCGCTGAGAGGAGAACATGCCAACCACTAAGCCACTGTGCCGTGGAGGTTTGTGTATTATTGTGAATAAATCACGGGTATGAGGTGGAACTGAACTCCGCTACACGTCGGGACTCA
This sequence comes from Corydoras sp. C115, assembly GCA_019802505.1. Lineage (NCBI taxonomy): Eukaryota > Metazoa > Chordata > Actinopteri > Siluriformes > Callichthyidae > Corydoras > Corydoras sp. C115. Next base: position 812,562 of record JAFMOC010000198.1, read on the forward strand.
TAACACCTTTAATTGATTTATTTACACTAAGGCCGGCGGCACGGTGGCTTAGTGGTTTGGCATGTTCTCCTCTCAGCACTAAGGATTCCCGGTTCGAATCCCCATCTGGGTGGAGTTTCCATGTTCTCCCCGTGTCTGCGTGGGTTTCCTCCGGGTTCTCCGGTTTCCCCCCACAGTCCAAAAACATGGATCAAGGTCAATTGAATTCTCTAAATTGCCCCATATAGAGTGTGTGTGTGTGAGTGAGTGTGTGTCCAGTGATGGATTGGCGTCCTGTAGTGGGTGTATCTGCCTGGCGCCAGGGACGTTCTCCCCTGGATGGGCATGGGGAACCCCATCGCGACCCTAGTAGGGGATAAAGCGGGAGATAATGAATGAATGAATGGATGAATACACTAAGGCCACGCCCTCTCGTACCTCATTGCTTTAATAATTACTCACACTTGATTGGTGTTCGTCCGTACGTTGTTCCGTGACGAACGCGCGAGGCGGTGCTTCAAAGTTTGGTTTCGTTAATGGGTTCTAATTGGTCTGAGAGGTTTAGGAACCCCTGCTGTGGCCTGTTAGATACGTCTGGTGGGTTCTCATCAAACCTTAAGGGTTCTTTTCACGATGTGCCTAAAAATACAGTGAATTAAATAATACATGGTACTCGATTCGATGGCGGTGGCAGGATGCTGCCCCACGCCCCGATTGATGCCCCTAGTCTCCCGCGTCGGGTGTGTGTGTGTGTGTGTGTGTGTGTGTGTGTGTGTGTGTGTGTGTGTGCACATCTGGCAGATATCAGAGCTTTATTAGGAAACAATTCCAGTGGAGACGGGTCCTGTAGAGAAGCTCATCATGCATTTCGATCAGCACTCTGGGTTTTAGCGACGCAGAGCAGATTGTAAACACCTGTGCGCTCACATCCGGCTCCTGCTGCTTCGCTTTCAGTCCAACCAAGATGGAACCAATCAGATCTGGTTCTGAGCGCTGGGACACGTCCAAACACCTGAAATGAGACGGAGCAGAGAGTCCAGACGTCTCCGCTGAAGGAACATAAACAGAAGGGCGATCATCTGAATCGGAATCTGAATATGTCTTTGATTCCAGAGGGAAACTGCAGATGAACATTTGATCAAGTAATAAAATGTATTTTATATAAATATATAAATGAATATAATCCATCCATCCATTATCTTCCGCTTTATCCTCTACTAGGGCGGGGGGGGGGGTTCCCCATGCCCATCCAGGGGAGAACGTTTCGGGCGCTGGGCAGATACACCCAGGACAGGGCGCCAGACTATCGCTGGACACACACTCACTCACACAGACACACTCTATATGGGGCAATTTGGAGAATTCAAATGACTTGATCCATGTTTTTGGACTGTGGGAGGAAACCGGAGAACCCGGAGGAAACCCACCCAGATGGGGATTCGAACCGGGAATCCCTAGTGCTGAGAGGAGAACATGCCAAACCACTAAGCCACCGTGCCGCCTATGTAACAATATAATATATATAATAATATATTATTAAAGGGGCGGCACGGTGGCTTAGTGTTGGCATGTTCTCCTCTCAGCACTAGGGATTCCCGGTTCGAATCCCCATCTGGGTGGAGTTTCCATGTTCTCCCCGTGTCCGCGTGGGTTTCCTCCGAGTTCTCCGGTTTCCCACCACAGTCCAAAAACATGGATCAAGTCAATTGAGTTCTCCAAATTGCCCCATATAGAGTGTGTCTGTGAGTGAGTGTGTGCCCAGTGATAGATTGGCGCCCTGTCCTGGGTGTATCTGCCCAGCGCCTGAGACGTTCTCCCCTGGATGGGCATGGGGAACCCCCCCCCCCCACGATCCTAATAGAGGATAAAGCGGGAGATAATGAATGAATGAATAATAATATATTATTAAAGGGGCGGCACGGTGGCTTAGTGGTTTAGCATGTTCTCCTCTCAGCACTAGGGGTTCCCGGTTCGAATCCCCATCTGGTTGGAGTTTCCATGTTCCCCCCGTGTCCGCGTGGGTTTCCTCCGGGTTCTCCGGTTTCCCACCACAGTCCAAAAACATGGATCAAGTCAATTGAGTTCTCCAAATTGCCCCATATAGAGTGTGTCTGTGTGAGTGAGTGTGTGTCCAGCGATGGATTGGCATCCTGTCCTGGGTGTATCTGCCCAGCGCCCGAGACGTTCTCCCCTGGATGGGCAGGATAAAGTGGAAGATAATGGATGGATGTATTATATATGGGTGGCACGGTGGTATGTTCTTCCCATGTGTCCTCCGATTTTTGAACCTTTGGGATGAACCGGAACGAGACGGAGAGCTGGGTTCTCCGGTCCAACGTCAGTGTCTGACCTCGTGAATGTCCTTCAGGATGAAACATGGACGGTGCTTTCGCGGCATGGGGAGAACAGACTAACTTACAAAGGAGTCGCGATGCCATGATGCTGTAGACACCACGAGAACGTTTCATACTAGAACAAATATAAAAGCCCTCAGGACGAGTTGCTGCCCGATGCCATGGAGCCGTGAGGTGGCGACGGCGGCGTCCTCCCGAACAAACCGGCGGCATTAACGTCACGTCAGAGACGACACTCTGTGATATGGAAATGAGGTTTGCCGCGCCGCGCGCATGTTAATGACGCTAATCCAGGGATTACTGGCGCATGTTCAAGGTGCAATTACATCACCCGGTGTCGGGGATCGCTATAATCAGAGATTCTGCGTGACTCTTCAGAGTAATCCTGTCTCTTTCATTATCAGACCAGGTGGGGAAGTGTCATCCGGGCTCCGGGGAAGTGACGCCGAATTAAAGAGCTTTGTCTTCCACCGAACAAATGTTTTCCAAACACGAGTCGAGTTGAAGAACTTTGGGGGGGAGGAGGGGGGGAGTCCTGGGAGGTTTCAGAGTGCACACAGTGATGGAGGAAGGCGGAACTACGATAACACACACCGTCGCCGTCTAGTGGTACAACGTGGTTGTTCCATACGTTCGCGGAAATGTTCTCTCGCGTCGTCGGGCGTCTCGGGGAGGGCGAGGTAGCTCGGAGGTTCGGGTGTTGGGATGTCAATCTGAAGGGTGGGGGTTCAAATCCCAGGTCCACTGAAGTTATCAGTGTGGGTCCTTGGGCCAGACCCGTAACCCTCAATGCTCCAGGGGGCGCTGTGATTAACCCTGTGCTCACCTTGTAAGTCCATTCATCCATTGTCTTCCACTTTATCCTCTATTAGGGTCGCAGGGGGGGGGGGGGGTTCCCCATGCCCATCCAGGGGAGAACGTTTCGGGCGCTGGGCAGATACACCCAGGACAGGGGGGCAATCTATTACTGGACACACACTCACTCACACACACACTCTATATGGGGCAATTTGGAGAACTCAATTGACTTGATCCATGTTTTTGGACTGTGGGAGGAAACCGGAGAACCCGGAGGAAACCCACGCGGACACGGGGTGAACATGGAAACTCCACCCAGATGGAGGAGTCAATCATCCTCTACTGGGGGGGGGGGGGGTGCCCCATGACCATCCAGGGGAGAACGTTTCAGGCGCTGGGCAGATACACCCAGGACAGGACGCCTGTCCATCACTGGGCACACACACATACACATACTATATGGGGCAATTTAGAACATCCAGTTTATATTTCAATTTACCTTTAATCCATATTTTTTGACTGTGGGAAGAACCCGTAGAAATCCTACGCGGACATGAGGAGAACATGCAAACTCCCCCCGGTTTGGGATTCACACTTGGATCCCCAGCACTGAGAGAATAACATCATTTCTCAAAACTGAACCCCTACTGCGCAAAAACATGGATTCAAGGTGAATTGAATGCTCCAAATTGCCCCATATAGGGTGTGTTTGTGTGTGGGTCTGTGTGAGTGAGGGTGTACCCTGCGATGGATTGGTGTCCTGTTCTGGGTTTATGAGCCCAGCGCCCGCACACACAGCGCAAAAACATGCGCAAAAACGTGGATTCAAGGTGAATTGAATGCTCCAAATTGCCCCATATAGGGTCTGTTAGTGAGTGAGTGTGTACCCAGTGATAGATTGGCATCCTGTCCTGGGTGTATCTGCCCAGCGCCCGAAACGTTCTCCCCTGGATGAGCATGGGGAACCCCCCGCCCCCCAGTAGAGGATTAATTAACTTCTCCATTTGGGTGGTTTGCATGTTCTCCCTGTATCCGCGTAGGATTCCCTCGTGTTCTCCGGCTTCCTCCCACAGTCCCAAAACATGGATTCAAGGTGAATTGAATGCTCCAAATTGCCCCATATGTCAATGTGTTTGTGTGTGGGTCTGTGTGAATGAGTGTGTACCCTGCGATAGATTGCCCCCTGTCCTGGGTGACTCTGCCCAGCGCCCGAAACGTTCTCCGCTCGATGAGCATGGGGAACACCCTCCCTGGGGAACACCCCCCCCCCAGATGTTCTCCCCGTATCCGCGTAGGTTTCCTTCGTGTTCTCCGGTTTCCTCCCACAGCCTCCAAAACACAAAAACATGGATTCAAGGTGAAATGAATGCTCTAAATTGCCCCTATATCGTGTGTGAGCGTGAGGCGGCGTTGTGGTTTCTTTTCCGAAGACCGATGAAAGTGGGCGTGGCTTAAATAACACGTCACGCGTCGGTGTGGAAGGCTGAGATAAAAACAGCTCGAGCTCCGAAGACCGGCGGCAACATCAAAGTCTCCGTGCGGTTTATTAATTTATTAATCACACCGTCGGCTCGCGCTCATCGGTTAATTGGGGATCAAAGACCGAGCGGCGTCGCGTGAAGAGTTCCGAGAAGTTTGAAGGTGAGACAGAGCATTAAACGAGCGAAACAAAACCGTTAGCATCGTGCTAACGACTATGCTAAGCTAACGATGCTAACGGGGTGACTGACGCCCTCCGTAAAGTTCACATTTAGAACGAACTGTCGTCATCATCATCATCATCATCATCATCATCATCGTCCCGCTGTCTTAACGTATGACGTCATTGTTAAATTTAATTCGTTTAGTATTCTTAACAACGGATTCAGTTAGCGTTGTAGCCACGTACGTACTGCTCCACTCGCACTGTGTTTATTCAAATATTCAACTAAAAACTCTTTAAATCGCTCGCTGCTCATTAATAATTAAATAAACGGCGTTGTGTATTTTAGACATTTTGACGGTCGGCAGTTTTACGAAGCGATTTCAGGGCTCGCCGATTTATCGTTGACTCCGAATCGTTCGAACCGACTCCTTTCGATAAGATGCTGTTTGATTGTATGTTTTGTTTTTTTCGAAGTGACGCTGGTGTCACGCGTGGGGCGGCTCCACGCGGCCGTGGGGCGTGTGTCATCTGTGTTAAAAACGCGGTTTATTTGTGTAAATGTGAAATAAACCGTGTTCTGTTCGCTGACTTGCTGCTTGACAACTTCCACGTTTGGAAGTTAAGGAAACGGCTGATGGGAGTGAATCGACTCATATCGTTTGGGCCGTGCAACAGTAATTAGTTTCGAGGTCCTTAATTAGCAAAATGGCGTTTTAGTAAAGAAGACAAAGTCTAAACCTGCTAATTACTCCAACAGGTTAAATGACTTTATATACTTTAGTGTAAGTGTGTGTGTGTGTCTGTGTGTGTGTGTCTGTGTGTGTGTGTGTGTCTGTCTGTGTGTGTCTGTCTGTCTGTGTGTGTGTGTCTGTCTGTGTGTGTGTGTGTGTATGAGCAAGTGAAAGTGTGTGAGTGAGAATTTGTGTGTGAGAATGCACGCAAGTGTGAGAATGCGAGTGTGTGTGAGAAAGCACGTGTGAATGTTTACTAAGTGATGTGCTAAATATTTGACTGTAAATAAGTATCATTCCAACGTTAGGCCACGCCCACTTCTTGCTCCCTTGTCTTATTAAATCCTTGAATGTTGTCAGTTTGCAGCGACACTGACTCGGTGCTGCTGGAGTTTCATTAAAACACAAGTTCAAGTTCAAGTAATTTATTTATATAGCGCTTTTTACAACAGTACATTGTCACAAAGCAGCTTTACAGAATGAAAAGCCTTCAAACCCCCAAAGAGCAAGCCGAAGCGACAGTGGCAAGAAAAAACTCCCTGTTATGTTATTATTTAAGGAAGAAACCTTGGGAGGACCAAGACTCAGTGGGGGACTCATCCTCCTTGAGCGGCCGGGCAGCAACAACAGTGTAGAACAGCCATGTCCAGATATTAAACAAATGGAAAAACTAACAACTAGAAAACTATATGTGAGTCCATTAGGGGGCGTCCTGCAGGACCGCCTTGTCAGGATCCATACAGTATTCGTAAGCAGAGCCATGGATCTCCAGGAAGCCGGGGGACACCTCAAAAGAAACAGACAAAGGAAGGGAGTTAGAGCTGATAATAAAGCACGGCATTTAATTAATAAGTAATTAATTGACACAGTGCAGCATGTGACTCCGGCATCGCTGACTAGAGCAGCATAACTAAAAGAGGCAGATACTGCAGACTCTACATAGTTGAGATGGCGCCCCGGAACAGCATCATTCCAGCGCCACACCCCCCCCATTAATGATGAGGTGGGTGAAGAGGTGAAATGCCAGCATACACTGATCAGAGATTACCCCCCAACACAGCCAAGTCTGAGATCTACCTCTTTATCTACAGGGGATTAGTTAAACGCAAGATTAAATAAATGTGTTTTTAATTTATTTTTAAAGATTAATAGTGATTCAGAATCACGAACAGTAACTGGAAGGCTATTCCAAAGTTGAGGAGCCTTGTGGGAGAACGCTCTTCCACCAGCAGTAATTTTATTTATTCTAGGAGCTAAGAGTAAGCCAGCACCTTGAGATCGGAGCTCACGTGTCGGCTGGTACAACTGAATCAGCTCACTCAGATACTGTGGAGCCTGGTTATGTAAAATTTTATATGTTATTAATAAAATTTTGTACTCGATACGAAACTTAACTGGTAGCCAGTGCAAGTTTGATAACACAGGAGTTATATGATCAAACTTTCGTGTTTTAGTTAAAACTCTAGCTGCAGCATTCTGCACAAGTTGTAATTTATGTAATGATTTATTAGAACATCCTGTCAGAAGTGAATTACAATAATCTAACCTTGAGGTAATAAAAGCATGAATGAGTTTTTCTGCATCTTGGAGGGAGAGGATATTTCGTAGCTTCGAAATGTTACGAAGGTGAAAAAATGCAATTCTAGTGATATTGCTAATGTGCTTTGTAAAGGAGAGATCTGAATCAATAATGACACCGAGATTATTTACAGATGAACTGGGTCTAATTAAAGAGTTATCAAGGTTTAACATAGTGTTAGAAGCTTTGTTAATTTTGTCCTTGGGTCCAACTATCAGAAACTCTGTTTTATCAGAATTTAGCAGTAGGAAGTTTTTTGACATCCATATTTTAATATCTTGGATGCAGTCCTCGAGCTTAGTGACTGAACAACCATCATTAGGGTTAGCTGAAACATATAACTGTGTATCATCTGCATATAAGTGGAAACTGATTCCATGTTTACGAATAATTGATCCCAATGGAAGCATATATAATGCAAATAGGAGTGGACCCAGAACTGACCCTTGTGGGACACCATATTTAACTTTAACGAGATCAGAATATTGGTTGTTAACACAGGTGAATTGATATCGATCAGTCAGGTAGGATTTAAACCACTGGAGTGCAGATCCTGTAACACCCACAATGTTTTCTAATCTATCAACTAAGATGTTATGGTCTATAGTGTCAAAGGCTGCACTAAGATCTAATAATACAAGAAAAGAGATTTGGTTATTATCAGAGGACATTAATAAGTCATTAACAACTTTAATTAAGGCTGTCTCAGTGCTATGGTGAGACCTAAAACCTGACTGAAAAACTTCGTGAACGTTATTAGCTAGAAGATGGCGATTCAGCTGGTTGAACACTATTTTTTCTAGGATTTTAGAGACAAAAGGAAGGTTTGATATTGGTCTATAATTGGACAGTATTAGAGGATCTAAATTAGGTTTTTTAAGTAATGGTTTAATGACTGCACACTTCAGATTTTTGGGGACATAGCCTATTTTAAGTGATGAATTTATAATGTTTATAAAAGGCTCTGTGATATTTGGTAAAACACCTCAGTCACACTGCTGGGATAGGACTCATGCACCCACCCAATAACCCCTGCTCTGTGGGGGTACTATCGGGGTTCTGAGCGTTAGAACAGAGTATGAACACAGATGGACTACAGAGTGGAGCTGGAGAACTACAAAGTCCATCTTTACAACTGGATCTGATATAATGAATAATAAGTGGAGCAGAAAGGAGGCGTGGCCAAACATTTAAATAGCCCTGCATGTGTTTGCCCTTTATGTCATTTGGGTATTTTATGTTGGCAGGTTGCACCATGGAGGAGCAAGAAAATACAACGATAGATGTAACCGTGAAGACTCTGGACTCTCAGAGCAGAAGTTATACAGTGAGATCGCAGGTACGCCGTATTTTCACTTTATATTAGTATTTTTTGTGTATTTATTTTTTTTGCTTATTAACCAGTTCAACATAATCACTATAATAAGTGCACGTCGTGCAGATAGTGACGCAGCAGCACACTACCGGAGCACCAACTCCAACACAATGTGGGGGGGGTTAAGCTTAAGCACATCAAAGAATGTTAGTGGTGAGACTCGGAAGGGTATAAAAAACTTATATTTATATATATATAAATATATATAAATATAAATATATATAAAATTTCCGCACACTTTGCATTTTGTAAATTGATAAAAATAAACAATTATTATTGATATTTTTTAAAGCATTATTAGTATTCTTTCACACCTGCCTGTACAATATTGTGTATATATCTTTATATTATATTTATGTATATATTATGTTAGCTTTATCCTCTATTAGGGCCCGGGGGGGGGTTCCCCATGCCCATCCAGGGTAGAACGTTTCGGGCGCTGGGCAGATAGACCCAGGACAGGACGCCACTCCATCACTGGACACACACTCACTCACACAGACACACTCTATATGGGGCAATTTGGAGAACTCAGTTGACCTTGATCCATGTTTTTGGACTGTGGGAGGAAACCGGAGAACCCGGAGGAAACCCACACGTACACGGGGAGGACATGGAAACTCCACCCAGGTTGGGATTCGAACCGGGAATCCCTAGCGCTGAGAGGAGAACATGCTAACCACTAAGACACCGTGCCACCCTTTTATATATATATATATATATATATATATATATATATATATATATATATATATATATATATATATATATATATATATATATAAAATGCTGTATTCCCAGCGATAGATTGGCATCCTGTCCTGGTGTATCTGCCCAGCGCCCGATACGTTCTCCACTGGATGGGCATGGGGAACCCCCCCCCCCCCCCCCCCCCCCCCCCCGCGACCCTAATAGAGGACAAAGTGGAAGATGATGGATGGATGATACTGTATTCCTTACGTGTTGGTTATTTTGTAAACACTCTCTCTCTCTCTCTTTCTCTTTAGATCACGGTTAAGGAGTTCAAAGAGCACATCGCGCCGTCGGTGGGGATCCCTGTGGACAAGCAGAGGCTGATTTACCAGGGACGAGTTCTTCAGGATGAAAAGAGCCTGACTGAATACAGTGAGCCGTTCAGATGTTTGCATACAGCGGTCTGTTCATAGCGGGTCGTGTTCGGGTCCTCGGGGTTGAACCCTGAATGGGGCAGCTGTCGGGTCATGATGGGGGCAGGTGCTTATTTCATTCGTGGCTTCGTGCCCTGTGTAACGTTCTCCGTTCTCTTCCTGTAGACGTGCACGGCAAAGTGATCCATCTGGTGGAGCGGGCACCGCCGCAGAGCGCCCAGGGAGGATCCGGATCGGGTGGGGTAGCCGGGACCTCGGGAGGCTCCCAGGGGGGAAACGGCTCGCCCCCCCAGGGGATACCGCACGGGGCTACGCACGACCGCAACGCCAACAGCTACGTCATGCTCGGGACTCTTAACCTCCCCGTCAACATCATGGACCCTCAGCAGATTCAGGCACGAAGATGATGTTCTCTTATGAGAACCATGAGGCTCAGATAATGTCTCCATTAGGGATTTATACTGGTTAGGGCACAGTAGGAGCTGGGATAGGCTCTAGTCCTCAGTGTGTAATTAATAAAGTGAACATCTAGTTCCTAAAAAGGTTCCTGTAATGCACCTGAGTGTAGGTTCTGGTGGCGTTGTGTTTAATCCCCTGCGTCTGTCTCTCTGTAGATGTCCATTCAGCAGATAATGGGGAGCCTCGGGGAGGGGGTCCGAAATACACGAGTCAACGGGGTGAGTGAGTCGAGCGGGTTCCCCTCATCGGTGGATATTTTATTTTATTTTTTCGTAATCGGTTTCCACTCTGCAGAGTAACGGTTCTGGAAACGTGAACGTGGATCTGGGGCAGTCCCTGCAGAGCGAGCCCAGACTGCGCCTGATCCTGGCCGAAAACCTGCTGAGGGACACCATCGCCCTGATTCAGAGACTGGAGGTACGGATGGTGATGGGTGACGGCTCACGTGGGGGTGGGTGGGTGAGTGTGGTGGTTGAATGCTGCGTGAGTGGGGTAAGTTATTGGAGTGGGTAAGTGGCTAAGTGGGATTGGTGAGTCTGTGGGGTGCATGAGTAAGTGTGGGTTGGTGAGTGAGGTGGGTAGATGGATAGGTGGGTGGGTGAGGTTGTTGGTGGTGGGTTTGTGAGTGGGGTGGGTATGCATTTGGGTGGGTGAAGTGGTGGTTGGTTGGTGAGTGGGGTGGTTATCTAGATGGGTGAGGTGGTTGTTGTGGGTGAGGTGGTGGTGGGTTGGTGAGTGGGGTGGTTATGTAGGTGGGTGAGGTGGTGGTTGTTGTGGGTGGGTTATTGGTGAGTGGGGTGGTTGTTGTGGGTGGGTTATTGGTGGTTTGGTGAGTGGGGTAATTATGTAAGTGGATGAGTTGGTGGGGTGGGTAATTGGTGGGTGAGGTGGTGGTGGGGTGGTTATGTGGGTGGGTGGGGTGGGTTATTGGTGGGTGAGGTGGTGGGTGGATGAGGTAGTGGTGGGTTGGTGAGTGAGGGGTTTGTGGGGGGTTGAGTGTGGTGGTGTGGGGGGGGTTGAGGGGGGTGTATGGAGGTTGTTTGTCTGAAAATTGCTGAATTATTATTTTTTAACCTGTTCATAGGGTCAGCCTGTAGAGGGCGCATCACCGCCAGACGATTCTGCTCCCCAGGCCTCCTCTTCTACCGCCACACCCTCACCTCCTGCACAGCCCATGGATACATCTCCTCCCCCATCGACCTCCACCGCCACTCAGACCGAGGGGCCTCCTCCTCCTCCACCACCTCCATCAGGTCCCAAGTGAGACCCCCACACTCCACACCATGACCGTGTCCTCCACTGCATTAACACTGCATTAACTAATGTAACACTTACATTAGTTCTATTAAATTATATTAACTAAGTGTACACCCTACTGCGCCGCCTTGTGGATGTAGAATCAAAGACACTAGCTTATCATGCTGGTTTCTCCGTCCTCTAATCCTCCATCAGGATGCTGCACACAGGGATGTCTTTAAACGACGGTTATGTTCGTTCTATGTTCTAGTCACCCGAGTCCCGGAGAGCTGGTGGAGATGTTGGGAGAACTGAGAAGAGTGGAAGAGAGGCTCCAGCCGTTCCTCCAGAGAGCCCACTCCATCCTGGAGGCAGCCACCACTGCAGACTATAACAATAACGTGAGTATCCTTACATCATTGACAATAACACTCCCCTCTGCATTAAATCAGCAATAAACCCGTTACGCTGTTTTTATAAACCGTGTTCTGTAATTTAGCCACTAGATGGCAGTATCGATTGTTAGAGAAACCGGAATCCTGTTACTCAGCGATGTTCGTTTTAAAAACCGGACTCGATTGCTTGCTGTAGAAGGACGAGTACTTTTATAAGGTCGCGATGATCCTCGTTTATGAGGTGCGGTGTTCCTCGTTCCGCAGACCCAGGAGCGCGAGGAGGACCAGCACGTCCTGAACCTGGTGGGGGAGGCTCTGCGCCTCCTGGGGAACGCCCTGGTGGCGCTGAGCGACCTGCGCTGCAACCTGTTCAGCGCCCCTCCACGTCATCTCCACGTCATCAGACCCATGTCTCACTACACTTCCTCGGTCCTGCCACCAGGTGGCGTCGGAGTCCCTCACATGCCCATACAGGTAACGCCCGCGGTCCGAAGAGGTCGAGGTCGCGGCGGCTCGTTCCGGGTTGTGACCACGCCGTGTTTGCCCGTAGGTCAACCTCGGATCCGTATCGATGTCGGCCAACGGCAGACCGGCGGCGGAGGCGCACGCTCAAACCCCCGGCCAATCAGAGCAGCCAGGGCCGGGAGCGTTCCCCACCCCACAGCCAGGTACGGGCACTCAGCAGGCGGGACAGCCGGGGCCCAGGGTGATACGTATAAGCCACCAGACCGTGGAGCCGGTGGTGATGATGCAGATTAACATCGATGGTGGGTCTTCCGCGTGGCCGAGTCGCTTTGCTTTCATGCCTCAGTGCTGCCGCCTTGTGGATGAAGAACATCACGTCGCCTTACGCCCATTTTTCTAATTGGGCTTTTTTTTTATGTTTTGCAGAAAACGGAAGCAACGCACAGAATCCCGGAGCGCAGAACGCCGGAGGAGCTGGGGCTAACGGTAATTCAACCCTGATAATTAAATTAAATTAAATGATATATAATTATATTATGTGACCCTCTGACCTCCTCCCGATTCAGGTGCCAATCCCACTATCCAGATGCCAACCCTACCTCCAGAGTTCATGCAAGCCATCGTCAACCAAGTCACCCAACAGGCCATGGCCATGGCACACGCCGCCTCCGTGGGGCAACCGGGACAACAGAATCCTCCGGCTGGCACGGGTCCCGCCACTACAGGCTCTACCGGTCCGGCCCCCGCCGGCACCGGCACTGGCCCCGCCGGTCCCGCTCCTGGCCCTGGTGTCCCTCCGATGCCCCCTCACCCTCATCAGACCAGGGTGGTGTTTACCATGCCTTCCTTTGGCCACCGCATGGCTAGTCCTGCCTTCACCACCAGGGCGGCGACCATCAACCTGAGAGCTGCCGGGCCTCCGCCAATGGGCCAGCCACCTGGACAGGTACACATATACTATAAAATATTTAAACTTTATATATATAATATATATTATATATAAGTTTAAAGCATGTTGTATAGTGTCATTGTGCTGCGGCATTATTCGCGAAACACGATTCAGCTCGTATTATAAAATTAAAAGGGCGTGGCCTTATATCTACGTATAGAGCACTTTATTTGTTTTAAGGAGGAACTACGCAGTATTAGTAAAAAGTTCCTGTAAACGAATCCCATCCTGAATGTTTGATATTTTGTTTATTGTATTGATTTGCGTGTATCTCTTTTTTAAAGGCTCCGCCCATAAATCCAGCCGTCCTCAATCAGATGATCAGTGGAATGGTGGGGCAAATCCTGACCGGGGTATCCGGGCAGATGAGTATGTTTACATTTCAGCCATTTGGTTTCTTCACGTATAATCACACTATTGTTATCCAATTTTTATTATTGCACCGTTTTTGTCTCCCCCGCTTTTCCCGTTTTTCCGAGCCAAAATTCCAGGTTCACTTGGCATTACGGTGGTTTTCGCAATCCCGTTGCTCCGCCAATTTTCAAGCTATAAAAATGAATTTCTTTGGAGTCGCAGACGGGTGTGGTCAGACGGGTGTGGTAAAATCGCAGAGTGATCGCACGCTTTGCTCACTCCTGATCACTCTGCATATTTGGATTAGTTCATTTCCTATGGAAATCAGGTTTCCAAAGTTGCGTAACTCGAGCAATTTTTAAGCTACAGACACAAAACTCACCACGTCATGTGATCTCCAGAGACACCTTCACACACCTGGCCACGCCCTTTTTTTTATTTTTAGTCCCCTTCACTTGCAGTATAGTAAATTTAAAGTTTGTGATATCAAAGTCTTAGCAATTCTAAACCGTCTAAAGCGGTCATGTGACTGCGACTTATAGACACCCTATTACCTGGCCACGCCCACTTATTTATTTATTTTTAATTTTAATATACCTGGTTCACTGTATTGCTTTGATATACGTATACAAGTCCACACTGCAATCACACTCACGTTTTCTTTCTTTTTATTAGTTTATTTTTTTATATATATATATATATATATATATATATATGGCGGCACTGTGGCTTAGTGGTTAGCACGTTCGCCTCTCGGCGCTAGGGATTCCCGGTTCGAATCCCCATCTGGGTGGAGTTTCCATGTTCTCCCCGTGTCCGTGTGGGTTTCCTCCGGGTTCTCCGGTTTCCTCCCACAGTCCAAAAACATGGATCAAGTTAATTGAGTTCTCCAAATTGCCCCATATAGAGTGTGTATGTGTGAGTGAGTGAGTGTGTACCCAGCGATGGATTGGCGCCCTGTCCTGGGTCTATCTGCCCAGCGCCCGAGACGTTCTCCCCTGGATGGGCATGGGGAACCCCACCGCGACCCTAATAGAGGATAAAGCGGGAGATAATGAATGAATGAATATATATATATATATATTAATTTATTAAACTTTTATTTATTTACAAATTTTAGGAATTTATTATTTTTATAAATATTTTTTACATATATTTTTTATTATATATATTTTTTATTTTTATTATGATTTTTTTTACAGGTGGTGAAAGCACGTCCTCCTCCGCCTCCCACACATTCACTTTCTCCACCTCGTCATCTTCATCGTCCTCCTCTCCGTCCACGTTTTCGTCCTCGTCGTCCTCCTCCTCCTCGTCCTCCTCCTCCTCCTCTACCTCGACGGTCCCACCGGCGTCCGAATCCTCCGGCAATGTTTCGGGATCCTCGCACTCCTCCGACTCCGCGTCTAGCTCCGCCTCCCAGCCCGAAGCCACCCCCGCGCCGCCGCCGGGTGCCGCTCCTTTCGGGAGTAACCTGGAGCAGATCCTGGGCTCGTTCCTGGGCGGCGGGATGGCGGCGGCCGCCGGTCAGACCCCCGGACCGAATGCCTCCGCCACCATGACCATGCCGGGGATCCCGGCCTTCATCCAGGGGGTCACGGAGTTCATCCAGGTCAGCAGGGGTCAGTGTTGGTGCTGTTGATGTCGAATCTTCCGTCAGTGCTTATCGTGGTGTATGTATGTTCTCGTCAGGCCTCGCAGCAGGCCCACACCGCCCCGCCCTCGGGCCCCAGCCCTCCGTCTGCCGAGCAGCAGTCCCAGCCCGCCCCCGGCGGCGCCGCCCCCGAGGAGGTCCTCAACACGGAGCTCTTCACCGGCATCGTGCAGGGAGTCCTGTCCTCCATGATGGGCTCGCTGGGCGCTCCTCAGAGCAACACGGAAAGCATCGCTCAGTTCATTCAGAGGCTCTCCCAAACCAGCAACATTTTTACCCCCAGCTCCGGAGAGGCCATGGGTGAGTGCGGGGTGTCGCCCCACCTCGGAGGACCCCTGCTGTTACAGACATAGCACTGATTATTACTCTCTGTGTGTAGGTTTTTTCGGGGACCTGTTAACCCTCGTCTGTCAGAACTTCTCCATGGTGGACATGGTGCTGCTGCTGCACGGCCAGGCTCAGCCACTGGGTCGCATTCAGCCCCAGTTAGCCCAGTTCTTCACCGAACATTACCTCCGGGGCAGAGAGCCGACCGAGGCCAACATCACGGTACCCGTCCATCCATTATCTTGTAGTTAGACCTCTACCAAGGTCATGGGGGGACATTTAGGGCGCTGGGCAGATGCACAGGGCACCAATCTATCACTGGACACTAGGGTTGAGCTGCAATATTCGCTGATTCGACGATTCGATTCGGAGAACCATAGTCGACTATGCGGAACGTCTGCGGAACGAATGTACCATTTTGACCACATGGGGGTGTCCATGGCTGCTGCTAAGCATTAGTTTTTACATGAAATGTCTTTGTTTTCGTTATATATATAGCCTTTTGTCAAATAAAATCATCATAATTTCTAGAGAAAAAAAAAGAAAAACAAAAAAAAAAGGTTTTCTTTTGTTAGAAAAACAAGTAAAATATATTTTTAAAAAATCTTTTTTAAAAACTATGCTTATAGCGCCATCTTGTGGTGAAATTTGAACTGATTCGACTATAGGGAAAATCTGACGAATCAGATTCGACTACGAAAATTTGTAGTTGAATACAGCCCTACTGGACACACACCAACACACTCTATATGGGGCAATTTGGAGAATTAAGTTCACCTCGATCCATGTTTTTGGACTGTGGGAGGAAACCGGAGAACCCGGAGGAAGCCCATGTGGACACGGGGAGGACATGCAGACTCCACCCAGATTGGGATTCGAACCGGGAATCCCTAGTGCTGAGAGGAGAACATGCCAAACCACTAAGTTGCGGCCTATGGGGTCCTTTAAACACTGATGGAGCACCTGTTATATAGGACTTTTAAAGGATGTCCACATGTTCTAACATCTGTCTTCTTACCTTTAATGCTGTGAAAATATAGAACAATTAATGTGGAGTTTTTCTGAAATAAAAGCAGATTTTTGAGATGGCAGCTTTGACACTCGGTCTCTCTGTCTTCTCTGAAGGCTGCTGCTGACGAGTTCATCCGGGAAATCGAGGGCTACATCAGCGAGAGCTTCGTAAGTGCCGGCGCGTCGTCGTGATGTCATCGTAACGTTGCGTCAGTGTCGCGTTGACGCGGGTTCTCGCGCTCTCTCCCTCGCAGTCCGCCGTTCCCGTCAGGGACGGAGTCGACGTCACGCAGACCAACCGCTCGTTCCTGAGACGGCAGCTGGCGACCATCGCAACACACGTTCTGCAGTGCACAGGTCAGACCAGGACGCACTATGACCTCATACATACAACTGACCGTATAAGGGCGGGAGAACGGGGGTTTATTAACACACACAGCAGTTAACCAGAGATCACGCTGTATACTTTACATTACAGTATATACATATGTAGGGTTGAGGGTTCAAATCCCAGCTCCACTGAAGTTACCAGTGTGGGTCCTTGAGCAAAGCACTTAACCCTCATTGCTCCAGGGGGCGCTGTATCAACCCTATGCTTACCTGGTAAGTCGCTTTGGATAAAAGCGTCTGCTAAACGACCAAATGTAATGTAAATGTAATATTAGAGGTGAAACGATATTAAAATTCCATATCGCGGTTATGATGATGATGATCAAAATTATCACGATTATCGATATTATCGTGATATTGTTTGAATGTGGTGAATAATAAAGATAAGATAATCCTTTATTGGTCCCACAATGGGATTAAAGTCACATTTATCAGCAGCAAGTGATATACATCTGATGTATCTATAACAAAAGTACTTTAAAAAGAAAAAGTGTAATAGAAACAGAGATCTGTATGTACAGAATAAAATAAAATGGAATGGAATTTAAAAACTACACAATTATGTACATGGCATGTAATACAGAGGGGAGACGATATGAAAAACAGATTGTAAATAAATAAAGATAATAAATAATTACTTGCAATAAATAATTTTTTATTAACACAAATAGAATTGGCAACGCAATATGCATGTTTTGTTTGCATAAACATTAAAAAAATATATATGTAGTCGTTTTATCTCTACATCTCATTCACACCACACGCTGCATCCGCAAAGCAACCAGCATCATGGGCGGTCTCACACACACCCACACACACTCCTAATCCTCCTGTCATCTGGGAAATGGTACCGCATCCCGGCTCTCGCATCCAGGCTCCTGACCAATCACAATCAAGTTCAAATCAATCAAAATTGCACCTATATCGGACTGGACTAAACACACACACATGCACACAGTACCAACGATGGACAAAATTGCTGCTATTGAATACATTGCACATCATTATTTATATAATTATTTTTTGCTTTGTAACCTTGGACTTATTTTTGCACCTTGCAGCTCTCACCACTAGGGGGCCACGTGAACCGTTCCCTCCTATGCACACGTGCACTTTATGTTGGGTTGTGTTCTGTGTGGCAACAACGTTCTTTAATTCCACTGTGTACTGTACACCAATTAATTTTGTTAGAATGACAAATAGAACTTTAAATATACAGAGAATCTCTGGTTCTTATCTCATTATTATTATTATTATTATGTTTTTTTTTCTTTTGGTAGATCATACGTTCGGGCCGCGGCTGCTCCAGCTGTGTAACCGTGCGCTGTTCGAGTGCCTGGCTCTGAACCTGTACTGTCTGAGAGGAGAGCAGAGCGCGCTGACCGCAGTCATCAACAACCGCATCGTCAGTGCACCTTTATTTTAATACTCTGTATTATTTATTACTCTATATTTGGAACTAATGCCGTCATTTTTTTTTTTTTTTTTTTTTTTTTTTTTTTTTTTGGTATCGTCTGTACGTCTCCAGAGGACCATGTCGGCCGAGGTGAACCCCAGTGTGGTGAACTGGCTGACCAGCATGATGTCCATGAGACTGCAGGTCATCCTGGAACACATCCCCATAACGGAGGAGCAAATCCTCCCCTACGTGGTGCACAGCCAGGTCCGACACACACTCTCATCTGAGACACATGGGTTTTTATTCATTGATTTATTGGTTTGCTCTTCATCGTGGACATTTGGGACCGATTTTATTTATTAACACGAATCCCTTTAAATCCATAAAGCGATATTTGGACGCTCTGCCCATGTGCCCCCCTGCGTCAGTCTCAAAACAAGCCTCCATTTGTGTCATGGCTACATTTTCTGAAACTGGAGAGGGTTAGGTTTACAATTAAAGGTGATACGGTTGTTCACTTTGACAATTAGGACTCATTTCTTTCTCATATTAATGCACTTTGGGTTATGCCTGCATATTTACACCCCTTCACCCAGCCTCTGTGTGAGTCCTGTCCTGGGTGGAGCTGCCCAGCTCCAAAACATTCTCCCCTGGATGGACTTCGGGGGAACCCCCCCTCCCACCCAGTATTTTATTTGTCATTCATTCATTATCTCCCGCTTCATCCTTTATTAGGGTCGTGGGGGGGTTCCCCATGCCCATCCAGGGGAGAACGTTTCGGGCGCTGGGCAGAGACACCCAGGACAGGACGCCAATCCATCGCTGGTCACACACACTATATGGGGCAATTTAGAGCATTCATTTCATCTTGAATCCATGTTTTTTAGACTGTGGGCAGAAAACCGGAGAACCCGGAGGAAACCCACGTGGACACAGGGAGATTATGCAAACCTCACCCAGATGGGGATCCGAACCCGATGATATTGTGTCTGTTTTGGTTCCTCAAATGAATAAATGAGATATAAATAAGAACGTACGGCGTGTTATCGAACCCGGAACGTTCTCACACCGTCGCAACGGATTCTAACTGACTCTTACTCCTTTCAGAGTGAAGCGGCGAGAGAGGCCCCGCCCCCGTGTGAGTCGGACCCCCATCCCGTGGAGGTACGGTGCCGCCGCTCGCGCTGATTCAGCGCGTACGTAAACCCGTCGATTAATCAGGTCGTCACGCGCCGAGGCTGATTCATCGTCACTCGTCCGGCTTAATCCGTGACCGCGATGTTTTCCACATGCCGGCGTCGCATGTCGTAAATATCGGGGGGGGGGGGGGGGGGGGGGGTAGAAATAATTCAATGTCTGCTGGAAAATAAAAGCAATGGAAGGATTTAGTGACGGCAAGGCGAGTTCCTTCAGCGTGACGGATACGATGAAGCATCGTTCCAATGAAAGGGAGAGCGAGCAATACCGGGGATTGGGAATACCAACCCGGGGTACATGGGCAACCTCACGGGGGCAGGTACGGGCGTTTTTGGGTAACGCCGAACGTCTCGGCATTAGAGACGGAGCTCCACGGTTCATTGGAGACGAAGGACGGAGTGTGAATTGTCTTAAAAGCGTCCAAACCGAGCTGCGAGGGCACACAGACGCTCATGAAACGTTATTTCCCGAATTCCAAGCGACGTGTTTTTTCCGTCCCGCCTCCGTTTTCTGTGAAATTAATGACGGCAGCGTGCGATTTGTCATGTGCTTTTGTTTATCCGAGGTCGTATTTACCCAAATTTAAGACCCGTCCAGGCACCAGATGTCTCGTTGCGTTGATTCTGAGAGAGTCCTTTCGGATTCTGAGTGCGTTGTTAGAGACATAATGAACACCAGGTCTCGCTGCCTGACGTCTCTGATGCTTTCAGATGGAGGACACTCTTTCTCCGACCCCTGCCACCACGGCCGAGGAGGCCATGGAGAGCTCTCAGGACGCAGGCGCGGTCGGCGGCTCCTCGGGAGAGTCTTCGGGAGCGACGGGAGACCAGGAGCCCGCAGAGGAGGCCGAGACCTGGGCGGCGGCTTTACCTCCTGTAAGCTTTACATCTGATCACAGCACTCAGGATAACACACCCGTCACACGCTGAGCGGGCCATGCGTTTCATATCAAAAGAAAATCATGAATTCAGTCGTCTAGGTGACCATTCGCAACCAATCCGAATGTGAGGGCGGAGCTACCCGCTGAAAAACTAAAAATGACCCCTTTAATCTATAGATCTGTCACTTTAGTCACTATATTAATCTCTAAAACTACCAGAAAAATTGTTTTATAAATAAATTCACAATACTAGAATTAAAAAATAACTCAATTCGCACCAAAAATAAGAATTTTAGATAATATCAGTTTTTATAGTGTGTTTTATAGATTCTGTGATTTGTGGCGCTAGAATGCAGGTGACGCAGTAACCAACTCGTTCCACAAGGTGGCAGCAAATACGCATGTTGAAGGACATCAAGCCATGCGCTCATAATGTACAACATTCTGAATATAAATAAGAACTTTGCACCCTGTGGTTTTATAACAGGGGCTAAAACTAAATTAATAAACCTAAAAAAAATACTAATTAAAACTTTTAAACTAATTAAAATGATTTTAATAGCTCATGCTGCATGTTTGGTTTATGCTGTTAAAAAAGTGTTTTATATTTTTATATACAGCACAGTTAAAGTATTGTCCTGCCATTCATTATCTCCCGCTTTATCCTCTATTAGGGTTGTGGGGGGGGGTTCCCCATGTCCATCCAGGGGAGAACGTTTCGGGCGCTGGGCAGATACACCCAGGACAGGGGGGCAATCTATCACTGAACACACCCTCACTCACACACACACTCTATATGGGGCAATTTTTAGAACTCAATTGACCTTGATCCATGTTTTTGGACCGTGGGAGGAACCCGGAGGAAACCCACGCGGACACGGGGAGGACATGGAAACGCCACCCAGATGGGGATTCGAACCTGAGAGGAGAACATGCCAAACCACTAAGCCACCATGCCGTCCACTTAAAGTATTTATTTATTTTACTTGTCCTCTGACTCCTCCCCCTCCCTCAGTCAGCAGAACTTAAGCTGTAAGATCTTCTTTACAGTCCTGGCTCTCGGCCCGACTCTGTGTTTTTTTGTTTTTTTTAATACGTACAGTATTTTAAAGACTGCGGTTAAAACGAGCGATGGACGCGGCCCGTCCCGCCTCGGCCGACGTGTCCACAGGGGAATGCGAAAGCTGCGCGTTCTTCAAAGTGGAGGCCGCACGCACTGTGTGGTACTTATTTAACCGGCTGCACACTCGGCAGTTTCGTTCGCGTCCTGCGCCGAAGCAGCTGCGGGACATCGGGACCTATCCCGTTTCACAATGTTGCTTTTTTTTATTATTTTTTTGGTGGCACTGAAACGGAGAACCGAGTGGCTTTGGAAAAGCATCCCGTTAAAATAAACGAGCATTGCTCTGCTTTATTTATTTATTTAGTTTGATTTATGACGAGCCGTTTTTTAATTCCCTTTGATGTCATGCACGGTTAGAAATGCAACATCATGTCGGGGGTGGGAGGGGGGTATGATGACTTTCTATAGTTATTTATTTATTTATTTTTATTTTTTTTCCTATCCCGGTTGCAGGAGTGGGTTCCCATCATCAGGAAGGACCTGCTGACCCAGAGGAAGATGAAGGCGCAGCCGCCGCTCTCGGACGCTTATCTGCAGGGAATGCCCGCCAAGCGGCGAAAGGTAGGATGGGTTACCGTCACGCACCGACACACCGAGGCACAGGGTTCTAAGTTGGGGGGGTGTGGGTGGGGTGACCTCTATTCTAATACTGCAGTTAGAGTTTTGTACGCATTACGGTTTGGCGTTTCAAACTGAAACGTCATTGCGTCGTACAGACACCTATGACCGCGCGGCCACCTCCAGCTCCACAACCATCATTAAGTTTGCTGACCACACCGTTGTGGTAGGTCTGATCTCCAACAACGATGAGAGGGTCTACATGGAGGAGGTTACACACCTGGAGACCTGGTGCCAGGATAATAATCTCCAACTGAACGTCAGCAAGACTGAGAAGCTGATGGTGGACTACAGCAGGAAACGGACGAGGAGCTTCCACCCTGTGAGGATCAACGCTGCAGTAGAAAGAGTGGACAGCTTCAAGTACCTTGGAGTTCACATCGTGCAGGACCCATCCTGGTCCTGAAACATTAACAAACCGGCAAAGAAGGCTCGTCAGCGTCTCCACCACCTCAGACGTCTTCGAGACTTCAGGCTGTCCTCCAAGGTCCTGCTGAATTTCTACTCCTGTGCCGTCGAAAGCATCCTCACAGGGAACATCAGAACCTGGTTCGGGAACAGCACCCATCTGGACAGACGGTCACTACAGAGGGTGGACGTTCGGGCGAACGCACCATCCGAGTCGCACTTCCAGACCACCTACAGGAGGCGCTGCTGGTCCAAAGCCAAAATGATAAGACAACAAACTCTTCACTCTGCTGCCATCAGGACGGCGTTTTCGTCTCCTGAAGGCAAACACAGAGGACGAGGAGGAGCTTCTTCCCAACGGCGATTCGGACCCTGAACCAGGACGAAACGGACATAATCGCACCCCCGACACCTTCATAACTAAAACAACTTTTAACCCTGCACTGCATTATTTAAACATAAAAGCACAACCCACTTTTAACTTCTAAGACCATTTCAGTTCATATCTGTTAGTGCAATAATTGTACAGTTCTCCTATTTTCTAATTTAGTGTAAATACATAGTTACATTTTATTTAATTTTTATTTTATCTTTATTCTATTTTTCTTATTTTCTTAAATGTAACTTTATGTGGAGAAGTCAGGAAAGAATTTCACTGCTGGCTGGACAATGTACATCTCCGTATGTGATGAATAAACCTGATTGTGATTCTGATTCAGACGGCGGAGCGCGACGGCCCCAGGCTCACCCTCTCCGAGGCGGTGAACCAGGCGGCCAGGTCGGTCGGGGTCGCCCCCGTCACCTCATCCGGTGCCTTACAGGAGGACCTGGAGAGCCCAGAGCTTCAGGAGGCGTACACACAACAGGTGACCTCACCGCCGGCCCCTCATCTGATTGGCTGTGAGGGCGAGGGGGGCGTGTTCTAAACCGTTCTCGACGTTGCCGCCCTGCAGGTGAAGAGCGACGTGAAGAAGCGCGTGAGGGAAGACCCCAACTACAGCTCGCGGAGGTTCCCCAAAACACACAGAGCCTTCACCCCCGACACATAACCCGCACACGGATCCTCTACAAACCCCCCATGTGCCCACCGCCGCCGCGCCCATTCGAGTCGGGACCTTCGGATCGGACGGTGGGGGGGGGGGGGGGGGTTCGGCACACGGCGGTCCGAATGCTGCTGTCTGAATACTTTTTGCTTACGTCGTCCCGAGACGGGGACCGGATTGTGTCTGGACCTCCCTCCCTCACCCCCCTCACCTCCTCACCCACCCCCTCCCTCGCCTCATCCGGTGAATAATACTCAACGCTTCCTCTTCATGTGACGGGGTTCTGCACATTTGGGTTGCCAGGTCCTCTGTCTTTTCTTAATTTAATAGAATAATTGCCGAGTCATCATAATCAATGCCCTGTAGGACTGTAGTTTTGGGACACGACGGCTACTCACCGATTCCGGGGGGTCCATTCAGTCCCACCGGCGCAGGTGTCCGGAATCGGGGGACGGGGCGGGGCCATTCGGGGCGCTTGGGATACTTGTATGCTTCTATCGCTGTGGGAACAGTTTGGGGAAGGCCCTCTTCTGTTGCAGCAGGACCCAATGCAGTGCGTTTAGGAGCGCTCGACCCTCACAGAGCCCCCTGCTGGACATCCGGGACATCGGTGCCCGACCTCACGGGTGCTGCCGGGGACGAATGAACACCGAAGAATGGAAGATGTTCTGAAGAGAGCCGTCACGTCCTACAGAGCTCGTAACGGGACGTTCTAAAGGTTCCCCCCCCCCCCACGTCGTCATCCGTCTCTGAAGTTTTAAAGCGTCTCCGTTTGCCTGTCCGAGATCCCGACCCCCGGTCTGATAAAGCAGCATCAGGTTCCCATACCGCGGCGCGGCGCCCGGAGGAGCTCCCGGTGCGATTTTTAACGTCCCCTCCCTCGTGGGTGAAGGTGAGGACGGGGCGCGAGCGAGAACGTTCCGTAATCCGTCTCTTTGGAAGGGCTTTTTGATTCGGCTCAGTCTGCTGTGTAATTTATAAGCTATCGGTTTCGGACCGCGCGGACTGATCTGAATGTAAACACCAAACACCAATCATTAAAGGCTTTGCAACCGATCGGCAAGTCATGTGACCTCGCTGGACCATCTGCAGTGCAGCCGAAACTCCGCCTCTAATCAGGAGGCTTTTATTTTATTATTAATATTAATTCATCCATTATCTTCTGCTTTGTTCTATGTCGGGTCGGGGGGGGGGGTTCCCCCATGCCCATCCAGGGGAGAACGTTTCAGGCGCTGGGCAGATTGCCCAGTGATAGATTGCCCCCCCTGTCCTGGGTCTCACACTCACAAACACTCTATATGGGGCAATTTGGAGAACTGTTTTTTGGACTGTGGGAGGAACCCGGAGGAAACCCACGTGGACATGGGGAGTGCATGGAAACTCCACCCAGATGGGGATTCGAACCGGGAATCCCCAGCGCTGAAAGGAGAACATGCTAAACCACTAAGACACCGTGCCGTCCTTAGTTTTAAACTCGTTATATTTATTGTTTTAATTTATGTTCAGGACATTCACACAGGGGTGGTTTAGTGGTTTTGCATGTTCTCCTCTCAGCACTAGGGATTCCCGGTTCAAATCCCCATCTGGGTGGAGTTTGCATGTTCTCCCCGTGTCCATGTGGGTTTCCTCCGGGTTCTCCGGTTTCCTCCCACAGTCCAAAAACATGGATCAAGTCAATTGAGTTCTCCAAATTGCCCCATATAGAGTGTGTGTGTTCAGTTATAGATTGGCGCGCTGTCCTGGGTCTATCTGCCCAGCACCCGAAACGTTCTCCCCTGGAACGTCGTCGTCGTCCCCCCCCCCTTGAGTACTCCTCTAACCGTCTCCCGGTCGTTATAAAGACGTCTGCACGCTGCGGACAGGACGAGGCGTCTGATTGGTCGAAGGCTGTTTAAATAAAGGACGGGGCAGTTCCTGTTTACATCCTGTTCGCAGCGCAGCACGTCGCCGCTGAGTGTGTGCTTTAGATCACATGACCCGCGCTCACCTGATTCCAGGTAACGATTCCAGACGAACGCGCGAGGAGAACCCGTTTACATTTTAAAAACCGGGCGTCGATCTAACCCTGAACACACAAACACACTATATGGGGCAATTTAGAGCAGCCAATTCACCTTGAGTCTTTTATTATTTTCATTCATTATCTCCCACTTCATCCTCTATTAGGGTCAAGGTGGGGTTCCCCATGTCCATCCAGGGGAGAACGTTTCGGGTGCTGGGCAGATACACCCAGGACAGGACGCCAATCCATCACTGGACACACACACACACACTCTATATGGGGCAATTTGGAGAATTCAATTGACTTGATCCTTGTTTTTGGACTGTGGGAGGAAACCGGAGGAAACCCACGTGGACACGGGGAGAACATGCAAACTCCACCCAGATGGGGATTCGAACCGGGAATCCCTAGTGCTGAGAGGAGAACATGCTAAACCACTAAGCCACCGTGCCACCCTTTTATTATTTTATTTTATTGTTTTTATTTATTTGTTTATTTTTTGGACTGGGAGGAAACGAGAACCTGTCGGAAACCCACGTGGACATCCAAACTCCACCCCGATCGAATTCAAATGAGAGGAGAACATGCCAAACCCTCAACCACCGTGCCACCCCAACATGGAATATTTTACAGAATTGAGACTTTAAAGGGATCATCACATAAAGATCAAACGATCCGGACGTCGTTCGAAGGCAGACGCCGGACCTCGACGCCACCACCTTCCGGTGTGCATCGCCGGTTCTCCATCACTGAGCGGAGAACGTCCTGCTCGGTCACCCAAACGTTCAGACGGCAGAAGATTTAATCCGTCGGTTGAGGTTTTGTGACGTTCTCACGCGAAACCCCTAAAACTTCCAAAACCATGTTCTGCACCGCCACCACGGGACTGCACACGACACCGGGAGGCGCTCCACCACCAACCCGTCCACCCAACAAACACAGGTGAGGTCATCCCACGGTCAGCAATATAATTACATCATCAGAACGTGTCACACTTCAGTCACATGACCAACTTAATAAACATGAGCTCCAGGTCAACAGAATTAAACAAAAGACAGACAGATGTTTCCTAAATGAAGGCCTGAGGATTCACGCGTGGATCCTTCTGGTTCCTGTATCTGTACGTGATCCAGACGCCCAGAATCTGTAAAGAGACACGGAGAACCGCCGGTCAGCCACCGATGAACCCGAGCCCCGTCCAGACGAACCCGTTTGGTGAAAACCGCGCAGTAATTAAGACGTCGAATAGAACCTGAGGAGTTCCAACAAAAGAAACGCAACGCCTCGTACACACCTCCGTGAAGCTGAAGAATAAACTGGTTCCTCCCACGAGACGCAGCGAGTCGTCGGCGTACCGCCGCAGGGTCAGCAGGCAGGGGGCGCACTGATGGGTCCGGACGCAGTCCTGTGGATAGAACCAATCGCACACGTTCTAATGTCCATCCATCCATTATCTTCAGCTTTATCCTCTATTATGGTCGTTGGGGGGGGGGGGTTCCCCTTGTCCATCCAGGGGAGAACGTCTGGGCAGATACACCCAGGACAGGGGGGGCAATCTATCGCTGGGCACACACTCACTCACATAGACACTCTATATGGGGCAATTTGGAGAACTCAATTTACCTTAATCCATGTTTTTGTACTGTGGGAGGAAACCGGAGAACCCGGAGGAAACCCACGCGGACACGGAGAAGACATGCAAACTCCACCCAGATGGGGATTCCAGCCATTTTTTCCCCACTTTATCCTCTACTAGGGTCGCGGGGGTGGGGGGGTTCTCCATGCCCATCCAGGGGAGAACATTTTGGGTGCTGGGCAGATAGACCCAGGACAGGACGCCAATATATCATTAGGCACACACTCTATATGGGGCAATTTGGAGAACTCATTTGACCTTGATCCATGTTTTTGGACTGTGGGAGGAACCCGGAGGAAACCCACGCAGACATGCAAACTCCACCCAGATTGTGATTCGAACTGGGAATCCCTAGTGCTGAGAGGAGAACATGCTAAACCACTAAGCCACCATGCCGCTGTTCTAATGTCAGAATATTTAATAGATACCCAACTGAAACATCATGTGACATGAGGGCTGAAGTTCTACCCTGTACTACCACCAGGTTTAGGGTATGTAGACCCCCCCCCCCCCCCCCCCCCCCGCTTGTGTTTTTAATAAGGCTTGACCCACCGCTGCACACGTCCCGTTATAATCCACCTCAGAGAAGCCACAGCAGTCCAGCGTCCTCTCCACGTCTCGCTGCATGGCCTCAGATTTACTCCAGCCGACCTCCAAAAGCGCCTCCTGCAGGTTAAAACGTTAATCTCTTGTTATTTTACTTACTATAAAGTCCAGTAATAAATAATGATTAACTTTTGGTTACTAGTTGCGTAGAGACCGCGCTGCGTTTTACACTTTAACATTTTTTCCCCCTAATTTAAATAAATGATGACACTTTATTTTTTTATTTCAGACTTTTGACGTCGTGTCCATATTTGATATTGTGGGGCAAATGTCAGCCCCTTGTTGCTGATGCGGTACCATTCTCTGACGACACAATTAAAGGAAATAATTAACTTTAAAACACAGTGACATTAAAAATAAGAGAGCATTAAAGACACATCCATCCATTATCTCCCACTTTATCCTCTATTAGGGTCGTGGGGGGGGGGGTTCCCCATGCCCATCCAGGGGAGAACGTTTCGGGCGCTGGGCAGATACACCCAGGACAGGACGCCAATCTATCACTGGATAACACTCACACACTCTATATGGGGCAATTTGGAGAACTCAATTGACCTTGATCCATGCTTTTGGACTGTGGGAGGAAACCAGAGAACCCGGAGGAAACCCACGTGGACACGGTGTGAACATGCAAACTCCACCCAGATTGGG
The DNA here is from genome assembly GCA_019802505.1 of Corydoras sp. C115. Classification (NCBI taxonomy): domain Eukaryota; kingdom Metazoa; phylum Chordata; class Actinopteri; order Siluriformes; family Callichthyidae; genus Corydoras; species Corydoras sp. C115. The sequence goes on from JAFMOC010000198.1 coordinate 840,953, forward strand.
ATTCGAACCGGGAATCCCCAGCCATTATTTTCCACTTTATCCTCTACTAGGGTTGTGGGAGGTGGGGGGGTTCTCCATGCCCATCCAGGGGAGAATGTTTCAGGCACTGGGCAGATACACCCAGGACAGGATGCCAATCTATCACTGGGCACACACTCACACACACACACTCTATATGGGGCAATTTGGAGAACTCAATTGACCTTGATCCATGTTTTTGGACTGTGGGAGGAAACCGGAGAACCCGGAGGAAACCCAAGCGGACACGGGGAGAACATGGAAATTCCACCCAGATGGGGATTCGAAGCGGGAATCCCTAGTGCTGAGAGGAGAACATGCCAAACCACTAAGCCACCCCATTAAAGACACAGGTAATTAATTATACAGCTTTAGATTGGATTCTTATTGTATAAATATGAAAGACATTTTATATTTCACTGAAACAAGTTTAATTTGAATGTTTTTTTGAGTTACCTGCTGTTCTGCATTTACAGCGAGGCATGCACACGACACTGAGAACTGCACAACAAAGACCAGGAACAGAATAAACATGTACTGTACATAGAGTTAAGGTTCCACCAATGAAATGCATCTCGTATAATCGATCGTCATCATCTAGAACATGAGTAACAAATTTAATTAAAATCCAATAGATCGCATGAGGATACAAAGAACAAGAAGACTTGGTGATGTCTCAGAGCTCCGCACAGACCCATCGTAGCTACGATGAAGAGGAAGACCCCGACGCCAACGACGGCCCCCACCACCTGGAAACTGGAGACCAGTCCGAACCATTTCCCCCAGATCGCCACGCCAATGAGGAGCAGACTCGCCAACTGCACGGAGCCAGAAGCCAAGTTAAAACCCCAAATTAAAACAATATCTGTTAGTGTCCTGACTGAGGGTACGGTTCCAAAAATCAGGTTCACGCCACATCGTGAGAGGTTCCACTGAATTAGGACGGTTTAAGGTTCAGGATCTGTGGTATTAGTGCACAGCAAAGTTAGACTAGTTCTCTATTACAAGCTCAGCATACGGTCACAGACATGCTTGAACAAGAGAGGCCTTCCCCAAACTTGTTTATTTCTTTATATTTCTATATGTAAATTGCTATGGTAATAAATATTTAACACTACATACTGAGACATGTATAGATACAGCCGTTAGAGAACCTACAAATAAAACCATTATCCATTATCTTCCGCTTTATCCTCTATTAGGGTCGCAGGGGGGGGGGGTTCCCCATGCCCATCCGGGGGAGAACGTTTCAAGCGCTGGGCAGATACACCCAGGACAGGATGCCAATCTATCACTGAACACACACACTCTATATTGGGCAATTTGGAGAACTCAATTAACTTGATCCATGTTTTTGGACTGTGGGAGGAAACCGGAGAACCCGGAGGAAACCCACGCGGACACCGGGAGGACATGGAAACTCCACCCAGATGGGGATTCAAACCGGAATCTCTAGTGCTGAGAGGCGAACGTGCTGACCACTAAGCCACCCAAACTTGTTTATTTCTTTATATTTATGTATGTAAATGCTATGGTTATAAATATTTGACACGACATAATGAGACATGTATAGAAACATACAGCCATTAGAGAACCTACAAATAAAACACCTCACAGAGGCTTCAGGAACTTAAACACTTCAAAAAAAAAAAAAAAAAAATTGAACCAAAACGCTGGTTTAATTCTAATAATCTTATTTTAATCAGCAGAAATGATTAATCATTAAAATACCGAAAGCACAACAGTCTGACTAATTGCACAGGTTCTGTTTTTCTATGAAATTAAACACGTAAACAGTTTAGTATTTAAAACCACTCACCATATAAAGTATATTCAGAACACAGAGAGTATTTCTGGAGCAAGCGTAACCCCCGCAGCCCATTTTTAAAGGTTTACTAGCTCACTGAGCCGCAGTCAGTTCCTCCAGCTTCAGGTACGAGAGAAGAGTAACGGCAAGGGACGCCACAGAGCTCCTTCTAATGGCGCACCTGAGCAGGTGAAGCACTCTGATTGGTCACAGCCCTCAAGGTGAGAAGCACCGGCCTTATTTCAGAGTTTAATGGCTAATGGTTGTTGTTTGTCCTAAAACATGATGGCAATTTCATTATAAAGCATGATTTAAAGTGCGCTCCTCTCGTTCGTTTGTATTTTAAGCTTTGTGTTTGGGTCCACAGAGCTTATTAAATATTAATTAACGAGGTGTGTGTGTGAGGATCGTCACTTTATAAATACCACTGAAGACGTTTATACATCCATTATCTTCCACTTTATCCTCTATTAGGGGCGTGGGGGGGTTCCCCATGCCCATCCAGGGGAGAATGTTTCGGGCGCTGGGCAGATACACCCAGGACAGGGGGGCAATCTATCGCTGGACACACACTCACTCACACAAACACTCTATATGGGGCAATTTGGAGAACTCAATTGACCTTGAGCCATGTTTTTGGACTGTGGGAGGAAAGAGGAGAACCAGGAGGAAGCTCACGCGGACACGGGGAGAACATGCAGACTCCTTGGGATGGGGATTCGAACATGTTCAACCACCAAGCCACCGTGCCGCCCCTGAAGACGTTTAAACATGAGTATTTATTCCTGAGTAACATCGAGGTGTCCTCATACTTTTGCTTCGATAACGTTTTTCCTGAGGAGACCGAACTGAATCTTCTAGACTTTTCTGGACTCTACCAATGAGGCAGAGGGTTCCCGAATCTTAACATCAAACAAAAAACACTCATTGCATTACATGTTATCGCTTTCTTCCAGTTTTATTGTTAATCTAACTAATTTATATCTACGTCGCTGTTTGTTAATTAAATTAAAAATGAGTTTTATAAATGTTTCCCAGCCCGAGCGAGCGCGGGTCCCCCCTCTCGTTGTTGACATGGTATCGTCCTCTGACAGCTTGGCGGAGATTCTTGTTTAGTCTCTTAATTCTTGTCGTTTTTGCAGTTTATAATCGTTATAATCGTTTGTATTCGTTTATTGTTGGTGTTTTGCACATGTTTTAATCATGTCTTCGCTGAAGAAAGGCGATCTGAGCGACAACGAGAGAGATTTACTGATGGTCATCGCTGCAGGTATGTGCTAACGGTTAGCCTGTAAGCTAACGTCACACCTGTGAGGATGTGGGTTTATAAGTTATATTAAAAATACATCTATTTTTTTTAATAAACTTGGTTTTAAAGGTGGCGGTTAGATGTCTAAACCACGCTGCGTTAACGTTAATGTTAACAGTGAGATTAGGATTTGAGCTTTAGCTCCATAGCAACCTGTTATAAACACCATAAGTGCATAAATGTCCCGGATGTTCTCATTTGTAGTCCTATAATCACAGTTTGTAGTCCATCTGCTTCGCTGCACACTTTGTTAAACCCTTTACTCCATAATCAGGACCTCCACATGGGCGGCACGGTGGCTTAGTGGTTTGGTATGTTCTCTTCTCAGCTCGAATCCCAATCTGGGTGGAGTTTGCATGTTCTCCCCGTGTCCGCGTGAGTTTCCTCCGGGTTCTCCGGTTTCCTCCCACAGTCCAAAAACATGGATCAAGGGCAATTGAATTCTCCAAATTGCCCCATATAGAGTGTCTGTGTGAGTGAGTGTGTGTCCAGCGATAGATTGGCGTCCTGTCCTGGGTGTATCTGCCCAGCTCCCGAAACGTTCTCCCCTGGATGGGCATGGAGAACACCCCCCCCCCCCCCCCCCCGCGGATAATGGATGGATGTATATAGATATAATTATATAGATAGATAGATGGATATTATTAGGGTGGTGGATGATTCTCTGTACTGCAGTGATCTTGAGGTGGTGCTGCTGGATTTCATTCATTCATTATCTCCCGCTTTATCCTCTATTAGGGTTGCGGTGGGGTTCCCCATGCCCATCCAGGGGAGAACGTTTCGGGCGCTGGGCAGATAGACCCAGGACAGGACGCCAATCTATTGCTGGACACACACTCACTCACACAGACACACTCTATATGGGGCAATTTGGAGAACTCAATTGACTTGATCCATGTTTTTGGACTGTGGGAGGAAACCGGAGAACCTGGAGGAAACCCACATGGACACGGGGTTTGGAAACTCCACCCAGATGGGGATTCGAACCGGGAATCCCTAGTGCTGAGAGGAGAACATGCTAAACCACTAAGCCACTGTGCCGCCCACTGCTGGATTTTGCTGGATTAAAAATAATGGCCTCGTCATGGGTCCTCAGCGTGTCTGCAGCATCCTGTATCACTGATGGAGGATTAGAGGTTGCGGTGTGTCACCATTCATACGTACATCAAAGCAAAACAGTAAACGGGGTTAAAAAAAGTGGGTGTGGCTAAGTAATGGGGTGTCTATACGACGTGGTCACATCAAAACTCATAACACTTTAGATTTAGTTTAGCTTTGATATCTCAAACTAGTATGGATAACTAGTAAGTGTATGGGACCAAAAAAGGGCGTGGCCAGGTGTGTGGGGGTGCGAAATAAGTCTGTGTCCTTAGCTGATGGGTGTGTTTTTACCAAAATTGTGATCAACCAATGACCCACTGTCTCTCCATCCACAAGGTGGCGCAGTAAGGTGGAGGTGTGTGTACAGTGAATGGATACAGGGTTTAAACTCCAGCAGCGCCACCATGATAGTCGTCAGTGCGTTATTAATGGGACTGAAATGCACATGTTTAACGCGTTGTCTTGGTGTTTGTAGGGAACGTGCAAGAGGCGTCGCGATTGTTGGGCGCCAAAGATGTCCGAGTCAACTGTCTGGATGAGGTGAGTCGTTGGGTTTTAGGCGATCGTGTCACGTGAGGTTGTGGATCGATGACCTCCGTCTGTGAGCTGACAGAGACAGATGTCCGTGGTCCTCGGTCTCTGTTCCTGACCGGTCATAGAAGACGATTCAGATTTCCATTCGAATCCACATTAGACTCTGTAGGTAGAGAAATGGACTACAAACGGTGACTTTAAAAACTACAAAATTGCGTCAGAACACAGGGTTGATGCAGCAAGTTCAATTAATTATTTAATTTATATATTTATTAAGGGCGGCAAGGTGATTTAGTGGTTTAGCATGTTCTCCTCTCAGCGCTAGGGATTCCCGGTTTGAATCCCCATCTGGGTGGAGTTTCCATGTTCTCCCCGTGTCCGCGTGGGTTTCCTCCGGGTTCTCCGGTTTCCTCCAACAGTCCAAAAACATGGATCAAGTCAATTGAGTTCTCCAAATTGCCCCATATGGAGTGTGTCTGTGTGAGTGTGTGTGTGCCCAGCGATAGATTGGCGTCCTGTCCCAATCTATCTGCCCAGTGCCCGAAACGTTCTCCCCTGGATGGGCATGGGGAACCCGCAACCCTAATATAGGATAAAGCAGAAGATAATGAATGAATATATATATTTTTTACAATAGTACGTCGTCACAAAGCGTTATACGCCTTTAAACCCCCAAAGAGCAAGACCAAGAGACAGCGGCAAGACAAAACTCCCCGTTGTTATTTTAAGGAAGAAGCTTTGTGAGGACCAAAGCACACCTCCAGGAACAGAGGCGACGCCTCCAAAGAAAAGCAGTTAGTGCTAATAAAGCAGAGTAATTAATTAATTACCAGAGTTTGATTGACACTCCGCATCATGTGACTCCGGCATCACTGACTAGAGCAGCAGAACTAAAAGGGGCAGATCCTGTAGGGTACTTAGTTGAAAGGGCTCCCTGGAACAGCCTCGTTTCAGTGCCACACCCTCAGTTTTATCGTAGGAGCGCCCCCTGGAGCAATGAGGGTTAAGGATCTTGCTCAAGGACCCACATTGGTAACTTCCGTGGACCTGGGATTTGAACCCACAACCTTCTGATTGACATCCCAACACCTGAACCACTGAGCTAGCACACCCCTTAAGAGCAAGACCCTTAGACATCACTGCTCCAGGGGGCGCTGTATCAACCCTGTTCTCATATCTTGTCCCGTTGATGTGAATCGCCCTTTTTAACGGACATTTCTTTGTTGTGTCCTCAGTACGGCATGACCCCCCTCATGCACGCTGCCTATAAGGGGAAAGCGGACATGTGCAAGCTGCTGCTGCAGCACGGCGCCGACGTCAACTGCAACGAGCACGAGCACGGCTACACCGCGCTGATGTTCGCCGGACTCTCGGGTATGTATTTATTTATTTTCTGCAGACTGACCGGTCAGCGGGTCTTTACAATGCCAGCTTTGTGTTTATACTTTTAAGGGAAGACGGATATCACCTGGATGATGCTGGACGCCGGCGCAGAGACCGACGTGGTCAACTCCGTGGGCAGAACGGCGGCGCAAATGGCCGCGTTTGTCGGTGAGCCCCTCGGACCAATCGGTTCTCAGCATGGCTTTCTGACGCCTCGGCGCCGGGGCCACCCACGGGCTGGCTCGTAAAAACAACTGGACATTTTGTATGGGCAGTAAAACGAAGACTTGTTTACCGTCTTGAAGTGGTGGAAGTACAAAGGACAGATTTCCATTCCAACAATAACAACAGTATTGTACGCCGTAAACACATGAATCCGTGGTATTTTTATGCGGGCCACACTAAAGACGGCGGGGCATCGCGAGAGTCGGGCACGGACATGCCATGAGGACGGAAAGTCACCCGGCATTTTAAAAAAACAAGACTTTCTTCCTTAATTCCTCCAAATGGGATGCTATTCAGGTTATTACAAAGAGTATGATGGGATAGGCTTTAGTATCGCTTCTAAAGACAGATTCGGTGGATTGTTTAGTAAACCTTTAAAATTTAAAGGTTCCCCGTACAAATTAGTATTATTCTGCTGTTTTTGGCTATTCCCCATAGGGGGCGCATTTCTTCTCAGCCATCTTCATGTCCGACCCATCAACCATCACGTCCATTAACCTGATGGCTCCATCCTCAGCATACTTCTACAGGCTGCTGAGGATGGAGAGGAAAGATGGGAGGTTTATGGACTCGCAAATAATTATCCATGTTACTGAACCCTTCTTACGAGAAGTTTAACGACGCGCTGATTTAATGGATTTTTAAATTTCTACACACAGGGCAGCACGACTGCGTGACCGTCATCAACAACTTCTTCTCTCGGAAGCGTCTGGAATACTACACCAAACCCCAAGGTTTGGAAAAGGAGCCGAAACTCCCTCCCAAGCTGGCGGGACCTCTGCACAAGATCATCATGAGCACCAACTTAAATCCCGTAAAGGTCAGCGTTCCAGAGAACTCGAGTTTGTCATGTTGAAAATAAATTAAAGATTAATAAAATTCCCGGCGGTACATGGCTTAGTGGTCAGCATGTTCTCCTCTCAGCACTAGGGATTCCCGGTTCGAATCCCCATCTGGGTGGAGTTTCCATGTTCTCCCCGTGTCCGCGTGGGTTTCCTCCGGGTTCTCCGGTTTCCTCCCACAGTCCAAAAACATGGATCAAGTCAATTGAGTTCTCCAAATTGCCCCATATAGAGTGTGTGTGTGCGTGTGTCCAGTGATAGATTGGCGCCCTGTCCTGGGTGTATCTGCCCAGCACCCAAAATGTTCTCCCCTGGATGGGCATGGGGAACCCCCCCCCCCCACGACCCTAATAGAGGATAAAGTGGAAGATAATGAATGAATGAATGATAATAAAATAAATAATAATATAATAATAATAAATAATATAATAAAATACCTTTAAATTAGATCAACAGTGTTAATCTGGAAGGTGAGCAATTCCTCGTATTACCACAAGGTGGAGACACGCTTTAGAAATTTGTTGAGAAATCCTATAAATAAATACAAACCGTGTCTGTCGTAAGTAAAGGATTCGAATGGTTTGTCCTCCTGCCATATGGCGGTTCTATCAGCGGTTCTAGAGGGTTCCTGATGGTTATAGAACACAAGTTACCACCATTCCATCTGATCTTTCTCATTTTTTTGAATTTCCCCATTGTGGGATTAATAAAGTGTCGTCAAGCATCTGTCAGTATGTTCCTTGACTGTCCCCGTCTCTCTCAGATTGTGATGCTGGTGAAGGAGAACCCTCTTCTCGTGGACGCCGACGCTCTGGAGAAGTGTCATAAAGTGATGGAACTGATCTGCGAGAGGTGTGTGAAGCAGCAGGACATGAACGAGGTGCTGGCCATGAAGATGCACTACATCAGCTGCGTGCTCCAGAAATGCAGCTGTTTCCTGAAGGACCGCCAGGATCAGCTGGACGGGCTCATCAAGAGGTAGAGCGCGCTCGCAAAAGCCGACACCCGTCACGGTAACGGGATGCAGGATTAGTGTTCAACGTGTGCAGGAGCGTTATTACATTAATACTTTTACATACATCAGTGGCTCGAAACCTTTACCATTGCTCTGACGTTCCTCTACCCCCCCCTCCCCTCCCTCCCCCCACAGTCTCCTGAAGGGTCGCGACGGCGACGGCTTCCCGGTCTTCCAGGAGAAATTCATCCGGGAATGCATCCGGAAGTTTCCCTACTGCGACGCCACCCTGCTGCAGCAGCTGGTCCGAAGTATAGCTCCCGTAGAGATCGTGAGTGAGGTCACGGGACGCCCCCTAATGGGAACATTTTAAGTTCTTGTAGCTTGTCCTGAACGGATGGACGTTGTGTTTTCAGGGTAACGATCCCACGGCGCTGTCGGTTCTCACGCAGGCCATCACGGGGCAGGTGGGGTTCATGGACACCGAGTTCTGCACCACGTGTGGAGAGAAGGGAGCGGAGAAGAGGTGCTCCATCTGCAAAATGGTACGCGTCTCCATGGCGATCAGCACATTTCTCTATTGACCGCATGTCTTAATATAAGATGCGTTATGGCAGTCTGTTGTTACTGGGTTAGGCCCCTAGAGGGCGCACTGCAGAAACATGGGGGTAAGGGGTCAGAACCGGCAGGACACGGTGATTTAACGTACGAGAATTAACTTGAGTTGTGAACATCCATCCCTCCATTATCTTCCAATTTATCCTCTATTAGGGTCACGGGGGGGTTCCCCATGCCCTTCCAGGGGAGAACGTTTCGGGCGCTGGGCAGATACACCCAAGACAGGGGGCAATCTGTCGCTGGACACACACTCACACACACTCTATATGGGGCAAATTGGAGAACTCAATTGCCCTCGATCTCGAAATGTTTTTGGACTGTGGGAGGAAACCGGAGAACCCGGAAGAAACCCACGCAGACACGGGGAGAACATGGAAACTCCACCCAGATGGGGATTCGAACCGGGAATCCCCAGCGCTGAGAGGAGAACATGCCAAACCACCAAGCCTCTAAACCCCCCCCCCCAACCCCTGTTGCGAATATAGTAAAAAAAAAAAAGTACTATTTCTTCTTTAAACGTTTTGACTAAAACTTAAAAGCTGGATTACAATTAATAATGTGGTTACAATTCCCATGGATTACAAACGAACAACGGGGTTTGGCATGTTCTCCCATTGGACTCCTGGACACGGTTCTTCATCTGAATCGAATGCGTTCTGATTCGTGGTGTTGATCTTATGGTCGAATTTTTGAGTATCTGTCTGTCGTTTGGGCGGCACGGTGTCTTAGTGCTTTAGCATGTTCTCCTCTCAGCACTAGGGGTTCCCGGTTCGAATCCCCATCTGGGTGGAGTTCCCATGTCCTCCCCGTGTCCGCGTGGGTTTCCTCCGGGTTCTCCGGTTTCCTCCCACAGTCCAAAAACATGGATCAAGTCAATTGAGTTCTCCAAATTGCCCCATATAGAGTGTGTCTGTGAGAGTGAGTGTCCAGCGATAGATTGGCGTCCTGTCCTGGGTGTATTTGCCCAGCGCCCGAGACGTTCTCCCCAGGATGGGCATGAGGAACCCCCCCCCCACCCCCGCGACCCTGATATAGGATAAAGCAGAAGATAATGGATGGATGAATATCTGTCGTTTGCTTTGATCTTCTGCGTGAGAGTCTTAATTATTTAAAATGAACGCCGGCGCGCCGTCCTCCCGTCAGGTGATCTACTGTAACCAGGACTGCCAGAAGCTGCACTGGTTCTCGCATAAGAAAGTCTGCAGGACGCTGCAGGATCAGCGGCAGAAGCACGAGGCCGAGTCGTCCAAGCGACTCGAGAGTCAGTCCAGAGGTTTGTCCCTCACGGTTTCTTTGATGTTTCGCATTTCGTTTTTAAAATGGAATACGCAGCCGGCTCCGTCGCCTCCGTAACCTCCCCTTTCGCTCCCCTCAGATTCGGAGGATCAGAGCGGCGTGGACGCGGCGAGCGCCGGCGTGGACGGTCTCTCCATTCGGCAGATGGAACCGGCGGACGATCCGGAACCCGTTCCCGTCCACTCGGACTGAGTCGCGAGGAATAAAGGGAGGCGCGGCATCGGCGCAAGTCCGTTTTTATTTATCGTTGTCATCATCGTCACAGAGTTCCGGCTCGGACGGAACATCGGACCGCCCGCGGAGTCGGAACCGCAGAACCGGGGGCTTCTGCCCGACGGCGTTCTGCGAGGACAGCTGGCAGGATGTCCGCAGGACGGATTTGCGAAGGACTTTTTCGTGGGTTGGTTGTTTTACACCTAGCATAGTATTACATACTCACCTCCACCGGGCGGGTATCGTTAGGGTGGTGGATGATGCCTGGTACTGCAGCGTCACTGACATGGTGACATCCTTATACACTCTTCTACACACATCCCCCTTATGGCGCCACCTTCAGGTCATCGGTTGCAGTCGCAGGTCAGTGAGTGAGTGTTTAATTTAATTTAATTTAATGTATTTACAGTGTTGTATGTAGCTAGTGTGGGCGGAAACCTAAGAGGCTTTTTCAACCAATCGGCATCAAGGATGACGGTTCTGATTGGCAGGATGAGAAAAAAAAATGTCCCTAAAATAAAAGAATTCCAACAGGAGTCCATCAGCTGATTAAGAATTCTGTTAACGCCGCTGTAGCCCATCCGCCTCAAACCCCAACACGTCCATCCTGAGGTTCTGAGGTTCTCCATCACTGCTGAGCAGACGGGACTCGTGTTCTGAGAAACCACCAAACGGTCAGCCAATCACAATGGAGGCATTGGCTTCATGACTGGGATAGGCTCCAGAACCCCCACAAACACTCTGCCGTATTTGGTAGAAGGTGACGGAGACGAGTTTATGAATCCTGATGTCCTGTTACGGTGCTGTAAACTTGACTGATGAACTGGGGTGTCGTTGGACTCTCCTCCACCAGGGGGCTCTGTTGAGCAGTGCACACCTGTGGTTTGGGATGGTGGTGCTCGTGGACTGATGAAGATGAAGATGATGAAGATGATGATGATGATGATGGGGATTTAACGGCGTGAGCTCCTGTTGCTCTGATTATTTAAAACAGCAGCCGCCGTCGCAGCCGTGCGTTCTTTAGAACGTGGGCGTGGCACCAGGCTGCAGAACGCGGGCGGAGCAGGTGCGGGCGTGGGTGGGGGTGCGGGTGCAGGCGCACACGTTTTCCCAATAAACGGAGGCGCTCTGAGTGAAGGTTCTAAAGGAAAGCACATGTTCCTCCTGATTCCTGATAATTACAAATCTGGGATGAATGATCTGAATCAGGTTCTTTAAAGCTCATGGAGGTTCCACAGAGGAGGAGGAGGTTCCACAGAGGAGGAGGAGGAGGGGGTTCCACAGAGGAAGAGGGGGTCAGACACCGATGTTGGAGGGATTGATGGACCTGTCTGTCTGTCCACCTGCCTGATTATCTGTCTGTAACAAAAATATATGATCACGCTAACTTTCTGTCTCTCTCTCGGTGTCTCTCTCTCTCGTGTGTGTCGGGCGTGTCTCTCTCGCTGTCTCTCTCGTTTGTGGCAGGCGTGTCTCTCGTTTGAGGCGGGCGTGTCTCTCTCTCGTTTGAGGCGGGCGTGTCTCTCTCTCGTTTGAGGCGGGCGTGTCTCTCTCTCGTTTGAGGCGAGCGTGTCTCTCTCGTTTGAGGCGGGCGTGTCTCTCTCGTTTGTGGCGGGCGTGTCTCTCTCTCGTTTGAGGCGGGCGTGTCTCTCTCTCGTTTGAGGCGGGCGTGTCTCTCTCTCGTTTGAGGCGGGCGTGTCTCTCTCGTTTGTGGCGGGCGTGTCTCTCTCTCGCTGTCTCTCTCTCGTTTGTGGCAGGCATGTCTCTCGTTTGAGGCGGGCGTGTCTCTCTCTCGTTTGAGGCGGGCGTGTCTCTCTCTCGTTTGAGGCGGGCGTGTCTCTCTCTCGTTTGAGGCGGGCGTGTCTCTCTCTCGTTTGAGGCGGGCGTGTGTCTCTCTCTCGTTTGAGGCGGGCGTGTCTCTCTCTCTCTCGTTTGAGGCAGGCGTGTGTCTCTCTCTCGTTTGAGGCGGGCGTGTGTCTCTCTCTCGTTTGAGGCGGGCGTGTGTCTCTCTCTCGTTTGAGGCGGGCGTGTGTCTCTCTCTCGTTTGAGGCGGGCGTGTGTCTCTCTCTCGTTTGAGGCGGGCGTGTGTCTCTCTCTCGTTTGAGGCGGGCGTGTGTCTCTCTCTCGTTTGAGGCGGGCGTGTCTCTCTCTCGTTTGAGGCGGGCGTGTGTCTCTCTCTCGTTTGAGGCGGGCGTGTGTCTCTCTCTCGTTTGAGGCGGGCGTGTGTCTCTCTCTCGTTTGAGGCGGGCATGTCTCTCTCTCGTTTGAGGCGGGCGTGTCTCTCTCTCTCACTGTCTCTCTCGTTTGAGGCGAGCGTGTCTCTCTCTCGTTTGAGGTGGCCGTGTCTCCCTCTCTCGTTTGTGGCGGGTGTGTCTCTCTCTCACTGTCTCTCTCTCTCATTTGAGGTGGGCATGTCTCTCTCTCGCTGTCTCTCTCATTTGAGGCAGGCGTGTCTCTCTCGTTTGAGGCGGGCGTGTCTCTCTCGTTTGAGGCGGGCGTGTCTCTCTCTCGTTTGAGGCGGGCGTGTCTCTCTCTCTCTCGTTTGAGGCGGGCGTGTCTCTCTCTCGTTTGAGGCGGGTGTGTCTCTCTCTCATTTGAGGCGGGCGTGTCTCTCTCTCTCGTTTGAGGCGGGCGTGTCTCTCTCTCGCTGTCTCTCTCTCTCGTTTGAGGCGGGCGTGTCTCTCTCTCGCTGTCTCTCTCTCTCGTTTGAGGCGGGCGTGTCTCTCTCTCGCTGTCTCTCTCGTTTGAGGCGGGCGTGTCTCTCTCTCGCTGTCTCTCTCTCTCGTTTGAGGCGGGCGTGTCTCTCTCTCGCTGTCTCTCTCTCTCGTTTGAGGCGGGCGTGTCTCTCTCTCGCTGTCTCTCTCTCTCGTTTGAGGCGGGCGTGTCTCTCTCTCGCTGTCTCTCTCTCTCGTTTGAGGCGGGCGTGTCTCTCTCTCGCTGTCTCTCTCTCTCGTTTGAGGCGGGCGTGTCTCTCTCTCTCGTTTGAGGCGGGCGTGTCTCTCTCTCGTTTGAGGCGGGCGTGTCTCTCTCGCTGTCTCTCTCTCTCGTTTGAGGCGGGCGTGTCTCTCTCTCGCTGTCTCTCTCTCTCGTTTGAGGCGGGCGTGTCTCTCTCTCGCTGTCTCTCTCTCTCGTTTGAGGCGGGCGTGTCTCTCTCTCGCTGTCTCTCTCTCTCGTTTGAGGCGGGCGTGTCTCTCTCGCTGTCTCTCTCTCGTTTGAGGCGGGCGTGTCTCTCTCTCGCTGTCTCTCTCTCTCGTTTGAGGCGGGCGTGTCTCTCTCTCTCGCTGTCTCTCTCTCTCGTTTGAGGCGGGCGTGTCTCTCTCTCGCTGTCTCTCTCTCTCGTTTGAGGCGGGCGTGTCTCTCTCTCGCTGTCTCTCTCTCTCGTTTGAGGCGGGCGTGTCTCTCTCTCGCTGTCTCTCTCTCTCGTTTGAGGCGGGCGTGTCTCTCTCTCTCGTTTGAGGCGGGCGTGTCTCTCTCTCGTTTGAGGCGGGCGTGTCTCTCTCTCGCTGTCTCTCTCTCGTTTGAGGCGGGCGTGTCTCTCTCTCGCTGTCTCTCTCTCGTTTGAGGCGGGCGTGTCTCTCTCTCGTTTGAGGCGGGCGTGTCTGAACGCGTCGTTAAGGAAACGCAGCTTTGTGGACTTTGGAAGCTGTAATTATGACATTGTGCGTCCTGGTCGAGCGGCGCGTTCATCAGCGTGACGTTTCCGACGGGAATTAACGTTCCACCACAAAAGCTTTAAGTAAACATGCAGCCACTGAGGGTTCTATTCAGAGCCGGGGGTGTGTGTGTGTGTGTGTGTGTGTGTGTGTGTGTGTGTGTGTGTGTGTGTGTGTGAACCAAACAAACAACCCGAGCCATCAGGTTCATACTTTTCATTTTGGAATGGAATTTTAACCCCGTCCCTGAGGGGATGTAAAGGCCACGCCCACAGGGGGGCGCCGCGGGGGCCGCGAGCGGAAGGTCACACGGCGTTCAGGTGAGGACGTCTGAAACACCTGCGGCGTCGAGGTGCGATCCCAAAGTGCCGGAGTCGCCGTTTACCCCAAATCCCAAATAAGGGCAGTGTTACGGGGTCGCCCATGATCCGGAACCCCCCCCCCCCCCCCCGGAGTCCCGCTCGAGGGCCCACATCAGCGACTCCGGGTGGATTTAGGGATTAACCCCTGAACCCTCAGATTAATGCCCCGACACCCCCAGCACCAACGCCCTGAGTGAGGATAACGGATGGGATAGGACTCACTTCACATGCTTTCCAACACCTTTCGGGATGAATTGGAACAGCGATTGTGAGCTGATCTAACGTCTGACCTCTCAAACGCTTTATTGATTCATATTCACAGACACGGTGGCTTAGTGCTTTAGCATGTTCTCCTCTCAGCACTAGGGATTCCCGGTTCGAATCCCCATCTGGGTGGAGTTTCCATGTTCTCCCCGTGTCTGCGTGGGTTTCCTCTGGGTTCTCCGGTTTCCTCCCACAGTCCAAAAAACATGGGTCAAGTCAATTGAGTTCTCCAAATTGCCCCATATAGAGTGTGTCCAGCAATAGATTGCCCCCCTGTCCTGGGTGTATCTGCCCAGTGCCCGAGACGTTCTCCCCTGGATGGGCATGGGGAACCCCCCCCCCCCTGGTGACTAGTAGAGGTTTAGGTGGAAGACCTTAACTATATACTGTAGGGCTGGAACACTGACTTAGTGATTGGCATGTTCTCCTCTCAGCACTGGGGACTCTAGGTTCAAATCCCAATCTGGGTGGAGTTTCCATGTTCTCCCCGTGTCCACGTGGGTTTCCTCCGGGTTCTCCGGTTTCAAGTTTCTTTTTTTTTTTTTTTTTTTTTTTTGAATTAATTAATTTATTTATTGGACTGGGTTTCCTCCCACAGTCCAAAAAAACATAAATCAAGGTCCATTGAATGCTCAAAATTGCCCCATATAGAGTGTGAGTCTGTGTCCAGGGATAGATTGGCGTCCTGTCCTGGGTGTATCTGCCCAGCGCCCGAAACGTTCTCCCCTGGATGGGCATGGGGAACCCGCGACCCTAATAGAGGATAAAGCGTAAGATAATGGATGGATGATGTCACGGAGCTGCCGCGTTCTTTCCGCAGGACTACACCGGCGCGTCCCGCTCACGTCGGGAAAACGCAGCGACGCAGAAAACACGGCTGATGTTTGATTTACGACGGGAACGCTGACGCCGCGGGATTAACGGGTCGGTCGCAACGCGCCAAGTGGCCTCCCGACCCGTTTCCATTCGGCCTCGTTTTCCTCCGCTCGTTAGTGAGGTTCCTCGCTCGGTTCTTGAGGAGGAGGGGTTTGATCATCCAGCTGTAAATTAATTTAAATAGTTAATTAGTTCGCCGTTCCTGTGACGTGCAACTGCACCAAACCAACAAACACCTCATTAAGTTAATTAAAATGAAATGATTCGGGGCGGGGCGGGGGGTCAGTGGCTCAACGCTGCGGATCCAGGTTCGAATCCCATTCCGGGTGGAGTCTCCATGTCCTCCCCGTGTCCGCGTGGGTTTCCTCCGGGTTCTCCGGTTTCAAGTCCAGAAACATGGATCAAGGTCAACTGAATTCTCCAAATCAGTTTATCTTGAATCCATGTTTTTGGACTGTGGGAGGAAACCCATGAGGACACCGGGAGAACATGCTAACTCCACCCAGATCGGGATTTGAATCTGGATACCCAGCGCTGAGAGGAGAACATGCCAACCACTCGGTCGCCGTGCCGTTCTGTATATAACATTCGATTTCATGTTCTCCTCTCAGCGCTGGGGATTCCCGGTTCGAATCGCAATCTGGGTGGAGTCTCCATGTCCTCCCCGTGTCCGCGTGGGTTTCCTCCGGGTTCTCCGGTTTTTTCTCCCACAGTCCAAAAACATGGATTCAAGGTCAATTGAATGCTCCAAATTGCCCCTTATCGAGTGTGTATCTGTGTGAGTGAGTGTGTGCCCAGCGATAGATTGGCGTCCTGTCCTGTGCCTGAAACGTTCTCCCCGGATGGACATGGGGAACCCTCCCTTCCCCGGGGACCCTAGCAGAGGATTAGGTGGAGGATGAAAACATGAAAACCAAGAACATGGATTCAAGGTAAATCTAATGCTCTTAATTGCCCCATATGGTCTGTGTGTGAGCGAGCGTGCCCAGCGCCAAAAACGTTCTCCTCTGGATGAGCATGGGGAACCCCCCCCCCCCCCCCCCCCCCCCCCCCCCCCCCCCCCCGATGATCAGCACCAAGGACAGGGCAGGTGTCATTAGGGTGGTGGATGATGCTCAGTACTGCAGTGACACTGACGTGGTGGTGCAGGTGTGTCGTGCTCCTCAATCCACTCACTGAACACTCTTACTGTACACTCCTCCACCGTACAGCGCCACCTGGTGGATGTGGAATGAGAGGCAGTCGGTCATCTGTCTCCACAGCCTGATGATGATGATGGAGGGAGGGTTCTCATAGGTGGATTATCTGCAGTCCATCAGTGTCTAAGAATCCTCCACCCTAATACCACGCTCCCGGTGGGGGTCCTGATCATCAGAGAGCGGGGTGAGGGGAGTATTGAGTTTGTTAAACTCATAAATCTGTGGTTCTGTAATATTATCTTTGTTTTTTAAGTGTCTCCAGCTCTCAGAACGAGAACCAAAGAACCGTCGTATAAATACGCTCATTAAACGCTGGAGTGAGCGCCGCGTTAAACACTGCCTCTGCCCATTCCACATGATCAGAGGCTCGGCGCCGGGTTCCGAAACCCAACACCGCCCTCCCCTCCTCCTCCCCTCCCCTCCCACCCAGAGATGACGGATTAATCAAACGCAGAACTTAATTCAGTCATTAAAGCAGAAATAATAAACGAAAACAGAGTTGGCGCTGATGACGCTGATTTAGAACCCGTCCGCGTGGAACCACGCTGCCGTAAAACTACAGAGACATCGGAATGTTCTGCGCACATCGTCTCCTCAATGCAGCTTCACGACGTTCCTAACGTCCACCGTCAGAGAACAAGAACGAGAGACAAACTGCAGAACGTCCTCCTCGTGTGGAGCTCGCTGGAAAAACATCAACTAAATAAAAACATCCATCCATTATCTTCAGCTTTATCCTCTATTAGGGTCACGGGGGGGGGGGGTGTTCTCCAGCCCATCCAGGGGAGAACGTTTCGGGCGCTGGGCAGATACACCCAGGACAGGACGCCAATCTATCGCTGGACACACACACACACAGACACAGACTCTATATGGGGCAATTTGATGAATTCATTTGACCTTGAGCCATGTTTTTGGACTGTGGGAGGAATCCGGAGGAAACCCACACGGACACGGGGAGAACATGCAAACTCCACCCAGACTCTAGCGCTGAGAGGAGAACATGCCAACCACTAAGCCACCGTGCCGCCCCAATTAGTTAAATCAACAAATATATTGTATACATATTGAGAACGTTCCGCTGGGTAGATCCACCAGGACAGAGTGCCAAGCTATTTCTGGGTACACACTCACACACACAGTCTATGGGGCAAATTAAAACATTCAGTTTACCTTGAATTCATGCACACTCACACAGATATGTTATATACATTATATGGGGCAGTTTATGCAGCCAATTCACCTTGAATACATGTTTTTTGGACTGTGGGAGGAAACCCGATAACCCGGAGGAAACTCACAAGGACACGGGGAGGACATGGAATCTCCACCCAGATTGGGATCCGAACCCGAATCTCTCTCAGCACAGGGGATTTCCGGTTCGAATCCCATCTGGGTGGAGTTTGCATGTTCTCCCCCCGTGTCCGCGTGGGTTTCCTCCGGGTTCTCCGGTTTCCTCCCACAGTCCAAAAACATGGATTCAAGGTCAATTGAGTTCTGCAAATTGCCCCATATAGAGTGTGTCTGTGTGAGTAGAGTGTGTGTCCAGTGGTAGATTGCCCCCCTGTCCTGGGTGTATCTGCCCAGCGCCCGAAACGTTCTCCCCTGGATGGGCATGGGGAACCCCCCCCCCCCCCCAGGATAAATCAGAAGATAATTAATGAGTTCTAAATGAAGATTTAAGTCTTTAATTCTCTCCGAAGGAAAACATTCTCCCCTGCGGGATTACCCCCCCCCCCACCCACCCACCCACCCAGTGACGTCATGACGGGCCGTGCACCGTGTTAATGAAGTCGAGGGTGATTAATTAATCTCTGAAAGTTGGAACGAGAGTGGAAATGGATCTCGGCGCACGCGCGCACGGGGCGGGGGGGGGGGTCGTTCACGCGTCAGCACGATGAGAACCGCAACGAATCAACCTCGGCTTTGATGAACCCCATCTGATGCGCACGCGGCTTCACTGAGCTGACGTCACGCAGACGGCTCCGGCACGCGGGCCAGATGCGTCACCATGGCGACGCGCGCCGACTCGGACGGGGCTCCTTCGAGGGGCGTGGCCCGGGCGCCTTCTCCACCACCACCACCACCACATACCCCCCCCCCCCACATATCCACCCCCCACCACCCCCACCCACCACGCGGTGGGCGTGTCCGCGCCTTTCACCTGAGCCCCGCTGCAGCGCCTATAAGAGCGCGCGCGCGGGAGCGGCGCGGGCGGACGGTGCGGTGCGCGCTCTCCGATCACAGCTCCACGGTCCACGGTCCACTGTCCACAGCTTCACTGTCCACTGTCCACGGTCCACTGTCCACGGTCCACGAGCAGCGGCCATGCGCGCGAACACGCCCGAGCCGCGCAACCTCCTGTTCCTGCTCTGCGTGCTGATGAGAAGCTGCGCGGCCATGAACAACGACGCCACGGAGCGCGTCCACCCGCACCCGCACCCGCACGCGCCCGAGGGCAACGGCCGCGAGCCCGCCCACGACGAGGCCGAGCTGAACCGTGCGCGCGCAGGCGGCGGCGGCGGCGGCGCAGGCGGCGGCACCGGGGTGAGCGCGGAGAGCGCGGCGCGCGACCGAGGCGGTGAGTGCGCGCCCACATCAAAGACTTTTCATTCTCTTTAAAGGGTCAAAAATAAGCCGGGGTTTTATTTATGACCTTTTATTATAGGGATTGCTATTATTATTATTATTATTATTTAGTATTTAATTTAATTG
Organism: Corydoras sp. C115; assembly: GCA_019802505.1. Classification (NCBI taxonomy): domain Eukaryota; kingdom Metazoa; phylum Chordata; class Actinopteri; order Siluriformes; family Callichthyidae; genus Corydoras; species Corydoras sp. C115. The sequence continues at coordinate 860,323 of JAFMOC010000198.1, forward strand.
CTTAACATTCCCATTGATTAATGCGGCAGATCAGAACAAATATAAAGCTTCCATGTTCCAGTTAACCACCTTAAAGGATGCGGCATGAAACGCAGCCGCCGAGCCAATTAACAATTATCTAATATTATAATAATTAACATCAATACGAAGTTTTTAATTAACCGCTAAAACAATTTACAGACGCGACGTTATAAATGTATAGGAACATTAAATTAAATATATCATTCATTCATTATCTCCCGCTTCATCCTCTATTAGGGTCGCGGGGGGGGGGGGGGGGGGGGGTTCCCATGTCCATATATACATTAAATAAATTAAATTACATTAAATAAATATATAAATACGAAGTTAGTATACGTGAACTTCGTAACTAACTGTATAAATTAGTTACGAAGTTTTCATTCTGTAAAAACCTACAACCGATAAAACAATTAGGAACATTATTACATACCATACTGTTGTGTGTGTGTGTGTGTGTGTGTGTGTGTGTGTGTTCTGTTCGGATTCATCACGCTGTTCATTATTTTTCGCGTAATTACATTTATATGATTGAGTTTTAATACTCCTGACATTGTGGGGACCTGGTTATAATCTATAATCTATAATTCGAGTAAATATTCTGATAAACGGCGTGCTGTCTGTCTGTTGGTGAGTAAAAGTTGGATGAGTTGAATCGGAACGCCGATTTAACGATCAGGTCCGAAAGAAAAGCAAGAGAGTCAATTCTAAAATGAATTCCAAAATAAGTTTAAAGGTCATGTGCAGGATTATAAACCTCTGTATTGTGTTTTTAATAACTAATCCGGGAGCGTGATGGATGCGAGTTGGGATTATTGGATGGGTTCCAGTCGATGGAGATGGCTGCAGAAAGCTGGAGGCCACCAGCAACGTCTCAGGATGAGCGGAAAGCCCACGAGGTCGGATCCTCTTACCAGAGAGTGTGGTTTTCCTGCAGGAGGAGCGAGGGATCAGATCGGGATTACACACTCCGCTTGCGAGAGAGAGCCGCGAGCTCGGCGTCCGGGTGCGAATGGCGGGGCGTCTCGGTTGCCGGAGACGTCTCCGATCGGCGGATACCTGCTGCCTGAAGCGGGGCGAAGAGAAGGCCCCAGCGCCGGCCATTCATCACGGCCTGTCATGGAGAAGGGGGCTCATTGTTACTGAGCTGTGAGTGGAGGGGGACGGTGGGGGGGGGAAAGGGGGACGGGGGGGGGGGGGGTGGTGAAAGCCACTTGGCTTGGGTTGCACCGTCAGGTGGTGTAGCCTGAAGGCAGAAGAATGCTCAGAGTATCGGCGGTGGCGCAGATCCAACCGCGAGGGCCGTGCGTGGGTGCGTCCGAGCGCTTCCCTGCGTCGGTGGGACACCGACGTCCTGCCAGAAATCTCGGCTCTCTGGACGCCATTAGATAAAGAAGCTCGGAGACGAAGCTCTCGTTCGTCTCGCGGGCTTCTCTCTCGCTCTTTTTTTCCTCTCTCTCTCTCTCTCGCGGTGCTTTGGTGAGTGCAGAGTTAAGAGCCAGTAATTTAAGAAGCCTTCAGAATAAAGAACCTCTTGAGATCCTTTAAGGTTCCGCGGTTTGATTTTTTTTCTTTCTTTCCTGGAGCCTCCGCTTCATGTCAGGAACTCGGACACATTAAGCTTTCAGAAGGTTCTGTATCCTCTATTAGGGTCGGGGGTGGGGGGGGGGGGGTGTTCCCCATGCCCATCCAGGGGAGAACGTTTCGGGTGCTGGGCAGATACACCCAGGACAGGACGCCAATTTATCACTGGGCACATACTCACTCACACACATACTATATGGGGCAATTTGGAGCGTTCAATTCACCTTGAATACATGCTTTTGGACTGTGGGAGGAAAACCGGAGAAACGATCTATCTTTAGCTGGGCACACACACTATATGGGGCAATTTGGAGCGTTCAATTCACCTTGAATACATGTTTTTGGACTGTGGGAGGAAAACCGGAGAAACGATTTATCTATAGCTGGGCACACACACTATATGGGGCAATTTGGAGCATTCAATTCACCTTGAATGCATGTTTTTGGACTGTGGGAGGAAAACCGGAGAAACAATCTATCTATAGCTGGGCACACACACTACATGGGGCAATTTGGAGCAATCAATTCACCTTGAATCCATGTTAATGGACACAGGGAGAACATACCACTCCACCCAGATTGGGACTCGAACCTGGATCCCCAGCGCCGAGAGGAGAACATGCCGACCACTAAGCCACCGTGCCCCGCCCCCTTTATTAAGTTAAACTAATTGAATAAACACTCACATGACCCCCCCCCCCGCGTGGGCGTGTCCGAAATCACATACTAAACTGTAGGCACTAGTTTTCATCCGGTTTTCATCTGGTTAGTACGGTTTAACTGGTAAAGCTTTCCAGTTCGTTGACGTATTAATCGATATAATTAATTATGCAATGAGCTGATGATTGGGTGGAGAACCTTACAGACCGGGATGAGAATCAGACACGCCCCCCGACCACCCACTACAGGATGACCGCAGGACATCGGAGGTTAATTAAGAAAACCTTCTGAAGGCTCGGGGGTCGGGGGAACAGGGCATCGTTAATGAACTCGTCAGAGTAAACGAGCCAAACGAGGACCTGGGACCTCATCCAAACGCAACAATGCGATTCCCAAAAATTAGAACACGTAAATCTGTAGGACCGGTGCTGATTACAACCGTCAGCTCGAACCGTCGACCCGGCTGGCGTTCCCATGTCAGAAAGGCTGCCCCCTATGGGTCGTGTTTTAGGAACCGGTTACAGGTGATACAGTAGAGGTCGTTCGGTATCTTCGGAAACCGGCGATCCCAGAGGAGTCCCGCACAGGCACAGGGAGGACATGCATGTCAACATAACATATAGGCCGTAATAGAACCCCGGTCCTGTCCCCCCCCCCGCCGCCGTTCTGATGTCGTAACGGCTTTGCTCTCGTTTAAGGTGACGAGGTTCACGTCGCCTCATTCAGAGCGTCGTCCTGCAGGACAGGACCGTCTGTCCTCGCGTTTCGGCCGGTGATCCCGTTACGCAGCTGCCGCACCTCCTCTCGGTCAGACACTGATGAGGTGTGTGGTGAACGATGACGGCATTATCGATGGTCCTCCTGCGGCGTCTCGGTTCTTTATGAAGTGTTATAAACGGTGAGGGGAGAACCTGCGCTCACCCCAATCAAACCCGGGACCTTCTTGTTGGGAGGCAGAATTGAATTAATTAATTATACCAGGGGCGGCAGGGTGGCTTAGTGGTTGGCATGTTCTCCTCTCAGCGCTGGGGATTCCCGGTTCGAATCGTCATCTGGGTGTTCTCCCCGTGTCTGCGTGGGTTTCCTCCGGGTTCAAGTCATGGATCAAGTCCATTGAGTTCTCCAAATTGCCCCATATAGAGTGTCTGTGTGAGTGAGTGTGTGTGCCCAGCGATAGATTGGCGCCCTGTCCTGGGTGTATCTGCCCGGCGCCCGAAACGTTCTCCCCTGGACCCCCCCCGACCCTAATACAGGATAAAGCAGAAGATAATGAATGGATGAATAATTATACCAGAATTCAGTCTAATTAAAATACAGATGCTTAAATGTTTAAAAATTGAGATGAAGGTTGGAACCCAGGCTGTAAACATGGACCCGTCGGCTGAGTCGATGTGAAATTCCGGTTCTCATGGTTTTCCCGTGTCTCCAGGTCCGATGGGCTGCCGGGAACTGCGCTCCACCAAGTACATATCGGACGGCCAGTGCACCAGCATCAACCCCATTAAAGAGCTGGTGTGTGCCGGGGAGTGTCTTCCGGCTCAGATCCTTCCCAACTGGATAGGCGGATACGGGAGGAAGCCCCGGAGCCGGCGGGGCAGCCAGGACTGGCGCTGCGTCAACGACAAAAGCCGCACCGAGCGCATCCAGCTGCTGTGCCAGGACGGCAGCACCAGGACCTACAAGATCACGGTGGTGACCGGCTGCAAGTGCAAGCGCTACATGAGGCAGCACAACGAATCGGCCAACAAATCCGAGAGTGTCCCTCAGCCTCGGCAGGTCCACAAGCCCAAGAGCAAGCGGAAGCACCGGAAGAGCAAGGTCAACGGCAACTGGCACGAGCTGGACTCCTGAGGCGCCGGGTCTCGGTGGACTGTGACTCTCGAGCGAGAGGACCGTACGGGACGGAGACGAGCGGCACGGCGCGACCCGTTCCGAAAACGAATGGATTTCTAGGACTGTTCCGGATGTCGAGGGCGACGCTCCCGCCTCCAGAAAAGTGCCCCACCATCCCAACTACGACCCTAGCATTGTAACGCGTCTCAATCGTCGCCCAAAGACGACCGTCTCTCTGTGAGGACTCCTTGCGCTGGCTTCTCGATGCAACGAACGCCGGATCGACCCGAATCTCTCATGTTTTGAGAATGAAAAAGCTATGTAAATACAATTTAATGTGTAAATAAACCAGTCCACGTATGTATTCATATCTGAACTCTTACTTCCGCTCCTCCCGTTGTCTCTGTAGCAAGTAAAACAGTAAGGTAATATATTTTCTATTGATATCCATGTCGTGCTTCCGCCTTCTCCTGTGTAATGCATTTGAAATGTACGCAGACGTGATTTTGCACTTTCCATCAGTTCGCCACCAACGTTGATATTCACCGTTTTGTTTTTGTTTTGTTTTTTTATGTCAAAGTATTAAATGGTTATAATTTGAATACACACTTTTTTTCTGTCTGTTTTTTTCATTGTTGGTTAGTTTATCGACGATGGATGATCCTGATGGGTGAGGTCAGACTGCAGGGTGGGGACCCCAGGATTAAGGGCCTTACACAAGGGCCCACATTAGAAACCATAGCATCACAGATAAAGGGAAGCTGCACATAGACGATGCATTATGTCGTTATGAAGACGTCGTTATCCAAAATGAATGAGAATTATCCCAACTTGATGGTTGGGGTGCAGGCACAGGGTCAGTCGTAATAGGATCCAGCTTTTCTGGAGCAGCGAGGGTTCAGTCCCTTCAGATTTCCAGCCCAAACCCTAAACACTTGAGCCTCCACTCCCACATCTGTTTTTTTTTGTTTTGTTTTTTTTTAACATGCAAACGTTTCTTATTTACGCTGTCGTTAATTCTGCAGCTATTAAAACGGCACATCGGTTAAAACTTAAGATTATCCCTCCGCCTTTATTTATTTATTTTTCTAAATAATGATTACTAATAACGACCCGGGCCATTTTCCCCGAATGTCCTCTGAATTTCCAGGCTGCTTAATTTTGCCAGGTTTGCATCACGTCGCTTGGCGAGCGAGATGATGTCAGTCACGTATGAATCCGTCTCCAGCATTAAGTCACCGAGTGAAATCTGAGTGTGAAACAGGATGTCAAGTATCAGTTCCAATTCCTCACATCAGCTGATGCTTAGCATTTTGATGTGTCCCAGGATAAAATCAAATCATAAATTTATTTTTTTGATGCAGTATGAGACTGCAAATAAATGTCATGGTTTTTGGGTGTGGGGAGGACTTGGGAAAATTAGAGGAAATTTTAGAGACCACTCGAGTGCAGTTCTGAGGTCACTGCGAATTGTTTTAGCATTACTGAATGTCAACAAGTCCGTGAAACCGAATAAAACATGCTCGGTTCATAAGTCACGTCCCTTCAGATGACGTCCTGGACCACACTTTCCATCCAGGTTGATAAATTAAGACGGCTTTCAAAAGAAAACACGCATATTTAACGGCTAATTAAGTCGGAAGAAATCGGAGAGTCTCGTAGGATGAGGAACTGAATCTCAGAGCTCAGATCTCATCAGTGATGCTTAGTTGAGACAAAGTAGTGGGACCAAGTAAGGACAAACTGCTGTCGTTAGAACGTTTCATAGAACCGTACAACTTACTGAGGTTTATTTGCGATAGAAGAGAATGTATGGTCACTATAGAGATTTAATATGAGTTCCTGCCAATGGGTTTAACATTTGGGCGGCACGGTGGCTTAGTGGACAGTACGTTCACCTCTCAGTGCTAGGGATTCCCGGTTCGAATTTCAATCTGGGTGCATTTTGCATGTTCTCCCCGTGTCTGCGTAGGTTTCCTCCCACAGTCCAAAAACATGGATCAAGGTAAACTGAATGCTTCAAATTGCCCCATATAGAGTGTATGAGTGAGTGTGCCTAGTGATAGATTGGCGTCCTGTCCTGGGTGTATCAGCCCAGCGCCCAAGACGTTCTCCCCTGGATGGGCATGGGGAACCCCCCGTGACCCTAATAGAGGATAAAGCGGAAGATAATGGATGGATGAATGGAAATCAGTCTTTTTCGATGAGAAACTGAATCTCAGAGCTCAAATCTCATCAGTGATGCTTAGTTTAGACAAAGTAGTGGAACCAACCAACCGAGTTCTAACTGCTGTCTTTAGAACGTTTCATAGAACCGTACAACTTACTGAGGTTTATTTGCGATAGAAAATATGGCGTAACTTTTAATTGGTCGTGAAAATGAGAATGTATGGTCACTATAGAGATTTAATATGAGTTCCTGCCAACGGGTTTAACATTTCAAAGGTGTAATGTCTACAAATAGAACTGCAATTCTGACATTGTGAGGGTTGTGTCTTATGTACAGTTCCAACACCAGCTCTTATAAATGGTACAATACCGAAATTAATTATTATAATTAAAAATTTAATCATAATAATGAAAGTACAGTCCTGAAATGTGTAATTCTCCGCGACGTGTTACAAACCACTATTAAGTGTACTATAAAGTGCACTCCACACGAGGCGGAAGCGTCGATATCGTCCCTACGTAGGGCGCCTACAAAGTGCGCATGAGTGCATTTGATATTCGGGTTCCACACGACGCGTTTTAGATGTTGGGATTATAAAGGAATGTCTTTATACGGCTGGAGGACGGGTTTATTAATCTGTGCGGGAATAATCGCCAGATAATAATCTCAACTCTCGGAGAGAAGCGCGTCAGACAGCGAGCGGCGCCTCAGGCCGGGGCGTTTCCTGATTGCTCAGGCCGGGTTCGGTGAGGCAGACATGGGGCAGGACGCCGTGGACTTCCCGGTGGCGGTTGTTCTGCCAGCGGCCGGCTGCGGGGAGAGAACCGGCCTACCGACCCCGAAACAGTTCTGCAGCCTCCTCGGCAGACCTCTCATCAGCTACACCATCGAATCATTCGAGAGGTATCTGCTTTTATGTTTATTATTAATATTAGTTGACGGAAAGCAATCGGGTTAACGTGACGCGCAATGCATTCTGGACAATGTAGGCTTTAGCGCTAATCCCTCGCTCATTTGATCAGCTCAGCTTATCATACAGACGGACTTTGTAGTTCTAAAATGACGTTCTGTAGTCCATCAGTTCCTCTATGTACTCTGTTCTTTAATCATTAGGGTGGTGGATCATCCACCACCTGTAATCCACCTTGTTGCTCCACCTTGAAGACGGAACATCCATACATTATCTTCCGCTTTACCCTATATTAGGGTCGCAGGGGGGTTCCTCATGCCCATCCAGGGGAGAACGTTTCGGGCGCTGGGCAGATACACCCAGGACAGGGGGCCAATCTATCGCTGGGCACACACTCACACACACAGGCACACTCTATATGGGGCAATTTAGAGCATTCCATTGACCTTGAATCCTTGTTTTTGGACTGTGGGAGGAAACCGGAGGAAACCCACGCGGACACGGGGAGAACATGGAAACTCCACCCAGATCAGGATTCGATCTGGGAATCCCTAGTGCTGAGAGGAGAACATGCTAAGCCACCATGCTGCCCGGAGATTATATATATTATAAAGTTTAGTGAAAGTTGGTACGGTGGCTTAGTGGTTTAGCATGTTCTCCTCTCAGCTCTAGGGATTCCCGGTTCGAATCCCCATCTGGGTGGAGTTTCCATGTTCTCCCCGTGTCCGCGTGGGTTTCCTCCGGGTTCTCCGGTTTCCTCCCACAGTCCAAAAACATGGATCAAGGTCAATTGAATTCTCCAAATTGCCCCATATGGCCACCGTGCCGCCCGGATCCAAAATCCACATGTAATTTGTTTCTCCAACTGAATTATTTGTTGTGTCCAACGTGGGTTATTTGTCCCGTGCGTCGGTTCCTTGAGAACGTCCCGGACGTGGAACTGTGGACGGGGACGTTCTGAAGGTGCTGTAACAGAATGTGGAGTGTTGGTAGGCGCTGAGCCTCGTGGTTCCTTCGCGATGTTCTCACCGGACACATGGGAGCCAGCTGTTCTCCAGCTACCGCATACAAACATGACAGAGCTTATCTGCGAGCAGAAAAACGACCCTCGGCGGGCCGCTCTCCCCTCGAACCCGGCATGACGGATGAGGACGGCGCGGATCAGACGCCCGAAAAAAACGCTCGCGTCCGGCTCGACGGGAACGTTCTTATCTGAGCAACCAGACAGACGAACGTAAACCGGGGCCCTGATTCACTGCAACTCGTGGCTCCAGTGCGACTTATGAATTTGACTTTGGTGCACCGGGGGGGGTGGTGTGGTGGGGTGGGGTGGGGTGGGGTGGGGGCGTTAAACCACCCCAGATTCCGAGGTTAGTCTGGAGCCGTGCCGTGAAGCGTATGTTACGCGGAGACCCCTCCGCAGGGATCTGTTGTTGAGCCGGCGGTGACCTCGTGGACGGGCGTGCCGGGCCGCTGACGGTTCCGGTCCCAGTCCTGCCAATCTCCCGACCCCGGACCTCGTGATGCAATGTCCGATAAGTCGGATCGGATCAGGGGGTCCGTCCAAAAAGCGGGAGGGACGTCCCAGTCCACCGGCTTCTCCCAAGATAAAGATCTGAGCGGTTAAGCCTCAGGAGTGGACCGAGCCCGGTCCCGTCCGTCGCTGATTTGAGATAGTGCAGCTGCGCGGAACCGTCGCAGCGAAGTCGGGACACGTCGATGAGGACCCCGGTGGTCTTCATTAGATTTCCGTCATTCCGTTTAAACAAACAAACGCTTCAGAGTTCCAAAGGGACGGTTCCGAAAGGGACCAAAGGGACGGTTCCAAAACTTAGACGGTTGGGTTCCAAAGTTCAGCTGCTCGTCTCAATCCATTCATCTCATCTCAAGAAGGAAGGGTGTTCGTCCAGGGGGGACGGGCGCTGGGCAGATACACCCAGGACGAGGCGCCAATCTATCACTGGGCACACACTCACTCACACAGACACATGCTATAGGGGCAATTTAGAGCATTCAGTTTACCTTGAATCCATGTTTTTGAACTGTGGGGGGAAACCGGAGAACACGGCTGAAACCCACACGGGGAGAACATGCAAACACCCAGATCAGGACTCTATATGGGGCAATTTAGAGCATTGAAATTACCTTGGATTCATGTTTTTGGAGATGAATTTAACTCTGACTCTGTGAGCGGGAGGGGAATTTGACTCTGACTCAGTGAGCGGGAGGTGAATTTGACTCTGACTCTGTAAGCAGAAGGGGAATTTGACTCTGACTCAGTGAGCGGGAGGTGAATTTGACTCTGACTCAGTGAGCGGGAGGTGAATTTGACTCTGACTCAGTGAGCGGGAGGTGAATTTGACTCTGACTCAGTGAGCGGGAGGTGAATTTGACTCTGACTCAGTGAGCGGGAGGTGAATTTGACTCTGACTCAGTGAGCGGGAGGTGAATTTGACTCTTACTCTGCAAACAGGAGGTGAATTTGACTCTGACTCTGCAAACAGGAGGTGAATTTGACTCTGACTCTCTAAGCGGGAGGTGAATTTGACTCTAACTCTTTAAGCGGGAGGTGAATTTGACTCTAACTCTTTAAGCGGGAGGTGAATTTGACTCTGACTCTAAGCGGGAGGTGAATTTGACTCTGACTCTGTGAGCAGGAGGTGAATTTGACTCTGACTCTTTAAGCGGGAGGGGAATTTGACTCTGACTCAGTAAGCGGGAGGTGAATTTGACTCTAACTCTTTAAGCGGGAGGTGAATTTGACTCTGACTCTCTAAGCGGGAGGTGAATTTGACTCTGACTCTGTGAGCAGGAGGTGAATTTGACTCTGACTCTCTAAGCGGGAGGGGAATTTGACTCTGACTCAGTGAGCGGGAGGGGAATTTGACTCTGACTCAGTGAGCGGGAGGTGAATTTGACTCTGACTCAGTGAGCGGGAGGTGAATTTGACTCTGACTCTGCAAACAGGAGGTGAATTTGACTCTGACTCTGCAAACAGGAGGTGAATTTGACTCTGACTCTGCAAACAGGAGGTGAATTTGACTCTGACTCTGTGAGCAGGAGGTGAATTTGACTCTGACTCTCTAAGCGGGAGGTGAATTTGACTCTGACTCTGTGAGCAGGAGGTGAATTTGACTCTGACTCTCTAAGCGGGAGGTGAATTTGACTCTGACTCTGTGAGCAGGAGGTGAATTTGACTCTGACTCTCTAAGCGGGAGGTGAATTTGACTCTGACTCTGTGAGCAGGAGGTGAATTTGACTCTGACTCTCTAAGCGGGAGGTGAATTTGACTCTGACTCTGTGAGCAGGAGGTGAATTTGACTCTGACTCTCTAAGCGGGAGGTGAATTTGACTCTAACTCTTTAAGCGGGAGGTGAATTTGACTCTGACTCTGCAAACAGGAGGTGAATTTGACTCTGACTCTGCAAACAGGAGGTGAATTTGACTCTGACTCTGTGAGCAGGAGGTGAATTTGACTCTGACTCTCTAAGCGGGAGGTGAATTTGACTCTGACTCTGTGAGCAGGAGGTGAATTTGACTCTGACTCTCTAAGCGGGAGGTGAATTTGACTCTGACTCTGTGAGCAGGAGGTGAATTTGACTCTGACTCTCTAAGCGGGAGGTGAATTTGACTCTGACTCTGTGAGCAGGAGGTGAATTTGACTCTGACTCTCTAAGCGGGAGGTGAATTTGACTCTGACTCTGTGAGCAGGAGGTGAATTTGACTAACTCTTTAAGCGGGAGGTGAATTTGACTCTGACTCTGTAAGCGGGAGGTGAATTTGACTCTGACTCTGCAAACAGGAGGTGAATTTGACTCTGACTCTGCAAACAGGAGGTGAATTTGACTCTGACTCTCTAAGCGGGAGGTGAATTTGACTCTGACTCTCTAAGCGGGAGGTGAATTTGACTCTGACTCTCTAAGCGGGAGGTGAATTTGACTCTGACTCTGTGAGCAGGAGGTGAATTTGACTCTGACTCTCTAAGCGGGAGGTGAATTTGACTCTGACTCAGTGAGCGGGAGGTGAATTTGACTCTTACTCTGCAAACAGGAGGTGAATTTGACTCTGACTCTGCAAACAGGAGGTGAATTTGACTCTGACTCTGTGAGCAGGAGGTGAATTTGACTCTGACTCTCTAAGCGGGAGGTGAATTTGACTCTGAATCTCTAAGCGGGAGGGAAATTTGACTCTGACTCAGTGAGCGGGAGGTGAATTTGACTCTGACTCTAAGCGGGAGGGGAATTTGACTCTGACTCAGTGAGCGGGAGGTGAATTTGACTCTGACTCTGTGAGCAGGAGGTGAATTTGACTCTGACTCTCTAAGCGGGAGGTGAATTTGACTCTGAATCTCTAAGCGGGAGGGAAATTTGACTCTGACTCAGTGAGCGGGAGGTGAATTTGACTCTGACTCTAAGCGGGAGGGGAATTTGACTCTGACTCAGTGAGCGGGAGGTGAATTTGACTCTGACTCTAAGCGGGAGGGGAATTTGACTCTGACTCTGTGAGCGGGAGGTGAATTTGACTCTGACTCTGTAAGCGGGAGGTGAATTTGACTCTAACTCTGTAAGCGGGAGGGAAATTTGACTCTGACTCAGTGAGCGGGAGGTGAATTTGACTCTGACTCTAAGCGGGAGGGGAATTTGACTCTGACTCAGTGAGCGGGAGGTGAATTTGACTCTGACTCTGTGAGCAGGAGGTGAATTTGACTCTGACTCTCTAAGCGGGAGGTGAATTTGACTCTGACTCTGTGAGCGGGAGGTGAATTTGACTCTGACTCTGTAAGCGGGAGGTGAATTTGACTCTGACTCTGTAAGCGGGAGGCGAATTTGACTCTGAATCTTTAAGCGGGAGGTGAATTTGACTCTGACTCTGTGAGCGGGAGGTGAATTTGACTCTGACTCTGTAAGCGGGAGGTGAATTTGACTCTAACTCTTTAAGCGGGAGGTGAATTTGACTCTAACTCTTTAAGCGGGAGGTGAATTTGACTCTGACTCTGTGAGCAGGAGGTGAATTTGACTCTGACTCAGTGAGCGGGAGGTGAATTTGACTCTGACTCTGCAAACAGGAGGTGAATTTGACTCTGACTCTGTAAGCCCTCCAGGTGAATTTGACTCTGACTCTGTGAGCGGGAGGTGAATTTGACTCTTTTATTTGACTCTGACTCTTCCCCACAGAGTGGCGTGGATCAAAGCTGTGGTGGTCGTGGTCGCAGAGGAGAGTCGTGAGCTGATGCTGGGAATCGTTCGCCGGTTCCGTCACACCAAAGTCCACGTGGTGGAGGGCGGAGCCACCCGACATCGATCCATCTTCAACGGCCTGCGGGCGTTCGGCGGCCCGGGGCCGGACGGAGCCGGGGCCGGGGCCGGGGCCGAAGCCGGGGCCGAGCTTCCCAAGCCCAAGGTGGTGATCGTGCATGACGCCGTGCGGCCGCTGGTGGAGGAGGACCTTCTGCTGAAGATCACGCTGGCCGCTGAGGAGCGGGGGGTAGGAGCAGCGTGCAGTGGGGTTATAAGCGGGTTCAGCAGAGCGGGGGGGGGGGGGGTATTTTGGCGTGGGCTCCACGCGTCTGGATCCGGCGCTTAAACGATAAACGAGATAAAAAGCAGGTTTCACTGGAGTTTCACCAAAAAAACCCCAAAAAACCCCCAAAGCGTTTTGAGCAGGTGGCATCTCACTCGTTTCATCATTCTCAGTTTCTTTCATCCTAAAGATCTTTGGCTTTGAGGTTGAAACGTCACGTCGTGATGATTTTAAGGTTCTGGACGCTGCACGGCGGTGAGGTCATCGTCCTGCAGTCCACAAACAACGCAGAATCTGTCAGGGTAGTTCACTCAACCGAATCGCTTCATATAAACATCACACACAAAAGTATGAGGACACCTACACGTTACACCCATGAGGTCATGACCACCTCCACCCTCCTGGACGACTCGGCAGGACAAGCATTTAACTCTGACTCTGTTATCAGGAGGTGAATTTGACTCTGACTCTGTGAATTTGACTCTGACTCTGAGAACAGGAGGTGAATTTGACTGACTTTGTAAGTGGAAGGTGAATTTGACTCTGACTCTGTGAATTTGACTCTGACTCTGTTATCAGGAGGTGAATTTGACTCTGACTCTGTGAATTTGACTCTGATTCTGTAAGCGGGAGGTGAATTTGACTCTGACTCTGTTAACGGGAGGTGAATTTGACTCTGACTCTGTTTACGGGAGGTGAATTTGACTCTGACTCAGTAAGCGGGAGGTGAATTTGACTCAGACTCAGTAAGCGGGAGGTGAATTTGACTCTGACTCTGTTAACGGGAGGTGAATTTGACTCTGACTCTGTTAACGGGAGGTAAATTTGACTCTGACTCTGTTAACGGGAGGTAAATTTGACTCTGACTCTGTTAACGGGAGGTGAATTTGACTCTGATTCTGTAAGCGGGAGGTGAATTTGACTCTGACTCTGTTAACGGGAGGTGAATTTGACTCTGATTCTGTAAGCGGGAGGTGAATTTGACTCTGACTCTGTTAACGGGAGGTGAATTTGACTCTGACTCTGTAATCGGGAGGTGAATTTGACTCTGACTCAGTAAGCAGGAGTTGAATTTGACTCTGACTCAGTAAGCAGGAGTTGAATTTGACTCTGACTCAGTAGACTGTTTTGACTGACCTCACTGATACGTCGTGTTCTTTCTGAGGCGAGTCAAAGCCAAGAACCTGAAGGCAGAAAGCGGAGAACCGACGTGTGAGTTATAGAGTAACGAGGTTCGGACTCGTCTCCGTTCCTCATCAGCTGGTCCTGATTATCTCCTCAGATGGAATGTGAGGGTGTTTGCGCGCCCCCTCGCCCGATCGGCCGCCCGACTCCATCACACTGTGCCGAACGCGCCGCCGTGTCTCGCGCCGCCGTGACTCGCCCCACCGTGACTCGCCCCGCCGTGACTCGCCCCGCCGTGACTCGCCCCGCCGTGACTCGCGCCCGCTGTGACTCGCCCCGCCGTGACTCGCGCCGCCGTGACTCGCGCCGCCGTGACTCGCCCCGCCCGCTGTGACTCGCCCCGCCCGCTGTGACTCGCCCCGCCCGCTGTGACTCGCCCCGCCCACTGTGACTCGCCCCGCCGTGACTCGCGCCGCCATGACTCGCCCCGCCGTGACTCGCCCCACCCGCCGTGACTCGCCCCGCCCGCTGTGACTTGCCCCGCCCGCTGTGACTCGCCCGGCCGTGACTCGCCCCGCCCGCCGTGACTCGCGCCGCCATGACTCGCCCCGCTGTGACTCGCCCCGCCCGCTGTGACTCGCCCCGCCCGCCGTGACTCGCCCCACCATGACTCGCCCCGCCGTCTCCTCCGTTTGCTCAAAAAAAACCTGGAGTCATTGTTTGCATTCTGCGCTCTGATGATGAACATGTTCTCCGCTCTCGCAGGCGTCCGGAGCCGTCCGGCCGCTCGTCTCCACCGTCATCGCCGCCACGCCCGAGGGCTGCCTGGACCACTCGCTCGAACGGGCCAAGTACAGGGCCAGTGAAATGCCCCAGGGATTCCTCTATGATGTCATCTACCGGTCCTACCAGCAGGTGAGCCGCGAGTCCTGATGCTTTCACACAAAGGGAAGCACGGCTGTCGTAACATGGCCGGGATAGGAGCAAGGGGTCGGCCATGACACTGCAGCTCTGCAGGGGAGAGAGTTAGGAAGTTCGTTTAAAGCCCCTACTGTCAGATTAATTAACCGAAAATATGGACACGCCCTTTAATCTCATGGTAATGCAGCGTGTCCTAGTGTTGGGAAGAGAAGTCAGGGAGTCGAGTCGGGTAAAAGGAAAAGTCAAGTCTGGGAGTCAAGTCTGGGAGTCAAGTCGGGTAAAAGGAAAACTCAGTTTGGGAGTCAAGTTAGGGGTCAACTCAGGTAAAATGAAATTTTGGGAGTCAAGTTAGGTAAAATGAAAAGTCAAGTCGGGAGTCAACTATTCTTATTCTTATTCTTAACTATTCTTAACTTTTTGCTTTTATATGTTGTTAGTTGTTATATGTTGTAGCACTTTGAGATTTGTGATCAAATGTAAAGTGCACTACAAATAAAATTTATTATTATTATTATTATTATTATTATTATGACTTGGGTTGTAAGTCACGAGTAAAGTCAAATTTGAGAGTCAGGTAAAGCAAAATCCAAAGTGAAGTAAAGAGTCAAGTCTCAAATTCTGCAATTTCAGTCAGGAGTCAATTATTTAGATCTTTAGATGTTCGTTTAAATTTAGATGTTTATCTCAAGCTAACCTTCAGAGTCCACCATCAGTGCCTGACCTCACAGCCGAGTGGCAGCTCATCGTTAGTGTTACGCCGTACAGGACCCACCACCCTAATAACACCTGCTCTGTGAGGTCCTGATCCTCAGAGAACATACCAAAGGAACAGATGGACTACAGAATGGAACTGTGGAACTACAACCCGCATCTGTGTGTTAAATCTGCAGCGCAGCGTAGAACGCAGGTTCATAAAGTCGTATTGTTCTAAAAGAAAGCCAGAACACCAGGTTACGAAGTTCAAACATTCTGATCCTTTGAGCTTTCCGCGTTCGCACCGGCTGCCAAATCTTTTTTGGCAGGCGGAGCGGAGCGTTGGAGCGTTGGAGCTGTGGAGCGGTGGAGCTGGGATTGTCACATCAGATTAGGAAGGAGAATGAAAGTCTCCAGGTAGCTGACACGGCGTGTCACGGCGAGGAGGCGTGGTCGCAGCGCCGCCGCCGCCGCGGTACGAACACTGATATGTGATCCGAGGCCCCCGGGCCTCTCACGTCCCGCGTCCCGCGACGGCGGCCTTTCAGCGCCGAATATATCGCCCTCCACCTTTCAACCCGACGGATCCTCCGGCGGATGACGTGAGGGAGTCCAGACCTCGGCGTCCGGACCGCGCCGTCAAGACCTCGAGGTCACGGCACTTCATCTTTTCATTTCATAACGCGTCCGTGACGGAGCGCTAACACTGGGTCGGGGCCCGGGGCCCGGGGCCATGTGTCGGAGCTCCGGCAGCTCGCTCTTGCGTGAGTGATGTATTCACACTGTGATGTCCTTTTGATCCCGATAACGCGGCGCTCGCGCCAAAAGGACACCCGAGACGCCGCGGTTAATGCCCCTGTGAGTCCGGAGCACTAAAGCTGAAATGACCTCAGAACCTGGCGTCCGCAGCGCGTCGGTTTACGGAACGCCGAGTAAATAACGGCGTGTTCGTGCAACGCTGAACCACGGGACTGTAAACGGGTTCAGGAGCCTGATATCCAAACCTCTGTACAGAGCCCCGAGCTGGAGGCTTTTAAAGGGACGGGCGTCCCATTGTGTTAGAACTCTCTGGAGGGTGGAGGGGGGGGGTTCTCCATGTCAATCCCCGGGAGAACGTTATGGGCGCGGGGTAGACACAACCAGGAGGGGGAGGCAGTCCACACGCAGACGCACTGGTACACTATGTAGGGGCAATTTTGAGCAGCCGATTTACCTTGAATCCATGTTTTTGGACTGTGGGAGGAAACCGGAGAACCCGCACGGACACGGGGAGAACCTGCGAGGTGGACGTGCTTG
The DNA here is from genome assembly GCA_019802505.1 of Corydoras sp. C115. Lineage (NCBI taxonomy): Eukaryota > Metazoa > Chordata > Actinopteri > Siluriformes > Callichthyidae > Corydoras > Corydoras sp. C115. Next base: position 877,053 of record JAFMOC010000198.1, read on the forward strand.
AAGGCTGGTGGAGCAAACCTCGGGTCGGTTCCCTTATCGACGTGCTGGAAGCCAATCAGGAGACGTGGTTCCGCCGATTCGCGGTAGTGGTTTTCCGGATTTATTAGCTCAAGCGGACGAAATGTTCCGCGCCCCGGGTAAACAAATCCACCGAGAACCATCCAACATGGGCAGGTGGGTTGGTTCTAAGTGGGAACCCATTTCTGGTTCCGATTATGAGAGCTGGAACCTTCCCCTCTTTCTCTTTCAAAACAAAGAAAAGGAGAACATGCAAAATCCTCACAAGAGTCGGCTGGGGGGGGGTCGGATGATGGTAGGAATTCCGAGGTGTGCAGGTGGGTTGGTTCTAAGCGGAAACCCATTTCTGGTTCCTATTATCGGAACCGGATCCATCTCCCCTTTCCTTTCAACACAAAGAAAAGGAGAACATGCAAAATCCTCACAAGAGTAGGTTGCTGGGGGGGGGGGGTCGGATGATGGTAGGAATTCCGCCGAGTGCAGGTGTGTTGGTTCTAAGCGAGAACCCATTTCTGGTTCCTATTATCGGAACCGGATCCTTCTCCCCTTTCTTTCCTTTCAACACAAAGAAAAGGAGAACATGCAAAATCCTCACAAGAGTAGGTTGGTGGGGGGGGGGTCGGATGATGGTAGGAATTCCGCCGAGTGCAGGTGTGTTGGTTCTAAGCGAGAACCCATTTCTGGTTTCGTATTATCAGGTCCTTCTCCCTTCTCCTTTTTCAAAACACAGAAAAGGAGAACATGCAAACTCCTGACAGAAGTGGACCCGCCTGTCCGGGTCGGGACTCGAACCCGAGATGCAGCGTGAGTGATTGATTTAAAGCTCGAACCAGAGGGATGTTAAAATGTGAGGGTGGGTGGTTTTACCGTCCCGTGGAGATGTTCCACGTCACATGGTGCTTTTCTCAGGACGGGATTCCGCGGCGCAGCGGTAAACGTGGACGTCTCCCCATCTCCTAAACACAAACACATGGGGACGGCGCTGCCCCGCCTGACGTCCCCGTTTCTCTCCGCAGTGCAGCGAGCTCGACTTGGCGTTTGGCACCGAGTGTCTGCACTTGGCCCTGCGGTACGGCGGGACCCGCGCCAGGCTCATCGAGGGACCACCGACACTGTGGAAAGTAAGAGCCGAGGCCGTGACTTTACTGGAATTCCGTGCGCCGTGCGTTTCTGTGTGACGCCGTAAATCTCCCGCCTCCTCTGACCTATCCCGTCTGTTTCAGGTGACGTACAGACGCGATTTGGACGCCGCGGAATCCATCGTCAAAGGTTCGTCCCGGACTGGCCCGTTCGTTTCCGCAGGTGGAACGCGTGCGGGTGAACCGGAAAGAACGTCAGCAGGCCTCCATCGGTCCAAAGCGCCCGTTTCAGCCACGCACCCCATACCCCGTACCCCGTACCCCGAGATAACGCGGCCGGCCCGCGGGCGCGTCCACGGGAACAGCTCGGACCGGGTTCCGTCCCGTCGGCTCGTCCAGCGCCGCGTCCGTTCCCCGCTCGTCACTCTCCGCTCGGATGGCGGCCGGGAAACCCGATGCCAGGACGGCTTTAAAGTGGAAAAACCAACAAATTGCTTTAGAACGCCCCCCCACCCCACCCTCCTCCGCTAACGTTCCCCATTAAGAGCTTTGTAAGGTCAATGTTTACCATGTGGCTGCATTTGATGTTTGGGATTAGGATTGGAGGGGGGGGGGGGGGGGTTGAGGGTGGGGGGGAGGATGACGGTGGAACCCGCTTACCATTCGGGGGAATTTGTGAATTCGCAATCACGTCAACGTTCTAAGCGCGTGTTGGGTGGCATTCGATTCGCTGATTATCCCCAAACCGCTCTCGGACCCTTTCGATTGGCGGGAGGTATTTCGCCGGGTTCTACTACGTGACCCATTAAGGGCTTAGCTCCCGTCTGGTTCCTGATTGTGGCAGGTCGGGGTCGGTTCCATTATGGACATCTACAGTGAGATTGGCGTGTTGGAAGCCAATCAGGAGACGCGGCGTTTTTTTTTGTTTTTATTATCTTAAGCGGACGAATCATTCCGCAGGCCGGGTAAACAAATCCACGAGAACCGTCTGCCATGGGCAGGTGGGTTGGTTCTCAGCGAGAACCCGTTTCTGGTTCCCATCAACAGAGCTGGATCCTTCTCCTCTTTCTCTCCTTTCCACACAAAGGAAAGGAGAACATGCAAAATCCTCTTAAGAGTAGGTCGGGGGGACGGATGACGGTGGAACCCGCTTACCATTTGGGGGAATTTGGGATTTCGCAATCACGTCAACGTCCTACGCGTTTGTTAGGTGGCATACAATCGGCTGATGATCCCCAAACCGCTCTTGGACCCTTTCGATTGGCAGGAGGTGTTTCCAGAACGTTCTCCGGGTTCTACTCCGTGACCCATTAAGGGCTTAGCTCCCGCCTGGTTCCTGATTGTGGGAGGCGAGAACTGGGGTCGGTTCCATTATGGACGTCCACGGTGAGATGTTGGAGGCGTGTTGGAAGCCAATCAGGAGACGCGGCGATTTCCGGCGGCGGTTTTGGGATTTATTAACGCTCAGTGTAAACAAATCCACCGAGAACCGTCCGCCGCGTGCAGGTGGGTCGGTTCTAAGCGAGAACCCCATTTCTGTTTCCTATTATCAAAGCCCCCCCCCCTTCTCTCTCCTCTTTCCAGAGACCCTCTCGCTGTCAGCGTGCCTAATCTCGGGAACCGTGGCGGAAACCGCAGAACTGGCCGGAGAGCTCCAGAGAACGCTGGCGGCCCATCTGATGGTAATGAGAACGCTTTTCTAATAAGCCAGGGAACAATGGTTCCAATCGCCAGGTCTACTGGAATCCAGATGACCTCATTTCGGTGCTCAGCAGAAATAGCGGGCGGCCTGGGTGGGCGCGATGTGTCAGATGTTCCCAGGCTGATGTCTAATGGAGTATGCGTGGAATCCCCCGCCCCAGAACCCAGAACCCAGAACACATGCTCTGAACGCTCTCCCGGTCCTCCGGCTCTCGGCGCCAACGCGTGAAGCCTTCCACATGAGAAGGTCGTGATTGCAGCACCTGCAGATGTAACGCCGAGACAGATACGCTGATACCCCTCAGAGCGTCAACCACCCACACCCCCGTTCACCCCGGAGCCGGGCCCCTTCATCACGGGGTTCCGTACCGCCTGTGAGGAGCACTTACAGGAGAGAGTAAAATCATCTGCAATGTAAACAAACTTAATAAACCGATATGGTACCAGGGGGCGTGGCCTTGTTCTGAATAAACCCCATAAAGAGGCGTTATTAGTCGTGACGTGTAGCGGAGAACTGCACCACCTCTTTACGTGATTTATTCACAATAATACACGACCTCGAGAGTCTGATTGCTTTAATAAAACACTTACAACCTCACTATAATAAAAAACAAGGTTTGAATCCTAAATGCGTTTATTAAAAGCAAAATCGTTAATAATCTGCTCTTCCGCCATGTAATCTAGTCCGGTTTTTTAAAGTGAACGCTGATCACTGAGTAACAGGATTACGTTTTCTTAAACAATAAAATTTATTTATTACACCAGGTAACGGGTTTAGTGCTGATCGTTGTTTGAAGTAATGTATCGTATATCACGCACTGATACAAATGTGAAGCGCTCAGAGGGGTGTGGTTTTGTTAATGATGTCACGGCTCAGCCAATCAGATTCAAAGTACAGAAGTACCGTTCCATAAGACTCTATAATAATAAACGTATTAAACGTTACTCAGGTCTGGAGAACGCAGTGATGGGCGGTGTTATTTATAACTTTGGGTGGTGGATGACGCTCGGTTCTGCTGTGACGCTGACATGGTGGTGCGGGTGTGTTCTCACCCGGTCGTCTGTACCTCGTTCTGCGAGGTTCAGAAAGAGCCGACGCCGACGAGTCCTCGGAACGGTCCGCACCTAAACATTACGCGTCCTAATCGCTTCAAGTCCCGAATTCCATCACGTCTTTCCTTGGACGGCGGTACGGACTCGGCGGCGTGCGGAACCCTCTTGGCCGCGGGCGACGGCGTCCGCAGCTCCGGTGGTCCTCGCTCCAAAACGAGATGAAAGATGCGAGGAAACAGCTGAGGAGAAGCTGCCTCGAAACCATCTGTGGTTCTAATCCACGTTTCGGTGGTGGAGTTCCGCAGCCGGATCCTCGGAGCAGGTGGTGCAGCTGGGTGGGGGGGGGGGGGTTGATGGGTGGTTGATTCTGTGTATAGAATGAAGAAGCTGCAGAACAGGGGGAACATTTAGAACTTTGTCCCATCTTGATGCTGACCATTCGAAACATGTGTCCAGACAAGCTCCTGACCCCAACCCCCCCCCCCCCCCCAGGCTGAGAACCTGAAGGTACGCTGAGGAGAAGACGCCACCAGAGAGGAACCTGAAAGATCTAGATTGGAGGAGCTTCATGGTCCACGTTCTGTGTTCTCTCATCTCTAAATGCACCTCGTGTTTCTTTACTTTGCAGACAGTGGACGTGGTTCCACATGTGGACGGACATGACCAGCAGCTCCTGCAGACCAGGAACTTCATCCAGGTTTCGGTAAGAACCATCAGAGCAGAGATTTCAGAGTTTCGTGAGAACATCATGTGGAACCACCTGGGTTTGCGTTGAGTAGCGGAGCTGTGAGTGGATCTCCCGCTCTGATTGGTCTGTCGTGATTGGTCTGTAGGTCAGTGGGCTTCATCTGAACGGGGTTATGGTCTGGACCTTCTCATAATCCCAGCTAAAACCCTCAATCCATCATGACCTGACCTTCCAAACCAATGGTTCCACCATCTCATCAACCGACTCGTTCCATAATTGACTCACATCTGATCCGGTGACTAAAACGGTCCATTCCTGCAGGTTCCTTCTGTAGAACATCAGGAAGATCAAAGCGTTCTTGACCGAACATGCTCCTCAGCTGTTAGTCCAAGCCCTCAGCCTATCCCGGCTCTATTACTGTAATGCATTTCTCACCGGTCTCCAAGCTTGCATCATCAGACCTCTACAACTGATTCAGAACTCATGTTCAACCACCCAAGTGAGTCATGTGAGTCCACCTCTCCTCTCTCATTGGCTCCCTGTAGCTGCTGCATTCAGTACACTGAGTCTGATCTACAGGACGATCTCTGGATCTGGCCCCTCTGACCTTCACTCTAGATTTACAAAACACAGTCCGACTCGTTCTCTACGTTCTAGTGATGAAGGTCGTCTGTACGTCTGACTGTACTCGCTGTTCTAACCTCTGTTTTATAGACCAGTGTGGAGAGTCTGTCTGAAATTGAGAAGATGGTTATCGTATTCGAGAACACACGGCACGCACTTCTGTATCCGGTGGTGATCATCTGGGTGAGTGAGGTCATTTAGAGCAGCGATTCTCAGGTTGCGGGTCGCGGACAGCCTGTAAAAAATAGAAAAAATGTATTAAATAAAATTTTTGAAAATGCTCACCTAGTTTTGCACTTGCCGTTTGTCTCAGGGAAACAAAATGAGGCTGAGAGAGGCACGCGTCAGACGCAGCATTCCTCTTTACCATGGTTACCACCATTTGTTTGCCGGTTACCCTGGCAAAATGGCGCAACGCAAATATAACCTGGCTATTTTATTTTATATTATATTGTATTGTATTATATTTTATATATATTATCGTCCGCATAATCCTCTACTCTAAATTTAATAAATATAATTTCTTTCTGACGTATTTGCGTCACTTGGCCGCGGCGGCGTCCCGACATTTGCGTGCCGTTTTTTTTTTTGTTTTTTTTTTTGCACCGCGCCGTTTGTTTGCTCACGATGTCGGCAATGTGAAAGTTATTTTCACGTGGCTGGCAACCGCCCGAGTAAACATCCGCCTCCGGTGGTGTCTTTTTGTTCTGTTTTCATTTTCCGCAATCCATCACCGCGACGGGTGAATTTATTTACATACCTTCCGCCCTCTTTCGCCGGCGAATCGCCCGCTCTCGAACAGATGCACGTCGAACGATGGGGGGGGGGCGGCCTAATGAAAGCCGAGATGCAGGTCGCTCGTACTAACAGCGAGCGTTCGGGGGGGGGGGGGGGGGGGGGGGGGGGGGGGCAATGGAAACTCTGCGGAACAACTTAATTGCCGACTTTCAAGTGGTTCCTCTGTTTACACGAGCTCGCAAATTCCTGAATAGCGAGAGGATACCCTCGTGCGTGGCGGAATTTCGCAGACGGACGAGGGTCGCGGCACGCGGCGGTGTGACGGCCGCCGCCGCCGAGTTACGCCGCGGCACGTTGGATCGCGTCGTTCAATCGTCGGACGCACAACGCGCTTTTAACAATGCGGCTTTCGCCGTTTGTTGTCCCGCAGATGACTGCGCATTGTTTTCTGCTACCCCCCCACCCCCCGCCCTCACCCCCCCCCCCCCCGTCCTGCAGAGGAATGTTGTTTTATCTAATCTCTGTTTTTCCAAATCTGTTGCATGTGTGTAAACACCAACTTCCTCGAACTGCGAAAGAACAGAGGATCGTTATAACGGCTCTGTTCTAAAGAAAATTAGTGGAATGCGATTAAATAAATACATCAATGTCAGCGGGGCCATCGAGCTCCGCCCCCGCCCTGTGAGCGCGATGTCCCTTCGCCCTGTGAGCGCGATGTCCCTTAGAAAGGATGCTGCAACCATAACGCCCCATGGTTCAGCAATGGCTAATCGGTCAGGTCATTTGAGTTGACGCAAACTGACTCGCACCTATCCCATCCGGATGGTTGGGGTCAGAACAACGGGTCAGCCATCATACAATCCCCCCCCCCCTTCCCTTATAGCCACGAGGGTTAAGGGCCCACATTGGCAACCTTTAGTAGACCAGGAACCTTTAGTGTAAAGGCTTTGTAGGGTTGCTGTACTGCTCCCTGCTGAGTCCATGTGGTTGCAATCTGCACCCTGGCCACTAGAGGCCGTTATTTCCTCCACAACACCAGGGGCATCAGTAGCTCGGTGCGTGAGGCGTTTCTGACCTCGTGACAGCATGGTGGCCAAATTGCTCAGGGAATGTGGTTGCAATCTGCACCCTGACCACTAGAGGTCGTTACTCCTAAACTATACCAGGGGCGTCAGTATCTCAGTGTGTGAGGTGTTTCTGACCGTAGATCAAAGGAGGACGATGGCATGGTGACAGCATGGTGGGCATATTGCTCAGGGAAAGTGGTTGCAATCTACATTCTGACCACTAGAGGCCATTACTAGTAACACAATACCAGTGGCATCAGCACCTCAGTACGTAGGACATTTCCGACCATAGAAAGAAGGCTTAAAGGGATTAAGGTTCTCGTTCGCCTCATGGGTGCCATGTTGTGCTTTAGTACCCTCGGTACGTTATATAAAGACGATGTCATTTTTCGGTATCTAACCCCAGCGTTCTCATGCTGTTAGGTTTATATATACAAACCCGAGGAGCCATCGCACGGAACGCAGGAGGCCGAACTGACCGCCGTGATGGATCTGGCATCCAGGATCAAACCCGGGAACGTTTTACTTTACGGTGTTCGGATCGCTCACTCGAAGGTAAGAACGTAACTTTTTCCCGACGTCGCGTCGTGTTCTATTTATTATGCTACAATTATAATTTTATTACCTCACTACCTGTTTTATGCCGTAAACTTTTCTTATTGTATTGTTTCCTATCCCATCCTACATTTTCCTATCTTTTATATATTATTATCGTATCGTATCTTTACCTGTCCTAATATTGTAATGTTATATTATATCGTATCCTATTCTAAAAGTATCGTACCATATCGTATCAGATTGTATTATATCGTATATATAGATTGTGTTTTGTATCATATCATATATCGTATCGCATCATATTATATTGTGGTTGCATCATATTATAATATATTATATTATATTACATTGTGATTGCATCATATCGTATCATATATTATATCGTATCATATCATATTATATTGTATCGTATTATATTGTATCATATCGTATCATATATCGTATTATATTATATCGTATCATATCGTATCATATTATTTTGTATCTTATTATGTTGTATCGTATCGTATTATATTGTATCGTATCATATCGTATCATATTATTTTGTGTTGTATTGTATGTTCTCCGGTCCTATTCTTTCTTTCTTTATTCATTGTTTCCATTAATTGTGGCCACAGCGGTTCCCCTTGCCCTTATCCTCCCAAAGTCCATTTGGGTATTATTCCAGGTGATGTGAAAGAAACCAGGAGAACATGTCAAACTGCATTTTGTACTACCCATCAGCCCTGCATGTTGAAGTTTTTAAAGTGTTATTGATTCAGACCGCTGATGATCACACACACGGCGCGGCGAGGCCACTGGAGGGCGACGGCTGAGGCTCATTAGCCCTCCCCCTATTAGGGTTCCAGGGTGGCTGCCTGTACCACCTCCGTCTACAAAACCCCCCCCCCCCGGGTTCCGCTAGAAATGTACGTTTGGAAGCGAAGCACGTGTTGATGACTCAACCCCCGACCTCGAACGCTAAACACCTTTTTGGGATGAACTTGGACGGGACGCGAAGGGTCCTCCAGCGAACCATTCCTGACTCTACGGTCGGTCCACGTGCTCGTATCCTGACCCGCGAACGCTGATTGCGCTCTCCTCCCGCTCTCACGATCCGATGACCTCAGCGGCGTACGTGGGAACCGTCCGTATCAGCCGGCGCCAGCGGCGGCACGGCGAGCGGCCCGGAGGCGCGTGATTAGTTAGGTGTCTGGTGATGGAGCCTGAACTAAGCGCTCCTCGGTTACTAATCATGTTGCGTGAGCGCCCGGTGTCCGAGTGAAGTTTAATTAAAAAAGCTACGCCCTCCATCCGTCACGGCGAGGTTGCCTGCGAGGTCCCCTCAACATGTGCGTTCCATTTGGCTCCTCCGCAGCCCGACCTCCACGCCTCGCGTCTGCCTGCGCCGTTGCGAGAGGTCGGCGTCGGAGCCATCCGCGCCGGAGCGGACGGGGACGGCGCGCGCCCGGCTCGATCAAACGCATCATGCGATGATGATGGCATGTGACGGAGCGGGAGGATAAATCATCCTCGTAATAACGCGGATAATTCCTCCCAGATGCTCCTCTGTCATGCCGTTTCAGGCCTTTTTATCCCGAACGCTTTATTAAATGCCACTTTTCTTTGTGAGTCAGGGTACAGACCTTGTCCAGACCGTTTGGGCGCTCTCGCGGCACGCTGAAGTGATCACGGGATGGGCGGGGGGAAGCTCGCGGCGGCCAGCGGCGCTCTCCAGAGCACTTTAATAAAGACTGTTAAAAGACAGCCGGAGCTCTTTTGTAACCTCCAGGCCAAGTTTACGTCGCAGGATCGATCCCGCCGACGGATCGCTCCCCCTAAACCCGAAGATTAGTGGACCTTCTTTAAAAGCACATACACACGCACTCGTTATACGCCTCTTTGATCTGCGGCGTCCCTCATTCGTCTTTCACAGCGAGCGAGACGCAGCGTCTGCCTCGTCCAGGTTCCTGCTGGTTCCTGCTGGTTCCCGCTCTCAGGTGATGGGCTCTTTCGTTGTTCCCACACTTCCTCGCCGTGCTTTATTTATTTTTTCGATGGTCTCACTCGGCACCTCCGTCAGTCTGTTGGTAGTAAAGCCGTATGTCCTCGGTTTCACACCATGGGAATCGTTTAACATCCTGCTGACCTGCGTTCACGTCATCGGAACCGGTTTGCATTAGGATTGAACGATGCACTCAGACTTTTTTTGGGGGACTGTCTGAAGGGCGGGACTGGGTCTCGACTTGATCTCCTCTAGGACTCCTCTGGGTCACCTTTGGGGCTACACTGGGTCTCCTCTAGGACTCCTCTGGGTCACCTTTGGGGCTACACTGGGTCTCCTCTAGGACTCCTCTGGGTCACCACTGGGTCACATTTGGGTCTCCTCTGGGTTTTCTATAGGACTGCTCTGGGTAACGTTTAGGGCTCCACTGGGTCTCTTCTGGGTCACCATTGGGTCTCCTCTGGCACTCCACTGGGTCATCTTTGGGTCTCCTCTGGGTAACCTTTAGGGCTCCACTGGGTCTCTTCTGGGTCACCTTTGGGTCTCCTCTGGCTCTCCACTGGGTCACCTTTGGGTCACCTTTGGGTCTCCTCTGGATTTTTATTGGGTCTCCCCTGGGTTTTCTCTGGGTCACCTTTGGGTCGCCTCTGGGTCTTTACTGGGTCACTTTTCGGTCTCCTCTGGCTCTCCTATGGGTCTCGTCTGGCTCTCTTATGGGTCTACTCTGGGTCTTTACTGGGTCACCTTTGGGTCTCCTATGGGTCTACTCTGGGTCTTTACTGGGTCTACTCTGGGTCTTTACTGGGTCACCTTTGGGTCTCCTCTGGGTGCTTACTGGGTCTCCTCTGGTTCTCCACTGGATCTCTTCTGGTTCTCCTCTGGGTCTCCCCTCGCTGTAGTGACGTCCTCCAGCCGGCTGTCAGCAGGCGTGTATGCGTTGCGATTGTGAGATCATAAACGTCCTTTGCATCCACACACCGTTCCGTTGACGCGGCGTTGCGTTTGAGCGACTCACTGACAGGAAGTGTCACCAGATCCACGTAGCACGGTGTCTCGCTGACCCGTCTCCCGCTGAAAAGACTTGTCACGATGATGTATGGGTCCTCTAATCCCCTCAGCGGGACCCCGGTGTCGGCCCCTCTCGCTTTCTCTCTCTGCACTTCCTTCTGTTTTAAAAGCACAACTGAGGAATCCTAAACCTCAGAGGAGATTAGGTTCTGCGCCCTGAACCGCACAACGGGAACAGCAGAACAATGGGGAGGGGGGCGGGGGGGGGTTGTTGGTGTCTTCCGCGAGCCATTCCTTGTGCTCCTCGGGTTCTCCTCTAACTGACGGGTCGTGTAACCGGACTCTTGGAAAACCGAGCGCCTTCTTCACGGGAATGCGGTGGACGTCGGAGTCCACCACGGATTCCCACGGGATGCTTTACAGTCCCCACTGGACGTTCTGTGGACGTGTCCCACTGTTCCAAATGTTATACCGTAAGGCGCACCCCTTTATTTATGATGCCTGTCCTCGGTTTGTTTACAGTAGGGGTGCGTGCCCCTGGCGGTATGTTGGGTGCAGGGACATGGTGGGAGGAGTGTCCTCCCGGAAGGTTGTACCGATCCCATGACACGTGGTATCTGGTGTCTTTGGGGCAATCATAGGCCTGAAGGTTCCCCTGTTTGGAGTCCCTGCTTTGAGTTGTTGAGTCTCACAATCAGCCTTCCGATGCATGCCTCATGAACCTGCTGTTACGCCGAAGAATAAAGAACCCACATGGACGGCGCTCCTCCTGCAGGACCGACGTGTGCGAGTCGGAACACAAAAATGTAACTGTTTACCGAAACTTCCACTTGACGGATAACGCAGCGAGAACCGATGCTCCGCGCGGGACCCCACGACCCCGAGCAACCACAGACCGGATGACGGGACGCCCGGTCCGCGACGGCGCAGGAGGTGCAACCTCACGCTCGCTCTGGATTTCTGCAGACCACCCACCGCCGCGCATCGCGTGTCCACGTCCTGGTCAGCGATGTGTTTGGAATTCCAAATGGTTACCGCGAGGCGTGCCGTCCGATTCTCGGAGTCTCCCTCGCTGACGCCACCACCTGGTCGTTATTATATTAGCGGAGCCCTTCTCCTCCCCGTCTGTGGGCTTCTCCTGTCACGGTTTAAAGACTCGCTGTAAATTAGAGGGACCCTATTCTGTAGTGCACTACTTAGTGAGCTTAAATCACATTTGAGAATTCACTATCAAGTGCCCTAGATCTGTAATAGGGAGCGATTCTAAACTCAGCTGTCCTGTACACTGCAAATCCAGCTGAGTGTTGAGACGTTGGTAGTGCACTATAATAGTGAGCCAGAATTATATAATAGTGAGCCACATTTTGAGAATTCAAACACTAAAACATGGCTGACTTACTATGTAGGGCCCTAGCTCTGTCAGCTGTAGTGTGCATTGTGGGACTTTTCTAGCGCACTATATAGTGAGCCAGCAGCGAATTTGAGAACTCAACCAGCACTACAACACGACTCGCACACTATAAAGTGCACTAGATCTGTAATAAGGGACGATTCTGAACTCTGTAATGCACAATACAAATCCAGGTGCATTGTGGGACGTTTGTAGTGTGCTATATAGTGAGCCGGAATGACATTTTGTTCAAGCACTAAAACATGGCTGACACACTACATAGTGCACTAGATCTGTAATAGGGAGCGAATTTAGGTGCATTTTGGGACGTTTGTAGTGCACTATATAGTGAGCCAAAAGTGAATTTTAGAATTCAAACTCGACTCGCACACTATAAAGTGCACTAGATCTGTACTAAGGGACAGTTCTGAACTCAGCTGTGTTTCTTACAAATTTAGGTGCATCGTGGGACTTTTATAGTGCACTATATAGTGAACCAAAAGTACATTTTGGAATTCAAACCACGCTCAAACTCGACTCGCACACTATAAAGTGCACTAGATCCGTAATGGGGACGGTTCTGGACTCAGCTGTAGTGTACACTACAAATTCTGGTGCATCGCACTGAACAGTGCATAGATTTTGAGAGAGTACCCACTACTACAACATGCACACTACATAGTGCACTAGATCTGTAATGTGACGGCGCTGTTTTAATAATCCTGTTATTGGAGTCTAAACTCTAACACTTAATTTTCTTATCGCGGCGCCGGCGTTAACGAGTGCGTCTGACGAGCATTCGGCTCTCGTGGCCCCACCCCTGGTAGCCCCCCCCCACCCCCCAGGTTGCCCCCACCCCCCTGTACCTGTGCCGCTGGAGCTTGTTTAGTCTGAGATGGCGTTTTTGACAGACGTGCAAAATGCAAATCCCAACCGGTCGGAGAGGTGCGGGTTCCTCCTGGTGGGGGGGGGGGGGCAGGGGGGAGGTTCGGTGCCGCTCGATAAACCTTTTTGTCATCTAAGGAAAAGAAATAATACGTGTGACCCGGGCGACCCCTGCAGCGATGTGTGCTGTCGGCGGGGCGGATGTGCCGTTCCCCCGGGGGGGGGGGGGGGTGGGTTCGGGGGGATGTCATAACACATTCTCAGCGTTGCGAGTGCGGGAGGGCACTGTGGGCGTTGTTTTGCAGGTGTGTCTGTCACCGGGCCTTTCACAGGAACGCTAATCACTCACTTGTTCAAACAGACGCTCATCCTGTCCCGCGGGGGGCGACGGCCGCTTCCTGTGTTTTTCTTTTGCGCGGTTGCCGTCGCCGCCGCCGCCGCGTGTGTATGCCGTTATGATTAAGGCGTGCTCCAGAAGAAAGGAGAGGATATGGACCCAGACGCCTCTGCCGGGGCCCCGGCGGAATCCTGTCCATCTGTCAGACGCGGGACGTTCTACACATCACTGCGAGCCTCTTTTGTAGCGCGGAACGGAAACGCGGCGTTCTCGAACCGCGATCAACGTCACGCTCTTTACTATTACAATAGAACCGCGGTGAGGGGGCAGCGGGGGGGGGGGAGGTACGCCGTATCGGCAAAAGTATGGGCTCCCCTGCCTCGCCTCACTTTAAGTGACGTTCCGTTACTGACCCATAGGGTTCTAGATTACGGGGGTCCGGTTGCAGGGGGGGGGGGGGGTTGGTTGGTCCATGGCCTTGGTAGCTAGAACATCTTCAGCTCTTCTGTGGAGGACGTTCGAGGTCCTGGAGTGTGTTGATGGGCACTTTGGAAGTGTGTTTGTGAGATCTCACACCGATGTTGGACCAGAAGACCTGGCTCTCAGTCTGCATTCCAATTCATCCCAAAGACGTTCTATGGGTTCAGGTCAGGACTCTGTCCTTATGTCTTTCTGAACCTTGCTTTGTGTTCTGGTGCTCCGTCATGTTGAAGAGTACGGGACAGACGGTTCCCCCGATGTTGGGAACGTGGAACTGTCCAAAATGTCTTGGTGTGCTGAAGCATTCAGAGTTCCTTTCAGTGGAACTAAGTGGAACCACGCCCAGCTCCTGAAAAACAACCCCCCCCACCATAACCCCCCCCCCCACACACACACACCAAACTGTACACAATGCAGTCAGATGAGTACGGTTCTCCTGGAACCGCCAAACCCAGACTCGTCCATCGGATCTCCAGATAGAGGAGCGCGATCAGTCACTCTGGAGAACGCGTCTCCAACGCTCTAGAGTCCAGTGACGGCGTGCTTTACTCCGGCGCTCTGCATCGCACTCGGTGATGTACGCCGTGGATGCCATACATCATGGAACCCATTGGAACCCATGCCATGAAGTTGTCTCTCTGCGCTCGGTTCTCGAGCTCCTCTGAAGGACAAGTGAAGTTTAGAGTTCTGTAGTGATGGACTCTGCAGAACGTCGGCGACCTTTCGGCACCATGACCCCGCTCCGTCAGGTTCCGTGTTCCACCACTTGGGGGCCGTGGTTCTCAAACTCTTCCATGTTCTTCTAATCCAGCTGACTGTGGATGGTGGAGGAACCTTCACGAGTGGATTTGTCGTGCAGGTGACGTTCTATTACGGTTCCACGCTGGAACTCACGGAGCTCCTGAGAGAGAACCATTCATTCATCCATCCATTATCTTCTGCTTTATCCTCTATTAGGGTCGCGGGGGGGGTTCCCCATGCCCATACAGGGGAGAACATTTTGGGCGCTGGGCAGATAGACCCAGGACAGGACGCCAATCCATCACTGGGCACACACTCACTCACACATACACACTCTATATGGGGCAATTTGGAGAACTCAATTGACTTGATCCATGTTTTTGGACTGTGGGAGGAAACCGGAGAACCCGGAGGAAGCCCACACGGACACGGGGAGGACATGGAAACTCCACCCAGATGGGGATTCGAACCGGGAATCCCTAGCGCTGAGAGGAGAACATGCCAAACCACTAAGCCAACGTGCCGCCGAGAGAGAACCGTACCTTCACAAAAGGTTCTAAAAGCAGTCTGCTGGATTTTATACACCTGTGACCATGGAAGGAATTGGAACACTGATTCTGATCGTTCGGACGGGTCGGCACATACTTTTGACGCTGTGAGCTGGGGTCTCCTCTATGAGGAGGACCAGGGCCGGCCGGGGGCGTCTTTAGAACCGAGGTTCTGGCGCCGTTCCACTGAAGCACTTTGCTTTATTACTGAAGGGAGAAAAACAAACTGCGGAGAATAAAACCATGTGTGAAGTCGAGCTTGCTCAACCCGCGCTCCTCGTTCCCCCGGGTTCTTTTAGAAGGTGGAGTAATCCATGACCCCCCCCACACCCCACCCCCCCACCCCACCCACAGATCAGACCCGGACTCGCCGCCATCCGATTCTCTCACCCGGCACCGAGTCCAGCGGCGCGATTCGGAGCGTATCGGATCTCGGGAGTTGATGGTAAGCGAGCCGGGCTCTCCGTCACGTCCTCGCCCTCCGGCGGCGGCCTGCTGAATGGGGCTGGAGATAAAGGCGGGGTCGCCTCGGAACCCGGGGCCAACATAATACCCTAAATCAAAAACACGCTCGGGACACACGATCCGCCGCAACCCGAGCCCGTCCATTGTGGAGTCTCCCGCACGAGACGGGGGACCGTCCACCGGGACGAGGACGCGGGGCGTGCGCTGCATGCAGGGGGACGGTGGAGAGACAGAGAGAGAGAGAGAGAGAGACAGAGAGAGAGAGAGAGAGAGACAGAGAGAGAGAGAGAGAGAGACAGAGAGAGAGAGAGAGAGAGATGGTGGAGCCACATGGGGTCATGGGTCAGACAAACAGCAGACCATCAGCTGGACATATTAATGAAGAGGCTTCAGAGATCGGGTTCTGAGGGTTCTGTAAGAACCGTACTTGGTTCTGTCCTACACTTTTCGGGTTCAGTCTGACTCTTGAGTTATGACTTTATATAAAATATAAAAATTTTACGTTAATATTTAAGATGAAAAGATGTGTAGCATTGTTTCAGGCCTGTTCTGAGGCAGCGCCCTCTGGTGGACAGGTTTCTGTTCTAATCGAGGACAGGCCTGCAGTCGGTTCTGTCTCTGTACAGCGGACAGAGTGAACATGTGTAGTGCACTATATAGTAAGCCAGATGCAAGTTTTAAAATTGGAACAGCACTACAGCATGGCTGACAAAGTGCACTAGATCTAGGGAGCAAATCCAAACTCAGCTGTAGTGTACACTACAAATCCAGGTGCATTGTGGGGTGTCTGTAGTGCCCTATATAGTGAACCAGAATCACTGTAGAGAATTTAATGAGCATTATAATATGACTTGCACACTACGTAGTGCACTAGATCTGTAACAGGGAGCGATTCTAAACTCAGCTGTAGTGCACACTACAAATCCGGGTGCATCATGGGATGTTTGTAGTGCACTATATAGTGAACCAAAGTCATATTTTGTGTTTTCAAACACTAAAACTTGGCTGAAACACTAGATAGTGCACTAGATCTGTAATAGGGAGCGATTCAAGACTCAACTGAAGTGCACACTACAAATCCGGGTGCATCATGGGACTTTTGTAGTGCACTATATAGTGAACCAAAATCTTATTTTGTGTATTCAACCACCAACACTTGGCTGAAACACTAGGTAGTGCACTAGATCTGTAATAGGGAGCTATTCTAAACTCAGCTGTGGTGCACACTGGAGGTCCAGGTGCATTGTGGGATGGTACGGGGACGGGGACGGGGGGGACGGGGGTGCATCTGTTTGGATTGATGGTTCCAGTCCAATCAGGTTCCGCGCTCGGCCGAACGCATGGCTGCGTTTCCCAACGCGTTCCCCGGTGGTCTGCCAAATCAGTGTTTACCCAAAAATCAGCTTTTGGCTCGAGAACCGGAGCGCGGAGGCGCAACGCGGTGGAGGCGCAACGCGGTGGAGAACACGGGTCCGAGCATCTGTACACAACTCAGTTATTTATTGATTACCGTATTTTCCGGACCATAAGGCGCAGTCTGAATTAGGGACTGTATTTCTGTACGGCAGTGTATTATAAGGCACTCGCTAAAACCTACGATCAAGAAAAGTAAAGGATGCAAAACACTGATTTATAATTGAAGTTTATTCTATTTGATAAACACACATTATTTTAATCTCTCTTCTCCCACAAATCCATCAGCGTCCTCGTCTTCTGTGTCTGAATTAAAAAGCCGGTTCTCTATCGAGCACTCCGGTGTTCCCTCTCATCGATGTCCGAGTCCGTCTCGTCTCCGGGCGGCCGTTCGGCGACGACGCCGGCTTTCGTGAAAGCTCGGACGACGGTCACGGCAGAAACCTCGGCCCAGACGTCCACGACCCATTCACAGACGGTGGCGTAACTCGCCCCGCCGCCGCCTCCCGAGTTTTAGTAAACGTGTGTTCACCGTCTATCATCCGTCGCTCCCACGCCGCCCGCGACTTTACTTTAAACTTTACTTTAAACGCCCCGTTTACCCCAACGTCCAGCGGTCAGAGTTCTGTATTTAATCCTCCCGGAATGACGGCGAGCTCACAATTAATTTCCTTCACTCGGCTTTTCTGTGAGATGAGCGCGCATGGAGTCACAGACCAGCAGGGCGGCGATGTGTGGAACAAAAAAAACCACCCGGTCGCACAACAATACCTTTATAAATTTTGGAACTCAGTACACGTATAAGGCACCGGATTATAAGGCGCACGTCCGATTTCTGGGAACATTTTAGGCTTTTAGGTGCGCCTTATAGTCCGGAAAATACGGTATTTATTTATTGTGGGTGGTGGTGCGGTGGAACCATGCGCGGGAGCGCTGCAGGCGCAGAATCAGAAGGTTCTTTTTTTTTGTGCCATTGGTATGTTCTCCCTGTTTGGGTGTAGTTTTTTTTCCGTTAGTACACAGCAGGAGTACTCGCAGAACCATCCGGTCGGGACTGCGGGACCGCCGGTCCAATAGAACTCTGGTTCTGTTTATGTGTTGACGATCGAGGCAATCATTGAAAGAAAATAGTTCAGCATTTGGCATGTTCTCCGCTCAGTGCTTAGGAACCAAGGTTCGAATCCCGATCTGGGTGGAGTTTCCATGTTCTCCCCGTGTCCGTGTGGATTTCCTGCGGCTTCTCCAGTTTCATTTCACAGTCCAAAAACATGGATTCAAGGTGAATTGAATGCTTTAATTGCCCCATATAGTGTGTGTGTGTGTGTGCCCAACGATGGATTGGCGTCTGCCCAGCGACTGAAACGTTCTCCTCTGAATGGGCATGGGGAACCCCCCAGTCCCCCCCCCATGACCTATATAGAGGGTAAAGTGGACGATAATCAATAAATTAACTAAAAAGGGAAGATACTGCAAGTTACCTAGTCAAGAGGGCTCCCCCTACTGTTGACTTCACAGCACCACACTGGAAGAGCATAGGGACCCCCCCGGCTCCCCCGCGTCCATAGTAGAGAATTAGACGGAACATAATGAATAAATGAACTAAAGGGGCAGATACTGCAGGTCACTTAGTCACGAGGGTCACTGTAAACAAACCCGTTTATTGAGTGTTCACACTGTAAAGTAAAGAATTTAATAACGTCCCCACGCCGGACCGTCTCCTCAGTGTGCCCGTCCTCGGGAACGCGATATTAAACCGGAAAATTCCTGCAAGGTTTTGTAATGTTCCTTTCATTAAGTACAAACGACGGAACCTGGACGCGGAGCCGGTGCCCCGGTCTGGAACCGGTGGAGCCGCGAGTGTTTTCTCCATCTCATAAAAAGCCTGGAAAGAACATCGCGCGTCGCGATCATCAGGACGGGCAGGTTATTACCTCCGAACGGCGGAGACCTTCCAGGCGAAACGGAACCTATTGGGTTCCCTCTTCTCGTCAAGCTCCCGCCGTGACGACGGAACAGTGTGGTGCTCATTAGCCGTGGCTCTTCGGCGCCCCCGCGATGGCCAGCCCAGTGGAGCGGGAGAACCTGGGTGCTTCACACATCACTTCTTCGCCAAGTCGCTCTGATTTACGAGGCGCGCAATTTGCCGTGTCATTTCAAACCTGCGCCGCGGGCCTCACGTCCCCAGCATCGGGGGAACCGGGGGAACCGGTGAACCGGCGCAAACGTCCTAATCCCGTTAATTATCCCAGAATGACGTCATGCTGGGCCTCCTCACCGTCTGCTTCACCGGCCTATCCCAGCCGCGAGCAGATCCGCGTTCACGATCCCTCTTTTTTTTTGTTGTTTTTTTTTAAATTGCTGTATGTTTTCTGGTGTCGTTGCTAAAGTCATCACGTCTCATTTGAACGCAAACCAGGAAAGTCTTACTTTTCTCACGACGTGTGATTTATGTCCCGCCGTCCGTCTTCCACAGTCCAAAGGCTTTAATATGGAACCTCAGTCAGCCTGCGGGACTTTGATCCCGCTCGGTGCGCCCGCTTTTATGCTCGCCTCTGTTTATTTCGCCAGTATTGATGTCACCCCAATAACAAAGCCACCACATGAATGGTATTGTGTTTAGTTGTCTATAACGCCAGAGACAAAATGCTCTGCGAATGGAAAGTCCCGCGGCGCGATGGGGATCACGACATCACGACGTTCTGCTGTGAGCTCCAGAACCAGAACCCAACAGGGACCAACGTCCCATCTTAAAGATCAAGGGTATCGTTCTTACTCCAGAGGTTTAATTGAACCAAAACTCTTAAGTTCCACGTCTGTTTATCGTCGCGGAACGACGTACGGTAAACACCAATCAGGTTTGAGTGCATATTAAACCAGTAAAGTACAAGGGGGCGTGGCCTTAATCTGAATAAATCACAGTAAAGAGGTATTGTTGGGCGCGAGTACAGTTGCACCTCTTTCCCGTGAGTTATTCCCAATAATACACAACCTCGGCGGCACAGTGGCTTAGTGGTTGGCATGTTCTCCTCAGGGCTGGGCATCCAGATTCGAATCCCAATCTCGGTGGAGTTCGCATGTTCTCCCCAGGTCCGCGTGGGTTTCCACTGGTTTGCTCCCACAGTCCAAAAACATGCATTCAAGGTGAATTGAATGCTCTAATTGCCCCATAGTGTGTGAGTGAGTGTGTGCCCAGTGATGGATTGACGTCCTGTCCTGGGTGTATCGGCTCTGCGGCCAAAAATTTCTCCTCTTCTGGATTAAAAAGCAAATTTAAATTTAAAAATTTGAAAATAAACACTGCGTTCTCTCTAACAATCAAAATCCGACACCTAGTGGCCAAATTACAGAATGCAGTTTATAAAATATATTGGGAAACATAATATAATGTTAATGTATATCCATACCATTATCTAGCGTTCCACATTCTGCGGTGCTAATTTGCGAACCACCAGGGGGAACCTCGTACCCCAGACTCGACACAACGTTAATTAATTAATTGGATTAGATTCATGTGACGGATGTCAGATTAGATGATTGACAGCTGAGGGTGACACTGCTCCTGTTAGTGGGTGCGGGGAGAACCCACAGGGATTTTAAAAGTGGAACCCTAAACTCTTAACGCACTCGTTTCCAGATTACGACGCTGCTTTGAAGGTCGACCGTGAAGAACCGACGTTAAACTCACGCGAGTGCATGAACGCGGAGACGAATAACGAGACGAATGTTCCGCGGGTTCCTCTGTTCCGTCTCTGAGACCTTAACGTTCCGGGTGACTTCATCTCTTTGTGTAAACGTTGGATTTTCGTGCAAATTAATTTTTTTGTTGTTGTCGGCGTCGTTCTGTGTTTGTTTTCCGGCCGCGGGAACAATGGGCACGTTGCGTTTTCGTCGTGGCACGAACCCGCCCCGCCCGCGCGGCGATTAAAGGCCGCCGTTAAACATATGAACTGCGATGTCTCTTGAACTGTTCCGTGGCGGGGTCGGCTTTGTCGTCGGCTCGCGTCCCGACGTGCGTGGAGACAACGGAGCTTTGATCAATAACAAGCGGTGACTCATCTCCAGACGTTCGGACCGCGCCGACGTCGGAAAGTCTGCGTCACGAGGCGTGGGCCCGCGTCCGCCGAGAACCTCTGGTGGAGGTGCATTCGCGACTCATTCTGTTCCTTTTGTTTAATGACGGAAGGTTCCGGACGCCAGACCGCAGCACGACCGGATGAACCCTCCGCCGGGTTCTAAAGGTCCGGCGCGGACATCGCAGACAGAATGTAAAAAAACACAACGAAACGAATCAAATCCAAGAACGAAAATCATTAAAGGAGTCAAATAAACTTGGGCCCCTGAGCCGGGCCCCTAAGCTGACGTTCGAATTCGGTTCCTGACCAAATTCCGTCTTTAATGTAAATAATGAAATTGTTGGTGCGTCCCGTTTCCAGAAGCCGACGCGTGTTGGACGAAACTGGACGGATGTGATGTCACTTCGTCGTTCTTGTCAGAAGTCCAGCTGCCGGGTTGAGAAGCGAGCGGAGGTTCTGCAGTGATTTAGTAGAACATCCTGTCAGAAGTGCGTTACAGTAATCCAACACGGGGGTTAGAAAAGCACGACTTAATTACGCCGCATCTTGAAAATATCTTTAAGCTTGGCAGCGCCGCGCGATGCCGGTGATGTTGCTAATGTGCATGTTGAGAGACTGGAATCGAGTATGACATCTAAATTATTTACACGCCGAGAGAACGCAGAGCCACACATGTTCCACACATTTTCAGAGAATTCGTTTCATGTAGTTCGGTGTCTGGATTCGAACCTCTCGAGTTCACGACGACTCAGAAGCTTTGCATTGTTGTGTCTTTAGTATAAAACCTGGATATAATACGGTGCTTCGAGTGGAATTAAGAATAAAATCAAATTAAATACGGTCCTAACACTGGCCCCTGTGGAATGCCATACGTTCCGGCCTCTGTGCGGTCACGACGTTCAACATTAACACCATCGAACCGCTGGACGTCTGTCAATCAGGATTTAATTCATCAACGTGCCAACGGCAATAAGCAACAAAGCAGGACGGGCCACGCCTTTTTATTCAACTGAAAATTCTAATATTTAATCGAGGAATTGAGGATCAAAGGCAAAACTAAGAAATGGTTTCATGTCACGTCATGCAATTTTGCGATGGTCGGCCTCATGGACGACTTTCTCCAATTTTCGCAACGTACTCTGTTCTCTGTAGTCTGGTTTTTAAAGTGAACGCTGATCGCCAAGTAACAGGATTCCGGTGTCACTAACGATCAATCACTGCCATCTAGTGGTCAAATGACAGAACACAGTTTACAAAAACACATCGAGAATATAATGTATTGTATATCACGCATCGATACGAATGTGGGGCGCTCAGAGGGGTGTGCTATTGTCGATGATGTCACGTAAATCTCTCCGTCTCAGTCTCCAAAGTTTTCGACCTCGTTTGCAGCACCGAAAGGTTCTCCCAGCTGGTTTTCGTGTTGCGATTAATTACAGTTACTCAGCGATCAGCGTTCACTTTTTAAACCGGACTAGATTACGTGGTGGAAGAGCAGATTATTAACGATTTTGCCTTTAATAAATAGTTTTTTATTATAGTGTTTGTGTTTTATTAAAGCACTCGAGGTTGTGTTTTATTGTAAATAAACCATGTGGTGGAGCTGTACTCCGCTACACGTCGGGACTAATAACACCTCTTTATGTAATTCATTCAGAATAAAGCCACGCCCTCTCACACCGTATTGTTTTATTATTAACTATCATCGTTGTGATATCTCGGTGGTTCCTTTGTTGTTGGTTCGTTAAAGCCCATGACGGTCTCAGGTTCTGTGATGCGTCGCTCTGATGTCCATTCGACGGATGATGTCACATGTTCCTGACCGAAAGTCATTCATGGCGGCGGCGTGTACGGTTACGAGTTTACGTCGGGATTCCCTGAACCTCAGCGTGATTCGGTTCAGGTGAGGACGGGAGGCCCTCGCGAGGCCGTCGCTGCACGAGAGGCCGGCCTCGTTAAAAACACACGGCACACGGAACGAAGACGGAGACAAAAGACGCGAAACGAGACACGAAAGCCCGCGACCGCAACGGGAGGGCGGGCCGATCCGAGAGCGCCGCCGAGTCAACGGATGAAAGCTGGCCGGCGTCTTTGATCTGCCTGCTTTTCTTCCCGGGCCTCGCCGCCTGATTCCGCGGCCTGCGAAGCGTTAAGAACGCGGGGGACCCGTCAGAGGGGACGACTCGGCAGCGCCCCCCCCCCGCCAAAAGACGCCGTCGCCTCGGCTGCGTCTCGCGCACATGTGGCACGGTACCGACGAAACGCAGATTATGTAATGAGTTCCAATCCAGATTACTTCATCTGGTCCTGGCGGTGATTGGGTGGGACCGAGCGGGGGGGTGGAGGGATATTGGGTGGGGGGGTGGGGGCGGGGGGGTTCTGCAGACTTGGTGTTAGCGTGTGTGTGTTTGTGTCATCGCTGCATTTTTGCGGCCTGCCCTCGTGTTTGTGTTTATTTCTCTAACCCGTCAGGAATGAGTGTCGTGGAAAAAGCCGCCGATAAATCCCGAACTGGGTCGGACCGCTTCGTAAAAGTTAGCGCACCCTCCGCTCACATATGTATTTATAGTTCCAGAACATCTGGAGAACATCAGCGGCCGTCGCACGACAGGAACGAGGACGAGCGATGGAGTACACGAGTAACGGGATTCCACTTACGATCAAACACTGCCATCAAGTGGCCAAATTACAGAACACAGTTTACACATCGAGAATGTAATGTATTGTATATCACGCATCGATACAAATGCAGGGAGCTCACAGGGGTGTGCTATTGTCGATGATGTCACGGCTGGACAAACGGCTCAGCCAATCAGATTTAAGGAGCGGAACTACCCGCTTTATAATAATCATGATACAGTAAATCTGAGACGTATCTCGTTTTGTTATTCCATAGTGTCCATAAACTTTAACTTGTGTTTATAAAACGGGCCGGTCCCCTCCATAAATCTGATTGGCCGAGCTGTTCGTCCAGCCGTGACATCATTAACAACAACACACACCTCTGAGTGCGTGATATACAATACGCTAAATCATAAAATACAGATTCACATAAACGGCGAGCCGAACTGGGTCGCACTGATGACCACTTCGAGACACCGGGGGGAGCCCTTGTCCTTATGTATCTTATGTCTCATGATAATTTTAACAATTTTGAAGCTGGTTAAAGGTGATAACGCGATGTTCTGTGTTTCAGGTTCCCGAGCGGTGGGACTCATCTGTAATCAGACTTTCAGAGATTATACAGAATCTGATCTCAGAGCGGAACCCCGTCCTCGCAGGACAGCTGCTGCGCGTGTGAGAGCCGGTGAGGACCGATGACCGTGGAACTGACGAATGAACGGTGCAGGGTACCGATGCGTTACACGGAAACAGGAGAATTGGAACCTTGACACATTACATCCACCCTCCTTTACAGCAATAACACCCTCCATCGTTCTGCAAAGGCTTTCTACAACGTTTTGGAGCAATGTGAGGACCTGGACCGGGTTTCTGTATCTGGTAGAGGGCCTTCCCCAAACTGTTGCCACATGTTTGGTAGCACATGGTCATCCACAAAACCTGGCCGAGATTTCGATTTGAAAGACCTGGGATGTTATGGAAGATGGTTTTACTGGAGGAGAACATACTAAACCACACAGACGTTGTAAGTCTTTGGGATGCAACCCCCCCCCGTATCCCGTGTCCCTTGTATGATTCTAGTTTGTAATAAAAACAAACTGGTTTAAATTTAAAATTAAATTGTTTTTTTGTTTTTTTAGTTGCCAAACTAATTTTTAATGACGCGGTATCTTATTTCTCCAACGCGATTCAGTTTCAGTAATGCATCCATTGTGTTATACTGCCCTCTTGTGGAGACCCACGGTCCTCGCAACCTGGAATAGTGACGTCATTACTTTCAGAAATCGCGTAAAAACTTCAAAGCTGCAGTGACGTCATTTAAAACATCAATCGACTGTAATAAATGATTTAGACTCGGACCGAGTCCGGGTCTGAACGTTATGTTTAAATGTTTAAACATTAAATAAATGTTTAGAATGGCAGTTATACATTTTAACCTTTAACATCAACTGTAGGGAATCTTTGGCCCCGGGGCCGTATGTGGCCCCCGGCTCAACCTGACATGTTCTACCGCCCCGATGTTCTGTAGGTTTGATCATTGATTATTTATTTGTTTGATCTTGATGCCGTAGCTGTTGTTATGCTGCCTTTCAAAATTAAGTGTATTTGAAATTAACCAATCAGCTGTGAGAACCGTAATTGTATGTTTAACCAATTAGCTGCATTCAGAACGGCTATCTGTTATGACGTCATCATGTGTTTATTGTAATTAACCTTTAGACGTTTGTCATGTTTTTATCTGAAGAGACAAACGGAGGGAGAGGCAGGTTCAGACCTGTAGACATGTAATCGGACAGCAGGGGGCGCTGCAGGATCGCATATCCACTCATCAACGACATACAGTATATATAAAAATACCACATTAGAAACTAGAAATAATATTAAATTAAGTTAATTAAAGTTAAAATCCGATGTTTTATGTGATAATGATTTAAAACATTGGATTTTTAGAGCAGACAACAAAATTAATACAGACTGCTAATTACAGACTGCGCTTCAGTGTCACTGCAGAACAAAACGATCCACCACCCAAATGATGTCTGTTCTGTGAGGGTTCTGACCAACAGAGAACCAACAACAACAAAGAACACCGATGGACTACAGTCTGGAATTATAGAACTACAAACTCCATCCATAAGGTAAGTGCAGGAAAAAGACGATGCATCCAGAAGGGGGCGTGGCCTAACGTTGGACCGGTACTGTATAGTATACCGCTCGAACCTCAGGTACTTGATTTTAAAAGGTTGGTTTTCATCTGACAGCAATTCATTCAGCGGGACGGGAGGTTGTCATTTTTAATCAGAATGTCTAATATTTATAATAATATTATAATTTTTATATATATATTATAACATATTATATATTATAATTTTTTTCCTTGTGTCTTTTCTTTAGAAGACTGTTATGTGGTATTTTTTGCAAATTTTCTCGTGTTTTGTTGTATTTTCTTGTGATTTTTTGTCTTGTGTTTTTTTGCCGACTGTCTTTTTTTTTTTTTTTTTTTTAACAGACTATCTTGTTTTTTATGCTGACTGTTTTGTGTTTTATTTTGCCGATTGTCTTTTTTTTTTTTTTTTTTTTTTTAACAGACTATCTTGTTTTTTATGCTGACTGTTTTGTGTTTTTTTTGCAGACTGTCTTGTTTTTTTATTTACAGACTATCTTGTTTTTTATGCTGACTGTTTTGTGTTTTTTTTGCAGACTGTCTTGTTTTTTTATTTACAGACTACCTTGTTTTTTTATGCTGACTGTCTTGTTTTTTTTTTGTGAACTGTCTTGTTTTATTTATTTTTTACAGATTATCTTGTTTTTTTGCCGACTTTTTTTTATGCAAACTGCTTTGTTTTATTTTGCCGATTGTCTTGTTTTTGTTTTTTTTTTTTTTTTCCTGAATGTCTTGTGCTTTTTTGCTGACTATCTTGTTTTTAACTTTCTTGTTCCCTTTAGGAGCTCATGATGAAGTCGCTTAAAAGTATAATGTTCTAAGGTCTTTGATGATGTCACATTTTGAGTGGAACCTGTTTTCAGTCACATGGCGTCCTTCAAACTGCAGACCTTCATGTTTGTGGTTAGATTAAATAAGGCTGTTCTTTTCGGGGGGGGGGGGGGGGGGGGGGTGAGGGGGCATCAAAGTGGACGTTTGAAGTCTTGATTGCTCTTTTAGAACCCCCCCCCCCCCCCCCCCCCCCCCCCCCCCCCCCCCCCCCTGTGATTTCTGACATCAGAAAAAGTGTCAAAGTTCTATGTGGTTCTAAACTGAAGGGGGGGTTCTTAAATGATTCCAAATGATTCCCTCTGGAACCTTGTCCTAAACAGGACGTTCCATCAGGTTCTGTGCTAAATAAAAATGTTCAGAACCTGATAGTCCTCCTGTTCCTCTGTATTACGGGTCTGCCTGCACTTCCAACCGTTTTCATTAGGGGGCGCCACAGCATATTATTTTTGTCCATTTTGCCCATTTTGGTCCTGGGTATCCTCCTCCATCACCTCCACCACGTCATGTCACATCCTCACACATCCTCCTGGGGTCCTGGGGTCCCAGTGACTCAGTGGAGGGCCTCAGGGGCCCGACGGGGCAGATCGGCAGGACTGGGCCTAAAGCCATTAAACCTCTTAAGTCCTGTAATTAGACTATTCGTTTATAAATCTAATTTAAAGCATCGTTAAGGAGGCGCATTGATTTCAGACTCGTTACAGGTTTGATCCCCGAGTCGAAAACCTCCACGTTTCTGTTTTTAATGAAATTATAATTATAACGAATCCAGCGTCTCCCATTTCACTCCGAATCACTCAGTGAAACATCATCCTGTTTACACAGATCCCCCCCCCCCCCCCCCCCCCCCCCCCCCCCCCCCCCCACACACACACACACACACACTCACTCTGACATTCAGAGGGAGATTCCAAAACGTCAGGAGGGAACGTGTTCTGTTCAGAGGAACCTCAATGGAGTTTCCCACAACGGACAGTACAGTTACCCATCAGCCACCACGTGTGTGTGTGTGTGTGTGTGTGTGTCTCTGTGTGTTTAACACAGCTGACTGTCACAGTCTGAAACAAACAACTGTCAATAGCTTCACCTTAATGTTCCCAAAAACCAAAAAAAAACCCTGAAATCTGATTTTTTCTTTTTTCTTTACAGATTATCTTGTTTTTTTTTTACAGATTATATTGTGGATTTTGCCGATTATCTTGTTTTTTTAAAGATTGTATAGTGTTTCTTGATTTTTTTTCATTTTACAGATTATCTTGTGTTTTTTTTTACAGATTATTATTTTTTTTTTTACAGATTATCTTTTTTTTTTTTTTTTTTTTTTTTTTTTTTTTACAGATTATTTAGTGTTTTTTTTTTTTTTTTTTTTTAGAGATTATCTTGTGTTTTTTTTTTTTTTTACAGATTATTTTGTGTGTGTGTTTTCTTTTTTCTTTTTAGAGATTATCTTGTGGTTTTTTTTTTTTTTTTTTACAGATTATTTAGTGTTTTTTTTTTACAGATTATCTTGTGTTTTTTTTTACATATAATTTTGTGTGTGTGTTTTTTTTTTTTTTTACAGATTACCTTGTAGTTTTTTTTTACAGATTATTTTGTGTTTTTTTTATTTTTATTTTTTTACAGATTATTTTTTTTTTTTTTTTTACAGATTATTTCGTGTGTGTGTTTTTATTTATTTATTTATTTTTTTTACAGATTATCTTGGTTTTTTTTGTTGTTTTTTTCACAGATTATTTTGTGTTTTTTTTTTATTTTTATTTTTTACAGATTATCTTGTTTTTTTTTTTTTTACAGATTATTTCGTGTGTGTTTTTTTTTTTTTTTTTTTTTTTTTTACAGATTATCTTGGTTTTTTTTGTTGTTTTTTTCACAGATTATTTTGTTTTTTTTTTTTTTTTTTTTTTTTTACAGATTATCTTATGGATTTTTGCAGATTGTCATGTTTTTTTTTAAGATTTGTCTTGTGTTATTTTTAAACATTATCTTGTTTTTTGTTTTTTTTTAAGATTGTCTTATTGTTTTTACATTTTGTCTTGTTGTTTTTTGCAGATTGTGTTATGTTTTTTTAACATTATCTTGTGTTTTTTTTTGCAGATGTTTTTTTTGCTAACACCACCACCCTGCAGTCCTCTGTAGAAGGCTGGAGAGGTAGATGGATCATCATCCGTCAGAGTGTTGGGCTCCTGCTGCTCCTGTGTGGAGGTCTGGAGGAGGGTGGACGATGGATGGAGGTAACTTGTCTGAAAGGTTGTGTCGGGGGGAGTGGTGGCGCTAAAGGGGAGTTATAGCTCAGACCAGATGTTGGAGTCGTTCACCGCTGAGCCCTTAAGCCTCGGCTCCTTATTGGAGGGATTATACGATGCAATGACCTCAGAAAGTCAGTCTGAATGAGAGAACCTGCCAAACGCTGCGAATGTGCTTTTAATGCTGCAGTGATTTGGACGTTGTGGTATTTCTGTCACGCCTCGGTACGACCTGCTGATGTTTTCTGGAATTCTAAATTGGACACTAAATGCAAATCTTCACTTCGGGGCCCTCAGAGGGCCCTCACGCCTCCTGAGCCAGCCGCTGATTACTAATTGATCAAGGCTGTTGGTCTCCTGTTGGCTGAGTCAGAGTGTGATGTCATAACTCTGATCGTGATATGAGGCCAGAAGGGTTTAAATCCCCCCCCCCCCCCCCAATGACCATGTAAACAGAAAACAGGAACCGAGCATGTGCAGAACCGGGGGCCGGGGACGGTCCCTCGGCCGACGTCGTGAAGTTCTCCGATGGTCGGAACAATGTTCTTCTGTTTTGGATCGGAACAGAAAACAGATCCTCAGCCTCCTCAGGGGTCTGCTGAACGTCCTTGACGTCCTTCTGGACGCGCCGGTCAGTTGCGCTCGGATTTAATTGGTTCCACGTGTCCCATGTGTGAAGTGAGGTTCTCGCCCCGCGGCGGGGGTAAGAGGAGAGCAGCTCACGGCGTGAAGCCACAGATCATGATGGAGATTGATGCCCCCCCACCCCCACGCCCACACCCGTGAAGGCCATGAGGCCGTAATGTCACGGTGTGAGGGGGGGGGGGGTGGAGATGAAGATGCTGCGATTCTCACTGATGATGATGAAGATGGAGAAGATTAGGAATCAGTTTTTTATTGGGGTTAAATTTTCTGCAATTAATTGTGTTAAAAATGTTGCTATTAAATCAGGGGCGTCCAAACTTTTCGCAAAGACGGCCGGATTCGACGACGTGAAGACGCCCGGGGCCAATAGTGCCTTCTGAAATTTTTTTCCCCACAAAAGTTGCGCACTGTTCATCGTCACAATTACCAAAATATTTTTAAAAAATGGCAACGTAACCGAAAATAAGCAGCTCAGGAGCGAACAACTCCAAAGATGCAATACTTTCATATCTGGAGAAAACATTAAACAAACTGTATAAATTAACTAACATTGAACTTTAATTTAGGTTTAAGGTCGTTGTTGTCGTCATCACCTCTTTAAATCTGTAATCGTCTCAGATGCGTCTGTGTTTTGATGAGAAGTCATTAACAGCCTCTCTTCTGCCCCCTAGCGACGTCTGAATATCTAACGCTATGTCCAGAATCCCAGCAGAAGCACTGAGGCAGAGACCGATAGTATTACAATGGTGCTGCCACAGTGTGGTAAAAGGCGGAATTACATTTATAAATGTTTTTAAATTATTTATTAATTCTGACAGCGGCGGCACGGTGGCTTAGTGTTTAGCACGTTCGCCTCTCAGCACTAGGGATTCCCGGTTCGAATCCCCATCTGGGTGGAGTTTCCATGTTCTCCCCGTGTCCGTGTGGGTTTCCTCCGGGTTCTCCGGTTTCCTCCCACAGTCCAAAAACATGGATCAAGTTAATTGAGTTCTCTAAATTGCCCAATATAGAGTGTGTTTGAGTGAGTGAGTGTGTACCCAGCGATGGATTGGCGCCCTGTCCTGGGTGTATCTGCCCAGCGCCCGAGACGTTCTCCCCTGGATGGGCATGGGGAACCCCACCGCGACCCTAATAGAGGATAAAGCGGGAGATAATGAATGAATGAATTCTGACAGCATTAGCAAGCCGTAAATAACACATTATAAGCTCGGGCCGTTTGGAGTCTGACCGCGGGCCGTGGATGGCTCGTGGGCCGGACTTTGGACATGCCTGCATAAAAAAAAAAAAAAAAAAAAAAAAGTCATTTTCTTTTACTTTAAAATGCCCGAGACCAATAGTTCCTCCTGATATTTTTTTATATTATAAACAATTACCTTTATTTTTTTCAAATGGCAATGTAACCGAAAATAATCAACTCGGGTGCGAACAACTCTAAAGATGCAATTCTTTCATATCTTTTCTTTTACCTTAAAGGACGCAGATTTTACAGGTTTACTTTAATTTTCACAAAATAATTTTACGTTTTGTGTTATAAAGAATATTTTATATATTTTTTAAATATATATATATTTTAGTTTTTTGCTTTTTTTTTGGTATTGCATAATCATCTCTAAATCGTGATTATTTCTTACACAATAATCGTACCACCAAAACCTCTAATCGTCTCACCCCTAATGGACAATAATTAGCGCCCCCTGTTGGAGACAGCAGAAAAAAGAAAATTGCGCTATGACGTTAACCCTTAATGCTCTCAGCTGCTGTGTCCCGGGTGACCTCACGCTCTGGCCCCGCCCATCAGGCTCAGAGACCCGAAAA
Organism: Corydoras sp. C115; assembly: GCA_019802505.1. Taxonomy (NCBI): domain Eukaryota; kingdom Metazoa; phylum Chordata; class Actinopteri; order Siluriformes; family Callichthyidae; genus Corydoras; species Corydoras sp. C115. Next base: position 908,220 of record JAFMOC010000198.1, read on the forward strand.
TGGCTTTGAGTTTTGATTTCTGATTAAATCCTCTTCAGAGCGTCTGATGCCACTGGACTGCAGGAGTGCTGCAGCTGCACGGTCCCGTAAAATTCACTGTGATCGCTGCTAATTAGGAACAGACCTTAACGAGAACCTCGAGCCCTCATGATTATTCACCAGACTCCCGGAGGGGCAAATGTGTTGCGTTAGAGCTGCATCATGGGAAATACGCGACCGAGTCCGTTATCAGCATGTGGAGGAAAGTTTGAGGGTCTCATCGGTCTCATCGGTTTGGAATCGACCACCTAACAATTACAGTGTCCCACACACACACTCACACACACACACACACACACTCACACACACACACATGCATGATGCTCAGACCTAAAGGTGGTTGATCCTCCAAAATAAAAGGTTCTTATCTGATGCTTTACTAAGGTCGCGGGTGGGGGGTCCATCCAGGGGAGAACGTTTCGGGCGCTGGGCAGATACACCCAGGACAGGGGGGCAATCCATCACTGGGCTCACTCACTCACACACACACTCTATATGGGGCAATTTGGAGAAATCAATTGACTTGATCCATGTTTTTAGGACTGTGGGAGCAAACCGGAGAACCCGGAGGAAACCCACGCGGACACAGGGAGAACATGGAAACTGCACCCAGATGGGGATTCGAACCGGGAATCCCTAGTGCTGAGAGGAGAACATGCCAAACCACTAAGCCACCGTGCCGTCCATCTGATGTTGTGATTTTTATATATTTTTTTATTTTAAATGTAAAACCAGGTTTGCAGTGCGCCTGCAGATTAGAATATGTTCCCCGTGATGTGGTGGTGGTGGGTGGTGGTGGTGGTGGTGGGTGGTGGGTGTGGGGTGTGGAATAGAGCGGGGGGGGGTGTGGGGGGGTTGCTCCGTTCTAAAGGAACCATGAAACAGAGGGAAATGAGAGCGTGTGTGGAAACGAAGAAGCGTTTTTTTCCTGCAGAACGTGAGCGGTGCGTCGGGCTTGGCAGCCTCCCTCCGTCCCGGCGTCCCTCCGTCCCGCCGTCCCGCCGTCCCGCCGAGATGATTTATGGCTGCGAATCCCTCGCACTCACCACGTCCTCTGAGCGGGATCTGCAGAGACGTCACTCAGAGCACACGGCGCTGCGCCCCGGCGAACCTGCCTTTGAGAACCGCGGGACTGTAGTTCCACAGTTCCATTCTGTAGTCCATCTGTTTCTACTCCGGGGTCTGAGGATCAGGATCATTAGGGTGGTGGATGATCCTCAGTGCTGCAGCGACACTGGCATGGTGGTGCAGGTGGCATGACGACATCTCACATGGCATGTCGCCGATTCCACATCCACAAGGTCCAAGTTCAAGTTCAAGTTATTTATTTCTGTCGTGCTTTTTACATCAGTACATCGTCACAAAGCAGCTTTACAGAATGAAAAGCCTTTAAACCCCAAAGAGCGAGCCGAAGAGACAGCGGCAAGAAAAAACTCCCTGTTATGATGTTATTTAAGGAAGAAACCTTGTGAGGACCACCTTGTGGTGGCCAGTCAGCAACAACAGTGTAGGACAGCCATGTCCAGATATTTAACAAATGGAAAAACTCTAACAGCTGGAGAACTATATGTGAGTCCATTAGGGGGCGCCCTGCAGGACCGCCAGTCCAATTCATATTCAGGTTCCATCTGGTATTAGTCGGCAGAGCCATGGATGAAGATCTCCAGGAAGCCGGTCACACCTCAAAAGAAACAGACGAGGAAGGCCGTTAGAGCTGATAATAAAGCAGAGTAATTAATTAA